>BPLQ01013446.1:0-137154 GCA_021605075.1 Caerostris darwini | reverse complement strand
TATAGTATGCATTGCATTACAACAGTTGTATATAAAAATGACATTCAAAAAGGAATTTAAAAATAAAAACAATTCTTTTAAATAATCAGTAGTTCTTAACGTAAGTAAGCAGTACTTATTTTTCATTATAATTTTTCATTTTAAGAGATTTAAAAAGTTTAAAATGATGAATTATTTTTGTGAACCAAAATTGCAGTTTACAACATAAGAACAAAATTTTTTAAAAATATGTGATTATTTTTATGGTTATTTTAAGCTTTATTGAATGGAATCATTATATTTTTAAACTTTATGCCATCTTCATAATAATTTCTCCTTGATCAAGTTTCAATTTGTTATCTTTACACACTATTGATTACTCGGTGTTATGTTTCCTGTCATTCTGCCTTCATGAAAAGATAGTTGAAAGATTATTGTCCACCTACACTTCACGACTTCGTTTGTAAATTCAAATCGAATTTCTCACAACCTTCAGAGGCATTGAACATAGAAGGACGCATTTCTTCTGAATTACCAGTGTCGTGGATATCATTCCCATAGATGGTGAAGAACTCGTCCTGACTTCTGATGCTGGAATACATTTCTCAGGATGAGGTTTTTTGTGCTCATGTTCTAAGGTTGAATTATGATGAGTTTGGCAGTTCAGTTTTGTAGAAAAGTACATATAGAACTGTGCTTTCTTTTTTTGCAACTTTTCACAAGAAGTTCCGTATTTCTAGTAGAATTGGAGAAATCTGAATTGGAGATCTCTCATACTATTTTAAACCCCGATTAAAATCGGTCACCAATTGTTGTCCATCAAAATTCTTATAGTATGCCTTCTTGCAAAAGTAATTTTTTTAAAATAAAGAGCAATCAGAATCGAAAATTTGGTACTGAATATATTGCTGTTGTTGCTGATGAGATTGTACTTTCGGAATAACTTGTACATTCAGACTATGAATCAAACCGCAAATTCTATAGAGAAAATAATACCTGAAACTTGTGGGCTCGGTTTTTTTAAAATTTGGCGAAATGCGGTTGCTTCCAATGGCGTCTTGAAGAGTACAACTTCACCTAGTTGCGTGAAATCATAGTTGCTTTCTTCTAGTAGAACAACTTCGCCAGATGCATCTGAAATATCCGAGTGATGTCTGTCGTTTTCCTTTCCAACAACTAGATTGCAGACCTTTTCATGGATTTGTAAATTATTCGAACTCCCCATTCTATACTTGTTGACTCTTCTATTACATTAAATTAACCTATAAAAGAAAAAATAAGTTATTAAAGATTTTTTATTTTTTTATTTAAGCGATAATAAATATTCCTCACCAAATATATAAAAAAATGATTTAATACGAAAGAATAACTTCCTTAAATTAGTAGCAATTAAATTATTTATTTCTTTTAAACCTTTAACATTTCAGAATCGACCAAATGTGAAGAAATTGAAGAAAAAAATTGATAGGGAACCGAATCAAGTTATAAAAATTGACATTTAGTTCTTTTGATGAATTTTAAATTAGAATAAAAACAAATTTTCTCCTATTTCTACTTAGTAATTTAAATATTTGAAGTTAAGGATTGCAAAATCGAATTTTCTTACACACACAAATTTTTATAAAATTAATCTAGAATGAGTTTTTCTTGATTTCAAACTGAAAATCAGATGATATCTATAATACTGAAAAATTTCAACTATCTTTAAAAACAATATCTATATGAAAATTGTTAATAAAATTTACGTTGCATGCATTACCGCATTAATCGCATCCCAGCATTTTTCTGGATGTTCTGTTTGCTAACTTGAATCAAGTCATACTCCTTTTTATGTAATTGCATTTTTTCCAACGCTCCCTGTAAATAAAATTATCGAAATGTTTAAAATTTTAATTTATTTTTGTCGATATTAATATAACATTCTGTTACTTTAGAAGTATTTACAGGAAAGTAAAAAAAAGTTTCTTTGCGCACATTATGCTACGTTTTAACACCAACTTATTTTTTCATAAAAATATCTAAAATATCGAATTATTAACGGTAAATGTTAAGTTTCCTAATCAGTACTTAACACTGGCTTTTGTTTGTTTATAAGTAGAAGAGGTGTTGTTAATTATTTATACAAAAAGGGACATTAAGTAAACATTCTTTTTTAAAAACATAAAATGAGACCTTTTGAAGGTTGGAAATCGTAACTACTAATTTTTACAAGAGGACGTCTCATTATTGAATTGAGCTTTTATTCTGATGCTTAAAAAAAAGTGAATCTGCAAATTGTTCTTCTTTATCATGAACATTGATTTCGTCTGATGGATCACATGAAATGAGCCATAACATGCAACAGTATAATCAAAATTAATTTTGAATGAATTATTTATTAGTATAATCAAAATTATATAAAATAAGGAAAATATTACTCATTAAATTAAACATTCTAATTTCAATAATTAAAAAATTTTTCCGCATCTTACTTAAAGTAAACTTCAAGAATAATCTTACCTTCATAAAAATTTAGTGAGCAATGTAATTTTTTATATATTTTTAAACAATATTATTTCTCTTTTTTTTTTTTTTTTTTTTTTTTTTTTTTTCAATTTGTATCAGGAGTTCCTTTTTTTGGGTTCCACTTTTTTTGGAGAAATACAATTCCTCAAGAGTAAATTTAGTTTTGACAAAATGTGTTCAAATTGCCGGAAAATACTTTCTCTCTTGATTCTTTTACCTAAAAAAAATTAAACCTAAAAAAGAATAATTAATTAATAAAACAAACTTTATAATTTTGAAGAATTCGTTTTTATTTTGATATGAATGAATAATAAGCAATAAGTTAACAAACTTTGCAACGTCTGTATTTAAGAATGAATTCTTATTCGAGAAAATAAATTTCAACAAATCAGTGAAAAATAAATTTTATAATTATTGTAAGACACTTAAAAAAAGACGCAGAATTGTAAAAAAAAAAGGGTAAAAATTCAAAACAGTTAAATCTATAATGAATTATCTTTGAATAATTAGCGATGATTTTTTTCTTCAAATTCGAGAATAAATGTTTGCAATTGTACTAGAAAAATCTCAGCTGTAATCATTCATTTTATCGATGAATTTGTCAACAAAATTTACAATAAAATTATATCAACTATCTCAAAAATTGCGTCCATATATTTTTCTACCTATTTCAATTACAACCCTGAATTATTTCGTATAACATTTTATGTGAATACATTTTCACCGACACTGCAATTATTTCATCAAAATGTGTAAAATTTTAACTTATTAATTTTTTTACTTTAATTACAAAATATTCCTTCATTTTAGAAGATTATTTATAAAAATCTAATTTTTTCCTTTTTTTTTTCACCGTATTTTCCGAAATTATTTTTGCATGAAGATATCTTTCACTAAATCTTCATATCTGATGCCTCTAAAATAACATGTTCTAAATACAAAAGAGTGGCATACAACTAATTTATAATAGGCGTTTCGATTCATAATTACCAATTACTAACAGCTCTTGTTTAGATGCAATTAGAGGATACTATTGTTAAATATATTTGCAAAATGTGACAAAATAATAACGAATATTTAATTTGCAAAAATATTTATTATACAATATATTTTATTATATAATATATTAAAATATACTACTAAATATTAATTTCATTTTAAATTATAATGATTTAAAAGCATTGCAATTGTACAATAATTATCAATTGGTATAACTAAAATAATATATATACACATTATTTTATCAAATTAATAATTTTAATTCCAATAGTTTTTTTTTAGTATCTTACATAAAGTAATTATCAAGAAAAATCACACCTTCATTAAATTCCAGGTTCTATGATTTTGCTCGCATCTGTTTCTTTCAGATAAGAATTTGCTTAAAAAACTTGGCAAAAAATATATACATAAGTCAAAATAAATTTTTGTTGTACTATTTTATCATCTATTAAATATAGAAAGCGAAATATTATTTCCGAAGCAAATAAAAATCACATCTTTAAAGGAACGATACAAAATATTTTCATTAAAACTCATTCTATCCGTTGAATATTTAAAAAATAAACCATTCTGTTACAAAATAATTTTTAGAATACAATTCATCCATACGTTGCCATGCGATGGAATCGGAAATATTAACATTAATTAAATTAATATTAAAATATTAAATTACATAATTTAATTTTTAATAATTAATTAACTAATAACTATTAAAAATTAAATTATAGGCCATATATATATATATTAATATTAAATATTAATACTATTCTTTCGGA
This sequence comes from Caerostris darwini, assembly GCA_021605075.1. NCBI lineage: Eukaryota > Metazoa > Arthropoda > Arachnida > Araneae > Araneidae > Caerostris > Caerostris darwini. Next base: position 132,895 of record BPLQ01013446.1, on the reverse strand, counting down.
AATATTAACTAAACGATTGATAAATAAAAATAAAATTAAAAATTGTAATTCGTTTGCAGACAATTTTTTAAGAGAATTTTTTTTCTAAAGTTCGTTATTTTTCTAATCGTTTGGCAAGAATTAAAATTTGTTGTCTAGATTATGTGGGATCACGAGTTTGAGAACAATAATACATTATCCAATGAGTCGAATCCGGTGAAAGCAAACATTAAATATCTCAATTCCGTTGACACGATGCATATGATCAAAAAAAGGACGATATCACGTGCTCATATGATTTCTAAACAGTATGAAGGAAATGTATCAATGGCATCATTTTAAAACATTTGCCTTTACAAATAAAATTAGTATAAAAAACGGGCAAACAAAACAAGCGATATATTTATTCATAATAAAAACATCAAAGGATAATGCCATTGAAAGGATGGTGATGAAATACTTTTCATTCAAGAAGAAATACTTTTTTTATTGATCGGATGTAAGGTATATCATGTATGATATATTTATTCATAATAAAAACATCAAAAAGATATTGACATTGAAAAGATGGTGATTAAATACATTTCATTCAAGAAAATTTCGTTTATTGCTGGGATGTAAGCTGTATCCTGTATGATATGTTGCATAATATGCTGTATGCTGGTATGATAAACTAGCCAAGTCTTGGCCCTTAGGATACATTTTGCTATAATTCTTAATATATATAATAGCTATTATAGAAGAGACCTTCTAAGTTAATCCGTAAGCTTTTGATGTAGTGTAAACTGTCGAAGTACAAAATATCAATCGAGAGTTTTTAAATACCGTATTTCGGACTTCCGTTAGCTTTTTCTCCCTAGCGCGCATGCTCATAGGAAACATTATTACAGATACGCATGCGCAATTTCCTATGAGCATGCGCGCTAGGGAGAAAAAGCTAACGGAAGTCCGAAATACGGTATGCAAAAACTCTAATATCTAACATTCCCACCGGGAATAAACACGAAAAATCTGTAAGGCGGGAAGATTCTACACATTGTGGAAAGAAAGCTAACAAATGTGCATCTCAGAACTATGGGTTCATCTCGCTACCTGACTCGGATCCATGCACAACTTTGAATAAAGTACCTTTCTTTTTGGAGCTCCATCATTTTTATATTAATTAATTCGGAAAAATTGTTGCTTTTCTGTAAATATCGATTTACATAGAATTGGATTAACACAATATTCTGTAGAATGCTGTAATTGAAACAGCTTCATTATTGTTTATAATATTCTTAGAAATTTTAAACAATTATGGAAATATTTCTTGTTAAAATAAGCAATAAAATATTAATAACCTTCGTTGGCTGGCAGACGGTAATGGGGTCTTGAAAGTTGACAAGTTTGTTGGTAAAATGTCACGTGGACTGTGTGGTGCAGCTATTTGGTTAGGGTTGTGAAGCTTTTCGGATCAGAGGGAAGATGGTATTTTGTTAAGCGGAACAAAGTTGTTAATTCAGTCGGGCAAAAAATTTCCTCTTGAAAGTTATCCAAGTTAATAAATCTATCAAAGGAACATTTTTAAATTTTAATAATTCATTTATCGAACTATTTTATTTATCTAATCGCGTGAAAGCATTAACAATTTACTACTGAGGAATTGATTCATCAGTTGTAAAAAAAATTATATTTAAAACAAAACTATTGTAATTTAATCTATGTAAAAGTGATGCAATAAGTATGAATTACATTAGCCTCATATATATTAAGATTTATAAGATTTTTTGTTGTTTTTTTTTTACGGCATTAATGTTTTAAATAACAAAAAGAAATCATTGAATTACTCTGTGCTCTCTTCAATGGACTCAAAACGGTGTTCCCGGGGTGGTCTTTTGAGTTTCGGGAATAGCCAGAAGTCACACGGTATGAATACGGTGGTTGTGGAACGATATGGGTTTCATTTTTTGCGAAAATGTCACGAAGAATCAATGCAGTGTGAGCTGGCGCATTCAGTGTTTTCGGTACCAATCGAGATTTGACGCGTTTGAGGCCCAAAATGGAATTGAGCGATCCTTCTGAAGCCTCAAATCTTTAATTTTTCTGGGACTGAGCATCGTCGGTTGAGGTGGAGGGTCGACCAGAGGACTCTTCGTCTTCAACGCGTTCTCTGCCTTCTTTGAACTGTTTATACCACTTGTAAACATTTCTTTCCTATATAGGAATGCTCATCGAATGCCTTCTGCAACATTCTATACGTTTCCGCTAACAAAATTTAACGCAAGTTCTTTGCTCAAATAATTCAGACATTTCAAAAATCGCGGAATCAGTTTTAGCATCTCACAAAACCAAGCGTCTCTCAAACACGCATGAATATTTTGACGTCAAATTTCACACAGATGTCAAAGACAGTGCCAGCAACCTAAAAAGGAAAAAAAGTGAAATTCCGTAAGTCTCGGGAATTTAAAATTGAAAATTAGTCCTACTTTTTGTGCACAGTATTAGTTTAAATGCTGCAAAGCAGATTAGTTAGCATATTTAAAGACTTTCGTAACTAATATGTGGGATCTATGAAAGGATTTTCTTGTGTCTTTATTTTTTGAGAAAATTCTTCTTTTCCTTATTTTTTGTTTCCTTTTCTGAACGAGAGTCTGTTTTCTAATTCAGAACTTTATTCTCTATTTTTTGTCAACTGATTCAACATTCCCAAATATTCCATATCTATTGATTTTGCCTTTCTTAGTAGCAATAAAAAGGGCCTGATGTCCGTGTGACTAGCCGAAAAGGGGCCATGGGATGTGTGTAGTGGTTCTGAATCCACTTTAAACAGTAGTTCCCGGTCTAATATGACTGTTGGACGTAGGACTGACAAGAAAACGTAAAAAGAAAAACTTCTTCTGTCTCGAAATCTGCCTACAGGCAGATGGATTTGGTTCAACATGATGTAGCTGTGTCAATGACGAAGTAACAATAAAATCAATTTGATACGATTTTTAACAAATCCTTCCTTTTGCAAATTACTTAAAACCTTATTTTTTATTAAGGAAAAACGTAACTCTCCGTATGGCATTTTCCTTCTTTATGATATAAAAACGTAAAATGAGATTTGGCAATATTTATTCAGTTATTTCTAATGGCTCTTTCCTATGTTTGGAGACTGATGGCCAAGCGACTGGTGCTCGTTGCCACAGGTTTCGGGTTCATGTTCCAGCGGTGCCATGGATGTTCGTAGTGGCTCGGAATCCACTTTAAATATAGGTCCCTGTCTAATAGGACCGTTGAATGCGAAGTTCACAACCCTATCCTGTAAAAAGAAAACATCTCCTATCTCGAAATATGCCAGTAGGCACACGGCCTTAGTCCACCATGGGCCTGTTGAGCCAATGATGAGAGTAATGATGGTTCTCGAGCCGAATGGCCGAGTACCTGGCGCTCTGACGCTCGGTGCCACAGCTTTTGGATTCGAATCCCGACGGTGCCATGGATGTTGGTAGTAGTTCGAAATCCAGTTTAAGCCGTAGATTCCGGTCTCATAGGACTATACTTCTACCTACGGGAGCTCCATCACAACAGAGCGGTCAGATGGCAATTGGCTAGCGCTCTGGCGTTTGCTGCTTCAGGTTCGAATCCTGGGATTGTATGGGATGTTCGTTGGTGCTTCAGAATTCACGTTCAACTGTAGGTCCTGATCTAATTAACGTAAAGTGTGTACAAAATGACGGTAGAGCGACAAACAAACTAACCAAACCATTACAATAGAAGTTGCCCCCTTTCCCTCCATCCTTGCGTAGTCTACTCATGGGATGTCCGTCGCTCACTGCAGGACACTGAGGATTAGTCACAACAAAACAGAACAAACACACGATGGTTCTCAGTGTTTATGATGGTAGTTTTATCGTTTCTAAAACTGGTGTGATTTCACTAAAAATGGCTGTTTCTTCACTGTGAGAAGTAAAATATTCGCCAAAAAAAAATAAATTAAAATGGAATTGGTCCCGAGCCAACGCGTTGGTCAAAATGTAGAACTTTTGGTTTTTGTTGCGAAAAGAGATGGAGTGTGCAAAAAGCTTTGTTGTTCGAGAAATGCAAGTTGCTTACTTTTTTTTCACTTTGAAAATGCATTAAAAAGATGTTCGTATTTACTTCTACAGAGAAAGGGAAGGGATGTTCTTTTATTATACGACAGAATGACAGCATCTAGTTTTTTTTTTAAAAAAGGGAAAAAAGGGTTCGTGAAAGAAAAATTGTTTTCGGTTCTTTTTAGGCAAATGCGAAGACTTCTTTTGTATCTTTTTTTTTAAATTTTTCACAAAAATGCATAGTGACATAATCAGATCATGATCTTGGTGGTGCATCTTTCTGTTTACAATTTAATATAATCAGGTACTTTTGAATAAAACTAGGGTTTTTTTTAAAACTTTTTTTATGTTTAAAACAGACAAGTATGTTCATTTCATTTGTAAAAATGTAAACAATCTAAAAGAAAAATCAAATAGCTTTTATAGTTTCTTGAAACTCGTGTCTTAAATTTAAAAAAAAATTATAAATATTATATATATTTTTATATGTATAAATATAAATACTTATAAATATTTTTGAAAAATGCACACTTTTACTTGCAAACAAAACATGATAAATATATAGTGTATTGTAATACGTTTTTCATTTAGTAAAATTATGGCAAAATATTTTTTTCTAACCCAACTTGGGTCCCAGTATCCATATGTTTTTATGGAAGGATTGAAAGGGCTTCTTTTGTGATGGAGCACTCCTAGATAGAATTCTGGCTTCGCCGAAGAAGGACGGAAATGCCTTAACGGAGGACTTTTAGGGGAACTTTAGGGGGAGCAGTTGCGTATCGTATGGGAGAAAATCCGGAAAAATTCCCACCAGGTAGACCAACTAACGAGGTAAGATGGTGAATATCACAAAAGTCATGGAGTTTCCTCGTTTTTTTTTAAACAGTCTCAAATTGATCCATTTAATTATTATTCTTAACTTTGTTTGTGTCTTTATATTGATATGTCATTTAATTAACCAAAAGCAAACAATTATTTTCATTTCTAAATGTTATTGTAAAGAAAACCAATTAATAACTTTCAATAATTAATCTTTAAGTTACAAACAAAACTAATTAAAGGAGTTACAATTCGATGAATAGTTTTTTTTACTCCTTTGATGTTAATTTCAATGTTTTAAGAAAGATTATCGCAATGGTTTTTCTAAGACTTTATTGCTAATTTGTTACTGAAAATGTCTCTCTCAATGAACTAACTAATATTCCAATCTAATTTTGAATAAACTTTAATTACCTCATTTGAATAAAGAACCTGGAAAATTAAGAAACTATTGATTATTTGTTACTTATTTATAAGAATTCTTGAAATTATAACCGAAACAAATTAATTCTGGTAATTTAAAAATTAATTATCAAATTGTTATTATCAAAGCAAAATGTAAACAATTAATTGATATGAAAGTAGTTGAACTGAAATTGTAGAAGTTGAATATAATATCGTCATTTATCAAAATGCGACTAATGCATGATAATATATTTGTGTATTTGATGTACATCGTTGTAATAATTTCATAAATTGTTTTAAAATACTAGTTTTAATTTCTGGTAGTTGTGCTATAGCCAAAGGCAAGAATACATTTTATAAGCTTAAAGCTGCCAAAGGGAAGATGACTTTATTGCTAACTTAGTTGAGCCAGAAAAACATTTTCAGTAACAAACTAATTTCCCAGTCCAATTTTAATCGCTTAGTTTGAATGAAGAACCTGGAAAGTTAAGAAGCTATTGATTACTTGTGACTAATTTATAAGAATTCTTGGAATCTAACGAAACAAATCAATTTTATTTAATATTTGAATGAATGTGTTTGTGAGGATTAACATTTAACTAATTCTTGTCATTTAAAAATAATTATCAAATTGTTATTCTCTATAAAAAAATGTAAGCAATTAATTTATATAAATTAATGATACAATTAATTGATAGCTGGTCTGAACTTGAAGTTGACCATAATATCTCCATTTATAAAAATGTGACAAATATGTGATAATATATTGCTGCATTTTATATAGATCCATGTAATAATCTCAAAAACTATTTTTAAGTAATCTTATTTTTAGTTATTTTTAGTTATGTTATGTTATGTTATCTAATAGTTAGGTATTAATATATTTTACAAGCCTAAAGCTGGCAAAGGGGCCTGATGACCGAATGACTAGCGCTCTGGTTCTCGGTGCCCCAGATTTCGGGTTCGAACCCCGGCGGTGCCATGGATGTTTGTAGTGGTTCGGAATCCACTTCGGAACCTTGGGGCCCAGTCTAATATGGCTGCTGTAGAGTATTGGACGTAGGTCTGACAACCCTACCCTGTAAAAAAAGAAACATCAGTCTAGAAATCTGACATCAGGAAAGCGGCCTTGGTCCACCATGGGCTGTTGAGCCACTGATGATGATAAAAGTTGGAAAAGACTAACATCAATTTTAATAAATAACCTTAAAAGGAGAATATAACTAATTTTGCTATGGCTAGTTTATGATATTGGGCACCACGCTTGTATATCAATGTTAGCAGAGCTGTGTTAAATTTTCAAAAGACTTTCAGTTGTAACGTTACTGCATTTGGTGAAGAATTGGAGGAAATTTCCCACTACGCAATCGTGGCCGGATGTCCAGTTGGCTAGCGCTCTGGCTCTTGGTACCACAGGCTTCAGGTTCGAATATTAGCGGTGGCATGGATGTTTGCGAGTGGTTCGGAATCCACTTTAAACTGCAGGTCCCGGTCTAATTATCCCGAAGTCTAGAAAAACTGACAGTAGAGCGACAAGCCAAATCAAATTAAACCAAACATACTATGCAATCTGACTAAGTATCCCATACGCCATGAGCGAAATTTAACCTATTAAAATTTAAACGTTAGTTAAACTAGTCCACTGAACCATTACTAGGACGTCTGTTACTAGTGAGCATTAAGGCTGAGGTGTTCCATCCTCTGTAGACACTGTTAAAAAAAACCAGGAGATTCGATGGCGTTTGGGATGGTCTGCATCTTGCCTCGTGAGTCGGACTACCTGGTGGGAGTTTTCTGGATTTTCTCCCATACGAGTAGGGGTAGTTCTCTCTAATTTTCCCCCCTCAGAAGGCACTCAGCTCTTTCCTCAGTCACACGGAGCCAAGTCAGACTTCTACCTACGGGTGCTCCATCACAACAGAAACTGCCCCTTTCCCTCCATCCATGAGTAGATATTCATGGGATGTCTATCCAGCATTGCCAGACACAGAGGATTAGACACATCAACATAATCAAAAATTGTTTTGATCAATATTTAATGAGTTAATTAAATTTCTTTATTTACGTATGAAAAACAATTGATAGAGCTTATTGTTTTTTTACATAACAATTTTTCTGTTGCCGAATAAGTTTATTATTTAATTCGTTTAATAATATCTTCATTGCATTTATTTGTATTCTCAGCTAAGATCTACAAACCTTCCTTAAATTCATTTTTATTTATTCATTTTATTAATGTAATTGTAATCATAATTTGCTTTTAATTCCATTCTTTAAGTAGACAAATGTGAAATAAATTCAAACAAAAAAATTTCTCGAAACCAGTGCCAACATCAAAATATTTCAATTAAAATTATGCAATAAAATAATTAAATACAAAGGTCTAACAAATTAGCTGCGAAATTCTTTATTTGTAAATTTATCCTAAACTATTATTCATAAATTATTCAGGCAATTTAATTTTGACTGTTAAACGTATTTAGATTTATAATTTCTATTCTAATTAAAATGGCGCATTGAATGAATAAATAAATATATTTTTTAAATAAAAATTCAGATAAAAAAAAGGGGCGAATAATTATTAAAATTCATAACAATAAATTTTCTATTGTTGTAAGTAAATCAAGTTGATTTGAAATGAAATCCTACTCCGTTAAGTAAAATATCTCCAAACTAAGAAATATTTCTACAAAAGAAGTTCTTCAGATAATTAAGATATTCAAATGTCGAACAATGGAAATATAATCCTACAGTCTTAATATTTCTCATCGAAAAGGTAAAAAAAAATCTTTTAGCATTTTAAGATTTAAGAATAGCAAATCAGAGAATATGACAGAAGTTTTGAATAATAATCTCGTTCATTAAAAAACAAGTAATAACTCTTGTTAATTAAAAAAATTATATTTAAGAGTTTTTAATATTATTTTATATTCTAATTAAGTTTTATGCTAAAAAATATAAGTGTCAAGCCATTTCAAATTACGTTATTTTCCAAAAAAAAAATGTCTATTTATTTAAAATAAAAACAATAATTCTTTTTTTAAGAATGTTCTTTCTTATTATTTATTCTTAACTCGAATAAGAATTTTTCTGTTCTTTTTGAATTCTCTTCACTATTCATTAATTAATTCCAATCGTATACCAGGTACTGCGTGTACTAGCTGTCCTTCGAGAGGTCGAACGTGATGATGGTAGGATATTTAACGGTTATATTGCTGCTTTGAAAAATGGCGATTAAACCAAACAATGGTGATAGGAAATCATTTTCCTGCTTCACGTGCCTAGAAAACAAAATTGACCCGTCTGTGCTCATATTATAAGTTTAGACGTTTAAATAAGTGTTAAATAAGTATTAACTTCAGTAAAGACGTGTAGATTTCATCATTTATATCAACGTATATTTGTGATCTTTTTATCAAGCTCATATTTTTTATTCTAAATAATTTATAAAACTATATATAAAGTGGAGCTGATGGTCAAATGATTAGCGCTCTGTGCCACAGGTTTTGGATTCGAGCCCCGGTGGTGCCATGGATGCTTGTAGGAATGTTCGTAGGTCACGTCGGAAAACCATAGGTCACGGTTTAATATGACTATAGAGCGTTGGCCGTAAGGCTGACAACCCTAAAAGAAAACATCTGTCCCGAAATCTTCCAGCAGCCAGACGGCCTTGGCCCAACCAGGGGATGTTGCGCCATTGATGATGATGATGTTTATAGTGAAGAAACATCACAAATTTTAAAGTGAATGAAATAATTTTTATACTTGATTTCATGTTAATTTTATATTGGCAGAAAACAATCGAGCCCCGGCGGTGTCGTGGGAGCTTGTAGTGGCATCTATAAACCGTATGTCCTAGTAATATTAAACCGTATGTCCTAGTCTAATATGACTGTAGAGCATTGGGCGTAAGACTGGCAAGCCTACCCCATGAAAAAAAAACCTCTCCTTTTCCGAAATCTACCCATAGGCAGACTGCCTTGGCCTACCATGGACTATCATGCCAGGGAATTAATTATATGAATTTTTTATAATCATAGCTTAACATAAGTTTATGCATAGTCTATCAACAACTAGAACTATTTTGTTGAACGCAATCTTCAAATCGAATATCCTTTTGCTAATCTCATAAAATACGTAATTATTTCTTAAAACGCGTATTCGATCATAGCTTATAGTTTAATACTTAAGACAATTGAGACTTTTGTTAGAGCTTGAAATAACACAGAGTAAGAACTAATATCATGCAAAAACGTTCCATTATCGATACTAATACCCATTTATGAGTACGGTGATTTTTTTTCTTCGTATTCGGTACTAGTAGGACGATTATAATCCTGTTCGTCCTTGTTTAACAGCAAGTGTGTATTAGGTATTATTGACATCGCATCAGCGTTTCAAATATGTATATAGAATCGTAACCATCTTATCGGCGAGGCAAGTAAATATTAGACAGTATTAGCATCGTACTAGACAGTATGCATTCGATAACATTGGCACGTTAATACTGGGATAAAATAATCACTTTCTACTAAGTGATTTCCATGGAGGTATTCCAACCCGCGGCCCACCTTGAACATTTTTGCGGGCCCATGAGATGGAAAATATATTTATTTATAATGGCAAAAAAAAGTGAAAAACAATGTGTTAAAAAAAATATATTATGTGTGCATCCATATATACAAAAATGAACTGTCGAAATAATGAAAAAAATTAACCTTGAATTTAAAATAATATTCTTGCGAATATAGGACAGATATTGCCTGTTTTATTTATGAGTTCGCAGAATAACTAAATTATATTCTGCGAACTCATGATGCGCGCTCATCTATATGCAAAAACTAAGTGAAAGAGCGGAGAAACACATATCGCATTAGTAAAATAAATATTTTTTAATGATTTCATTTTTTTTATTTCATTTATATTTATCTATTTTTTATATTTCATTTTGAGTGTGATATATTTCTTTACAATGATGCGTTTAGTGTCATTTTTATTATATTATCTATGTTCATATGTAAGAATAATAGTAAACACAATAATAACTCATTATGTTTCAATTTATCATTCCGAAAAATGTCCATAGTGGGTCTAAATCTACTAGGGGGATATATAACTTTATATGCGGCCCGCGTAGTTAGGATGCATTTCCAAAGTGGCCCACAATATAATTTGGGTTGGCCATCCTAGTATAAATATTCGCAATTCAGATGTTCCAATTTGATCCAATTATTTACAAAAAAATTCACTGTAAATGAAGATTGTTCTAAATGTAGCATTGCTCTAATAATCAATCTCCACGATAATATTTTCATACCTTTAATTAGAACAAAAGATGGTTATAATCAAATAGTTAATAACTTATATGAGATGAAGAGCTTCAATTAATTTCACAAAGTGCTGTCGCTTCTTCAAAAAGATTATTATGTTTTGTATACATTAGATATTAAGAGAGTGATAATACATGATATGCATAGTGCAGAAATTTAGGTTTAGAGTTTTATATACACTGGGGAAATTATTGTTGCCAAAAAAAAAAAAGGAAATGAAAAATATATTAATATATGGAATTTTGGATGCTTCGTGTGTATAATGTCAGCTCTATTTGTATGCTTACGCTGCAAACTATAAATACAAACTAAAGGAAGCATTTCTTATGAAATGAAATATCTATTGAAAAATTAAAAATAATTCATTTAATTCATCAAGAAATAAGTCAAGATAATTGTTTCAATTTTTATTTTTAAATGTCACTTACTTAAAGTTTGCAGAGCACGTGACTTGATATCGAACTATCGTTTTATTTAGCAACACATATTTCACGCCAGTTTTAAAACACACACGAATAAACCACGTGAAAATCGGAGATTATTTTAAAATAAATGCTTTAGAAATGAAAGTTTCTCGTGTCGCACGAACATATTTATGCGGGATTTATTTGTCTGGTAATCACCAGATAGCGACACCTTACGGTCCCTTCTCTTTGACAGAGCTGTTTACAACGTGGGGGTGTATTGAACTTTGAACTCTGACCCCACAAGGGGCAAGATTCCCGTAGATGAAGAAAGAAGAAGAGACGCTAACTGGAAGAGGAACGGATGGGAGGCTGCGTGAAGCAGCGAGAGAATGGACGGTGCTGCCTTCCTTTAATTAATTGTTAATGTAAATATCATTGTAAATTATAGAACCAATTAAATGGCTGTCTTTAAAGAAACGCAGGACTTTTATTGTGTCTGTCAAATCCCCTAGACACCCACTTCAAAAGTTCAAGCTTTTGTTGGACTGGTAGAGAAGTCTAACAAAACTGTAGGTTCGGCCGGGATGCGTTTTCAGCAAGCGCCCAACCCTACATAAATCGGGGGTTCGGCCGGGATGAATTCGTTGGACTGTTTGTTGGAAGTAGCAAGTTCTACATTTATGTGTGAACATGATGTTGCCCTGTTTAGTGGTCCATGGCATCTCCAAAAACATGAAGTCATAAAAAGGGAAAGCCATAAAATAAAAAATAGGCAAGAGTATAAGTTATTTAAAACGGATTAAGTAACAGACAACATCATGTTCACACATAAACATGTATGTGGTTTACGTAATATGTGGACAACAAAACGTAGACCACATAATTTGCTTTATTTTCATGCTTTCATCCCTGTTCTTTACGTTAATAAATAAAAATTGTTAAGAAATAATACGAATTTTAAATACTCATACTACTATTATTTAAAATAAATGTGTCCTTTTTTTGAGGGGAAAAAATTGTTCACGTTAATAATACGAAAATATCTAGAACAGGAGTGGCCAACCCAAATGATCTTGCGCGCCACTTTAGAAATGCACCATAACTCCGCGGAGGGCATATAAAATTATATATCCCCACATTAGATTTAGACCGACTAATGGCATTTTTTGGAGTGAAAAATTGAAACAGAATGAGTTATTATTTTTGTGTTTACTATTATTCTTACATGTCAACATAGACAATATAATAATAAGGATACTAAACGCACATTGTAAAGAATTACATAACACTAAAAATGAAATATAAAAAATGCATAAATATAAAGGAAATAAAATCATTAAAAAAATATTTGACTAGTGCGATACTTCTCCACTCTTTCACTTAGTTATTGCAAATCGGGCAAATTGCAATATTGCTTGGGTATTTGCGCATCGTAGTGGGTGTTGCAGGTTAGCGTCCGTTATGTTTGAACGTGTTTTGTGTACGGTCAATTTCATTTTCGAAAAAAAAAAACGATTCGCAGGTGTACGCTGAGCCAGAAGTGCTAAGAATTTGAACTAAGAGTCTGGTTTCCTCTCCTCTCCTATCCCCAATCAACTGTACGTATATAGGGATGGTCACTTAAAGTGCTATATTAGATGTTCTAAGATGCGCGCGCTTCATGAGTTCTCAGAATATAGTTTTGAGTTTGCACAATAATTAAATTATAAACTCAAAAATAAAGCAGGCAATGTCTGTCTTATATTCGCTAAAAAATCATTTTTAAATCAAAGTTCACTTTTTCTCATCATTTCGACAATCAATTTTTGACTATATGGATGCACTCGTAATGCAATTTTTTTAGTTCATTGGTTTCCAGTACTTTCGCCATTATAAAATAAATATATTTTGTAAGAGTGTGATAAGTCTCATGGGCCACAAACATATTCAAGGCGGACCGCGGGTTTGCTACTCCTGATATAGAACTCCACTCTCACGGATTATAGTTACACAGATAGTACAACTATAGTTCATAGAGCAGTTTTTACGTTTTTGCAATTGAAAGCACTTTTACAGGCACATATGGTTTACGTGATATGTGGAGAAATATGACGTAAACCACACAATTTGGTTTATTTTCAGGTTTTAATTCTTGTTCTTTTTGTTAATAAATAAAAATTATTCAGATATATACGAATTTTAAATACTCTACTGTTATTTTAAAATAAATATGTGTCCCGTTTTGAGGTTATGAATTGTAAATTGAATCCCGAATTGTTGTTACGCAGATGGTACAGCTATGATCCACGGAGCAGTGTTCACGTTTTTGCAAACCGAAAGCACTTCTCAATGTAAACACAGAATAGAAACAGCTGCCGCGGCAGACACAGACGAAAAAGAATCGCAGGCGAAAGAGGGTCTCACGTTCTGTTGTGAAGGGAATGCAATCGGAAGCTCGAAGTGCATCTTTATTTTTACTTCCCGGCTGAACATGTTTCGTTTCACCGGTTTCGATCCATTTTAGTTAGTTTAAGGTTGGTTAGTAGTAGTCAGTGTAGGTCTGTAGTAAAATTTTCAAGACATTTGGAAAATTATAAATGATTCTTAGTGGATTTTTGTTAGGTCAATTAAGTTCAGACAGTTTAAGGGAAGAGGTAAAGGTAAGGTGAGGTGATGTAAGGTAAAAATATAATTTATGAAAAACAATATATGTATAGTACTTTGGTAATAATAATATGAATAAATGTGAAAATAAATGGTATAATATGAACAGCATTTGTGAATAATGCTTTGATATGAATAGTATGAATAATGCTTTGATATGAATAGTATGAATAATGCTTTGATATGAATAGTATGAATAATGCTTTGATATGAATAGTATTGGCATGTGTCTGTGGGATTTTTTTTGCCAAGAAATCTTTTATAATTTTTTATGATTATTGCATGGTTCAAAACATGCTGTGAGGAATTATATAGTCAAGATAAATATTTTGCGAATGAGTATTTCAACACTATTTATCGACACAGATAAAAATCTATAACGCATACATTAATGTATTATAAAGGTTATCCACATGTAATACAGTAGTTATTTTCTTTTAAAAATTAAGTGTAATGAGATTCCGCATTAGAAAAAATACATCTTTTATTGCAAAAAAAAAAAGTTAAACATAAAAGTATGAAGATGCATGTAAATATGTGTGACAATAAAAAGGATGTGTAAATGTAGAAGTATTATTCCAAATGTTAAAAAAAAAAAAAAAAAACAATAATCTTAAAGGCCTGACTTGTAGCTCAGGTGCTCAAGGTGCGTCGCTGGTGAGCATTAGGGCTGAGGTTCAATCAGATAGCGGTTTTGTTGTAGACACTCTTTTAAAAAACAAGGAGACTCAATGGCATTTGTGATGTTTAGCAATGACGTTAGTATTAAATAACTCGTGAGTAGGACTACCTAGTGGGAATTTTCCCGTGTGTTCTTCCATACGATAGGCAAATGCTGGGTAGTTCCTCCTGAAAGTCCTCCCGGAAGGTACTGCCCTTCTTCAGCGACATGCAGACTTCTATCTATGGGTGCTCCATCTGAACAGAAATTGCCCCCCCACTTTCCTCATTCCATGAGAAGAACACAAGGATTCTTAATATAGATGTTGCTGTCGGACAAGTGGGATAAGAATCAACAATATAATCTTAAAGAATATAAAAGTATATAGTAGGTTTGACTCCGTTGGCTAAGTCAGATGTTTGCCTACGTGTGGTCCATCACAACATAAGCTTCATTCTTTCCATCCATGAGTAGCTGCTCATGGGATGTCCGTCCTGCACTGCTGGACACTGAATATTAGACACAACAATCTATATATTTTTTTTTCAGAGAAAACAAGGAAAGTTTTGCTAAAAGTTTTGTGGTTATTACTGTATTCTCTAATAAAGTAAAACTTAAAAATAAGGAAAGTAGAAAAAAATATCAAAAATAACTATCATAAAAATGTTTTAACACCAACGACTATTTTAAAAAAATATATCATTTTATCCAAACAATCTTACTGTTATTAACTATCGTAACTCTAAAAGTATTTATTTATATTTGGTACTTGAATGGCCTTAATATCGGTTTCATTTTTTCAATTTAAACGCATCCCACGTAAGTCCCCCGACGTGTCTGTCATAAATTATAGCATAAAAAAAAACAATAATTATACATTGATTTGATTTGAGCATTTAAAACAAGCTCTTTGTAAGCGACATCCCAAAATAATTGGATGGACTCCGGAAGATTGCGGAAGAGGAGTAAAACCAAACCAAAATTGCTATTTTAAGGAAAACTATTTTTTATCTTGGAAATCAAGATGTAACTGGATATCTGAACAGAGAGACCATCAGACTACAAATATTAGAAAATAAAATTATCTTTTTTTTATAAATATATTCTTTCAAAATCGTTACAGAAATGTGTGAATATCCTCTCTACATAAAAATAAATAGCTCAGAATAAATAGCTCCGCCGAAATAGCTAAGAAATATTTCCTGGAAGCCTAGAATTTTCTATATCATTTTTTAAAGCTAACATACGGATCCGTTAATCTCGAGAAAAAGGAAACATAGATATTTCACCGTTAGCCATGCGGAATCGATAAATCGCCAAGTAAAGTTAAATGCGGCACGTTTTTATTCCTTAAGTAAAAAGAAATGTTAATAAAATGAGATATTCATTTTATGAAAATACTATAAGTTGTTTTCTATTTTTGAATTTGAGGGCGCCTCTAAACGCCCTAGGGCGGTCTTATATAACTTGCAATTACCCTAGACGAACTGGCTCAGTTGTCAGGAGCACCCTGACCTGTTCCTTTAGTCATCATTTGTAGCAGCTGCAACTCCATCCTGTGGTGTTTTTTATTTTTTGCTTTCTTCTTTTATTTTTTAATTATTTTCTTCACTTTTACTTTATATTTCTCTTTTCTTAATTTTTGTTTCCTATTATTGAAATTCTCTGATTTCCTCGTTGCTCTTTTATTTTATTTTGATCTGGTAATTTGGGACAGACCTTGGTTACTTACTGCTTTGTTGTTTATTAATGTTTTTTATATATCACCATGTGACTTACTCTCAACTAGGAGTTTAGGCCCATATAGGGCCATGGAACTCCATAAACCTCAAACTGACTGACTGACTTGAGGGCGCCTGATGGCTGAGTGGCTAACGATCTGGCTCCCGGTACCACAGGTTTCGGATAGGTCACAGGTTTCATAGGAAATTGTGCATGCGTATCTGTAATAATGTTTCCTATGAGCATGCGCACTAGGGAGAAAACAATATCGTATTTTTAAAGTACGGTATGCAAAAACTCTCTAATGTATGACTAGAGAAGAAGAATCTTATCGGGGTTGCCGGTTTGAGGCACACATAATTATCACGTGACTTTTACTTTGTATTCAACATATGCGATGATAGCTTGGCGATTTTGAGTAACAATCTTTGTTGTTGGCTATTAATACTTGACGTTGTTGGCGGGAAGAGATAAAAAGGAACTGAGATTTTCAAAACAAATGGTTCATTTTTTTAGCTGTCAATAATGGTAAATTTAATTTTCTAAATATTTAGTATTTATATTTCATTAGGAAATTTTCTTAATTACGAATTCCATTAGGAAATTTTCTTAATTAAGAATTTCATTAAGAAATCTTCTTAATAATTTCCTTCCAAAATGATTTAAAAATAAAATATTCATTTATATGAACCTTTGCTATCTTTTATTACAATTCATACGAAAAGATCAGAGTTATAAGCAAAATGGCATGTCTTGTATCTATTTATCTTTAGTAAGCACATAGTTCAATAAATGCATGACTTGAGACAAGAATTTCAGGCATTTCTCGCAATCGCTTAGTAACAGGTTTACGTTTTCTAAATAAATGCACGCAGTGAATAGAGGGCAAACGGCGATGCAGCGCCAACTCTAGTACGAATGTAAATGTTTGTTTCAGCTTTCTGTTCCCTTGAATAGGGGGACGGCGCTTTATTTTATTGTTATTTTATGGTTATATAACTTGATTGGTCACTTACCGGACTATCGAAGGTTGATAATATATATGCTTCCAACTAGAATAATCAAGCAGATTTGATTTTCTCATTAAAGAATTGGCGCTGATAGCCAATTGACTAGCGATCTGGCGATTGGTACCACAGGCTTCAGGTTTGAATTCTAGCGGTGGCACGGATGTTTGTGAGGGGTTCAGAATCCACATTAAACTGTAGATGTGAGTGTGCTCAAAATGACAATAGGGCGAAAAACCAATCCTGATTGCTTTTCTTTCATCTTTGTTTTATATCGGCTCTTTTATATAAATATATATCGGCTCTGTTATATAAATATATGTTTAGAGTACAATGAAAGAAACATACATACTTCCTAGTTAGAGCGGCCCGATGTCCAATTGGCTAGCTCTCTGACCTTTGGTACTACAAGCTTCAGGTTCGAATCCTGGCAGGGACATGGATGTTTGTGAGTGATCCGAATCCCCGTAAAACTCTAGTTCTTGGTCTAATTAGACTAAAATGTGCACAAAATGACCGTAGAGCGACAAGCCAAACCAAACTCTAGTTAGAAATCGCGGAATGGATAATAAGGTTGATGACCTTAAAGATATATAAAAACTCTCTAATGATTTGCAAAGTCAACATTATTGACTCTCTTTTCTCGAAAAATCTTGAGGTAAGTAGAGGAAAATCTTTCCTCGTCACTGAATTGTTTTTTTAAATCTCATTTCAGATGGATGAAAGACGAGACCGGGAACCTGAGTGCCGTCCAAGAAGACGGACGCGTGTGGCTCCTCCAGGAGGCGCTCTGCATCCGGAGGGTGGTGGAGGAGGACGCCGGCAAGTACCAGTGCATAGTGCGCAACAGCATCGGAGAGAAGAGGGTCGAGAGTGCACTCGTAGTCACAGGTCAATAAATTCATCCATCTCTTCAATTAGGGAGGAATTATAGGAGCTTGAATGGCTGAGTGGCTAGCGTTCTGGCGCTCGGTACCACGGGTTTCGGGTTCGAGTTCCGGCGATGCCATGGATGTTTGTAGTGGTTCGGAATCCTCTTTAAACCGTAGGTCCCGGTCTAACAGGATCGTAGAGCGTTGCGGAGGTATTGTTACTCCGCGTCCTTAGCTTATCTTCAAGTTAGACGCACCTTCTGGGTAGTGCTAAGTGAGCAACGTCTGTGCAGCGCTTGCCTTAAGGCATCCAAGACAGTTGTTCAAGTATTTGCCAGCTGCATTAGAAAAAAAATTTTTTTAACTAATTTGATATACTGTTACCAATCCCCCTGGTGCACGAAAACCTACACCAGGTCCAAAAGACCCCGGCGCAGGCGACTGGGCCGTGGCTAATTATAACATGCAGCTTCACTTTAGCGAGGAACCATGAGAACTGAAGGCTGACTGAACTTCAAGACAACGCTCTACGATCCTATTCGATCGGGACCTACGGTTTAAAGTGGCACTTAAGTGTTATGCAATTTGCGCGCAGCGAGTACCGGTAGTAGCTTTTGTCTTGCTAAAGGATTAGTTTCTAGGTAGTCTATTTTTTAGTTTTTATCTTTATTTCTAATTTATTACTTTTCAGTTCTCCTTTGGTTTTTGTGTTCTTTTTTAGAGTGAGAGGTCTGAATGTAAAGCATTTAAAATTTTTGCTTTTAGAATGTCATGAGGATTTTGTTGTACAATTTTCGTGTAGTAAATATCGGAAATAGATTTCGTCATGCAAAATGGTCGTTTCTAATTCACTTCTTGTCAGTTCTCCTTTAGTTTTTGTGATCCTGTGTTCTGTTTTTATATGTATATAATATTAAAATGTTTTTTGTGGCCCACCACGTTACAATTTCATTGAGTGCATACGGCCTGTAGATTTGGCAACTCCGTGCTTCTTGTTACTCTAGCCCTTCTAAAAAAAAAAGGCGTAAACGAATGGTACGAGACTGGGCTAAGTATGGTACAGAACAATCTAAAGTCTAATGCGGAACTATAATGGTATTCATAGATTAATGCACCACATCTTGATTTAAGTGGTGTCTTGCCAATCTTTATATTTTCTGTGTATACATTACCTCGTCAAGAAAACATGTCTGACTCTGTATTTCTATGTGATTCCGTACCCAACACTTCCTAGAAACCTGGTTCTGAAACGCCCTGTATATCATTTTATAGAAAAATTCTACAAATTATAGAATTTTTAGCGGTCTTTGCTAATAAATTATATGTACTTAAAGAAATGTTTTTCTATCCCATTACAGCTCCTCTACGGGTGACCGTACTGCCACCGCACCAGGTCTTGAACATGGGTGTGGCAGCCACCTTCACGTGCAACGTTACCGGATATCCGGTGCACAGCGTAGCGTGGGTGAAGGACCAGAGGCCGGTCGCTACATCCGAGCGCGTGCAGCTTCCGTCTCGCGACGTGCTACACATCGTGTCGCTCCGACGAGAGGACCGGGGGATGTACCAGTGCTTCGCGTACAACGACAAGGACGGAGCGCAGGGCACTGCACAACTCAAAATAGCAGGTGAGTTGGCGAGAAATTTCAAATACAACACAATAAATTCTCTTTTGCATCAACAGTCAACCTGGGATTCAATCCAGGTTATTTTCCATAGGGCAAGCACATACGTGGCTATTATTCTCCCCTAAAGTTTAGTGGCCTGATGGACAATTGGATGGCGCTCTTCCCTTTAGTACCACAGGCTACAGGTTCGAATCCTCAAGGATGTTTGTAGGGGTTCGGAATCCACGTTAAATTGTAGGCCCCTTGTCTATTTAGCCCTCGTGTGCACAAGATACCGTAGAGCGACAAACAAAACCAATTAGGTTCGCATCCTGGCGGTTGCATGGATGTTAGTGGTTCAGAATTCACGTCAAATTGTAGGTCTAGATATAAATAGTCCAAACCGTGCACCAAATGACCGTAGAATGACAAACCAAATCAAACCCCTAAAGTTTACTCTGAAGCCAATAATTATCTTATACACGTAAAGAATTGTTTTATATAATATCGTGAGACGTATAATGCTTCTAATGTAAAAAAAATGCAAGACATTGCTTATTTTACAGACTTAATGAATGATGATCCGCTGGTATTAATGTATGATAATTAGATGGTGAAACTAATAAATGATAATTAAATAATGATACTAGAAATAATACTTGAATAATAAATGTTAATTAATGTTATTGAAAAATAACTTACTAATGAATGTTAATTGAATAATAATACTTATAAGTCATAATTGAATGATACTACTTGTGAATAATAATTTCAAATGAAATAAATTAACATTGAATGATGACATTAATGAATGATAATACTAATAATGATACAAATCAATATTATGATACTAATGAATGATAGTTGAATGATGATACTATGTTAATTGAATGATACTATGATAATTTACTAATGAATGTTAATTGAATGATGATAGTAATGACTGATAATTTTAAACTCGTAGGACATTTTCTATGTTTTATTCTATACGGCAAACAAAAGTAGCCAATTACTTACGTAATTTGACTAGAAAAGCACTATCACTTCCAGCGTTTTAGGAATAGAACCTTAATCTACTTAAATTACGTTAACTCTTAAAAAGAATTAATAATATTTAGAAATTTCTAAATCCCGCTCAAATATGTGTATATATACGTATATACTTCCGAATTGGACAACGACATTTTCAAAAATAAAATCATGCATTTTTTTTATATATAGTAATGCCTAATTGTATTTTTTATGTTGACTGGCTAACAAGAAAGAGGCAAAGGCTAAAAAATAACGAAAGCAGTAGAAATGCCACGAAGCTCCCCAATTTATCAAATGGAAATCTTTCACTGCAGTGTATTTAGCGTGATGGATAAAGCTGCTCTGTGACAACCACTGAATAAATGAAAATAAAGTACTTTTAGGATTGATATTCTGGATAAAGTTGAACAAAGAAAAAAAAATCTTCCAAGACATTTTTTGAATTTCATAATGCAGCTACATGAAATATGAATTAGTAAACAGTGAAATGGACAGTTCTATAAAATTACTATTTTATGTTGTTTATTTTACTCCAGGCCGTTCAAATTGTAAAGATGTTATGAAATTTGTTTCTTTAAATAGGGATCTTAATTAGTTATAGTAAATAAAATTGGGGTTAAAATCTAGGATACTGTACCCCTGAGGAAGTCGCCAATCTTGCAACCCTGAATATTTCGCCAATTTTCCGCCAATTTCTTTAGGGTTGCAATACTATAATTAGAGGAATTCGTAGCTTCATTTTCCAAACAACAAAATGACTATTTATTGTTATTGTGATTATATTATTTGCAGAATACTTATTTGCAGTAAAAAGAACAGAAATATATATTCTTTTAAATTAGTATTCCAATAAATTACTGATTATTCCGAACTTATTCTTACAACGTACGCCGGTCACTGATTCAGAACATAAACAATATTTATGAAGTTGCCACTCAGGAGAGTAAGAAACAAACAAGAAAACGATTTTTTTATTTATTAATAACTTATATTTTATTCTTAAATAATTAATTTCCTTTTTAAAGATGTTCGTTTAGTTAGGATTTTCTGACAACCGTAATTGGAATTCGCTCGGAATATTTGAAGCTTTAGCTTTTTAGAACGTTAGTTAACGTTACAATTTAAATTTTTAATAATTAAAATAAATTAATATTAATAAAATAATGTGTCCGGAACATTTGATAATTATCTGGCAGAGTGCATGTCGCGGCGCCAGCACAAATGTGACATCCGCAAAATAATTTATGATTTCACCGATGGAATAAAATGTTCGTTTCCATCACAATAAAAGGTAAGTTATTCTCTAGTTTTTTCTTCTTTTTTATCTTTTGTTAATATTAATTTATCATTCGAATTCGGCTTCGTAAAGAACATGACTTATTTTTTGTTCATGAAAAGTGTGGTGGCGAATAACTTCGGCCAAATTTTATCGTAACGAAATTGTATCAATTAACAGCGATTATTATGTTTGTTTAAACGATACTTTTTTGTGACATAGCAAAATAAAAATTCCACATAATAATTTGGCGATAAAGCGATTTAATTTGGTGTGAAAGCAATTTAGAATAAAATGTTGACAAAATAATGATATATTTTGGCGTTAAAGCGGCAATATATGGCGTAAAAAGAAAACATTAAAAAGTTGACATAATAGTGGTAAGAATTTGGCGATAAAGCGATATAAATTGGCGTAAAGGCATTTTAGATATAATTTTCTTGGCATAATAGCGCTAAATTTCGGCGTAAAAGCGGTTTCATTTGGCGCAAAAGTATTCCAGATATAAAAAATTTTAGTGATAAAAATTTGGCGATAAAGCATCAACTTTTGGCGTAAAAGCGCCTCAAAAAAAAAAAAAAAAAAAAGATCCACTTAGTGAAAAAATTTGGCTATAAAGCGATAAATATTGGCGATAAAGCATTTTTTGGCTTAAAAGAAGTTATATAACAAAATTTGCTTAGTGAAAAATGGCTATAAAGCGATAAATGTTGGCGATAAGGGATAGTGATAATATTTGGCGTTAAAGCGATAAACTTTGGCTTCAAAGCCTTCTCAGGAATAAACTTTGAGGTAATAGCTATTTGGCAGCTAATGTTGGCGTAAAAGCACTGTTTGGCTATAAATTTTGGCGAAATAGCACTTTACAATGACACCGAACTTGGCAACCTTTTTGTCTGTTTACTTGGCGATTTGGCAACACAGTAAAGGATTTTGGCGTAATATCATTTTACCGCGCAAACTACCTGGCCCATTCATTTCTATGCTTACTTACCGACTTGGCAACTTGGCGATGTGTTTGGCACAAAGGGTACAGGATCCTAGATTTTAACCAAAATGATGTTATGAAATTTGTTTCTTTAAATAGGGATCTTAATTAGTTATAGTAAATAAAATTGGTACTTACGTATTAACGCCACCGCAGCAGAAGTTGCGCTGATGCGCCAATAAAGAGCTGCCACTGCGCCAAAATAGAGACTGTTTTGAATCTATGTTAAACTCTATATCGGCCCATTTTCCACCGAAATTGCCGATTGACTACTTTGTTTTTAAATAAAGTGTTTTGAATTTTGAAAGTGTTTTGATATTAAATAAAGTGTTTTATATATTTAATGAGTTGTCACAAAAATTTTAAGTGTAGATTAGCGCCACATAAAAATCGCCAAATCTGTAGCTGCAGTGTCGTTAATACGTAAGTACCGTAAAATTTAGTAATATGTTGCATGAAACTTTAACACATAAAAGATGCATTGGGGTACTTTGATAACATGATTTGCAGTTGGGATGGCTGCATGGATGCTTTCTTGATTCTGCATAGAGAGAGGGGGACAGCATATGTATAGATGCATTTTAATTCTCTTATAGGTGTAATATAGCAAAATCTTTTCGGTTAAGATAGCGGTAAAAATCTAGAATCCTGTATCCTTTGTGTCAAATGCATCGCCAGGATGTCAATTCGCCAAGTAAGCATAGTAATGAAAGCACATCAGGTAGTTTTCGCGCTAAAATCATATTACACAAAATCCTTGAATGGGATGCCAAATCGCCAAGTAAACAAACAAAACGGCTGCCGAAGTTCGGTGTTATTATAAAACGCTATTTCGCTAAAATTCATCGCCCAACATTGCTATTAGGGCAACATTAGTAGCCAAACACCTATTTCATCAATTTATTTCTGAAAGTGCTTTCAAGCCAAAGTTTATCCTTTAACTCCAAATATTATCAGTATCCCTCCAAAAGATTAATCCTTGAAATGCTTTATCGCCAAATTTTTTACACTAGAAAAATTTTATTCCTTGAATTCTTTTGCGCCAAATAATTTTTACGCCAAAGTTTAGCACTATTGTGCCAAAACAATTCTGCCTAAACTGTCTTTACGCCAATTGATATCATTTTATCTCCAAAATTTGACCACTATTATGGCAAAAAAAATTTTTTTTTCTTCTTTTTAAGCCACATATTACCGATTTAACTCCAAAATATATCATTATTTTGTCAAAATTATCATTATTTGCCTAAATTGCTTTTACGCCGAATTTAATCAGTTTATCGCCAAATTATTATGGGAAATTATGCTTTGCTGACTCGCATAAATGTATCATTTAGACAAAGATAATAATCACTGTTACGATCAAATTACGCCAAAATTATTCGCTAATAAGCCATTTTTTTCTATTATGTTAAAAAATATTTCATGTTATTTACGATGCCGAATTCGAATGAAACAATATGATTCAAAGAAACAATATTAATTAAAAAAGAAGTATCACAGAATAACTTACATTTTATTTTGCTATGTTCTTTGTTGGAGGCGAAAATGATCTTTTAATTGCCTTATTAA
Organism: Caerostris darwini; assembly: GCA_021605075.1. Taxonomy (NCBI): domain Eukaryota; kingdom Metazoa; phylum Arthropoda; class Arachnida; order Araneae; family Araneidae; genus Caerostris; species Caerostris darwini. The sequence continues at coordinate 108,517 of BPLQ01013446.1, read as the reverse complement.
AACCAGTCCGTGCATACCTTATCAAATGAAGAAAACAAGAACAACAACATCAGAAAACCGCAGAAAAATTTAATACGTTCCAACGGCCTTTTTCTTCTGTAAAGTAACGTTCTAAAATTAAAAGTTACATTTTTCCTTCTCGAATTCAAATAACGGTTGCCACAAAACTTAACTATGTCAACAGCATTAAAAAGAAGCATCACAAAACCGCAAACCGCAGAACAATTTAATGCGTTCGATCAACGTTTACGCCGTGAACTAACATTCCTAAAAATAAAAGGTAATATTCTTTCGCGCGAATTCAAATAACAGTTGTTATAAAACCTTAATTATTTCAACAGCATTAAAAAAAGAAAATAATTATTTGATAAACAAATATACTATAAGTTATTAATAAATTAAAAATCTTTTTCTTGTTTGTTTCGTATTTTCATTCGTCATTTCGATTTTGCGACATCATAAAAATTGTGTATTTTCTGTATCATATACTGTATTGTTTATTTTCTGTATTATATGTTATGATAACTAGCTCAGAATAATCAATAATTTATGGGAATAAATATTTAAACGATATATTTATGTTCGTTATTTACTATAACTAAAAAATATATAGCCATTATATTGTTCAGAAAAAGAAGTTAAGAATTCCTTTGGAGTGTTGCAACCCTAAAGAAATTAGGGAAATATTCAGGGTTGCAAGATTGGCGACTTCCTCAGGGGTACCGTATTCTAGATTTCAGCCAAGATAACTACTTGATTCAGTGTAAAATGTTTTCAAAAATTACCTTTCAATATAAACCCAATTAAATTAAATTAATGTAATTGAGACTTTTTTTTCTCTCTTTCAGATGTACCACCCTCTATAGTGTCAGCGTTCCCTGAACGAACACTCCAACCTCGCGACGGGGTGTCCTTGCAATGCATTGTCGTGGGAAGTCCACTGCCTCGTGTCACGTGGTACTTGGACAGCTCTGTCATGGGCCAGACGGGACGCATCTCAATGGGTGATTACGTCACAGAGGATGCGCGCGTGGTGAGCCTCTTGAACATCAGTGGGGTCGTCGCGGAAGATGGTGGTGAGTACGGTTGTGAAGCCAGCAACGACGTGGGATCGGCATCGCACTCTGCTCGCCTAAACGTGTTCGGACCTGCTTTTGTGAGGCCGATGCCCAACGTGACGGCCATCTCCGGTGAAACTTTGATGGTCAAGTGCCCGTATGGTGGTTATCCAATCAAATCAATCCGATGGTTTGCAAGTAAGTACTTAACGGCAATGCTAATTACAACGAGTTCTCCGTAATGCATTACAATAATGTTTAACCCTTATGTTACAATAATGTTTAACTCTTATGTTACAATAATGTTTAACTCTTAAGGTACAACAAGGGTTAACTTTCATGTTATAACTGTTTAACTTTTATAGCTGTTTAACTTTCATGTTATAACAGTGTTTAATTCTTAAGGTACAACAGTGTTTAGTTTTTATGTTACAACAGTGTTTAACTCTTTTGATACAGCAGTGTTCAACTCGTATGTTACAAGAATGTTTAACTCTTACATTTAACAGCAATGTATTTGAATGTATTGCCACTATGTAAAAGAGCTGTTATTTCCATGTAAATTTAAGAAATCATTTTTTCTGTTGCATTGCCAGCTTTGCATAATTGCACTTGCAATAATTTTAAAAAACAGAAAATGACGCCATTTCTTAAAATTCCGTTTAAACGAAGGTCGTGCACTTTGAATATTTTTCATGTGTACCTGAAATTTATTCATAATTACATGTATTAATTCATAATTACATGTATTAATAGCATGGTAATGCGTCGCGTTTCGAACGGAACTACCAGTGTATAAACAGCCTGTCTCGTTGTATTCAAACATAGACAAAATTAAAAATTAGAAAACTGAAATCTGCTCGGCAAATTTCAACTTATCATGTGTGAACATGATAAGTTGCATATACGCAACCCGACCGTCGACTGGACATCTACTGCTTACTATGCTACATTGGATATCCATCATCCTCCCCTTCCCAGTCAATTTGTGCGGCAAAATTCCACGGATCGAACCCACACTCCAGCCTTGGATCGTCGTCTTCTGGTGGATCGGCAGTACGAAGTCTTGTTTTTTCCCAGGGGACTTGAACGTATAGAGGCAAGTGATGATTGAAGTCGACGTCGTTTACTAGACGGTGAGGGACCGTTGGATGTTTGCTGACGTTTCATGGCACGACGTTCCCGACACGGATTCAGGCTTGGTGGCTCAGCCTGAATCCTTCGCTGCAACTTTTTCCAGGCATTTCTCCAACCGCCGTTTGCGCTCAGCTTCACGTATCTTTTGCTTCACTTCAGGCTTCTGTCTGCTTCGTCAAGCCTCCTCCTCCGTGCTTCGTCGGGTGGTAGCCTGGCTCGACCCATATCACTTTATTTGCTTTGCACTAATGGACAAATGTAAACATTCTTTACATTTGTCCATTAGTGCAACATTGTTTTGTCCATTAGTGCAACATTTAAAAATTGTTTAACAAATGTAAACATTGTTTACATTTGTCCATTAGTGCAACATTGTTTTGTCCGTTAGTGCAACATTTAAAAATTGTTTAACAAATGTAAACATTGTTTACATTTGTTAAACAATATTTACATTTGTCCATTGTTGTATCTATTATTCATTCTCCTTTGTAAACAATAGTTAACAATGGACTTTATTTGCTTGCTGCACTTTTTAGATTGCGCCACGAACCCCTAACCAGGACAACATTATTTTCACATAATATAATAAAATTCCATGTTTTTTAAAAAAGAAGAATTATATTTTTAAGAGCTCTAATAAAGGAAAAGTAATTGATGGTATCGCCTATTACTGCAATCGATGAGATCATGTGCATTACGTCTCGTAGATATGTAAATCGTTTAGAAGCCTGCAGATTGGTTTACTTCAAATTACGAGAAATTGGCTTCCACAGTGTTAACGAAGAATATATGAAAAGTTCTTCAAAGGCGCAATAGCCCCATTTTTGGCCAAGGTCTTCTGCCCACTGCCAAATTACTAGACAGCAGATGTTTTCTTTTTCTTCTGATGGACTTTTAGGGGGAACTACCCCACATCGTATGGTAGAAAACCCGAAAAATTCCCACAGGGTATTTCGTCATCGGAATCATTATTAAAAACTGTCAAAAATTTCTATGTTGTTGTCATATCCCACTTCTAAGAAGGGAAGAGGGTTGCAGCAGTTTTTTTTTGTTTTTGTTTTTGATTAAGCACCCGTAGCTAGAAGTCAGACTTGACTCCTTGAATTTGAAGGAGGACAATGCCTTCCAGAACGACTTTCAGGGGAAACTACCCGCCCATTGGAGTATAATATGGGTGAAACCTCTAAAAACTCTCACCTATAGTGCGAATAACAAGGCAAGATACTGAAAATCCCAAACGCCATCGAGTCTCTCATTTAATTTCAAACAGTGTCAACAACAAAGCCGACAACGAATGGAACCTCGATCCTAGTGCTCACCAGCAACGCGCGTTGCCACTGAGACACGAGTCGGACTCCTTCATATATTTAAAATCAATTTTCGATTAGTTGGAATATAATTTATTGGATTTTGATATAACCACAAATAAGTTAATAAACATATTCAAAATCAAACAAAAATATTTAAAACAGTCAATTGTAAATATAAATGCAAAATCATTATTAAAAAACTGTGCGAAAATGTCTGTAATTAAAGCATTTGGGGAATGCTATAAAATACTTAATCATTCATAAACTTAATTTCTGCATTAATTCTCATAATTATTAATTATCCTCCAAATATAGTACGTTCATTTTTACCGATTCCCTTTTCTTGAGACTCGCGTGATATAAATCAAGTGAAACGAAACGAAACGAAATGAACAAAAAAATTAATGTTGTTTTTTTTATGTAAAATGTAGTGATTTGCTGAAAAAACTATTCAGGCTGCTCCAAAATTGCTGTGTTTTTCATATAGTGTTGAGCAAACAAAACAACTTGAACAATTTATATAGAAATAAAGAATAAAAAAAAAGAGTCTGATATATTTCAGTGTACAATTACCATTTCTTTTCTATGGAAGTAATTATCTGTAGGATCTAATCACTACGGGAAAAACATTTTTATTTTTTAGGAGGCCTTTTTGTTTCTAGTTCTCCCCTGGAGTTTTTAAGCAGTGATTTTCACATGCAAAAATACGTATTTGCGTATTTTCTTGTTGTTACTGGTATTTTTCTTTTAATATTTTACCCTTTTTTCCATTCGTGAGATAATAGCTCATTAATTTAACCTGTTTTATTCTCTTGGCTATTTTAAAAAAATCGTTATCTTCAGATTTATAGTTGCTTTCCTGAAATATATTTGTATTCTTTTCTTTTATCCTTTTCTTTATACTTCTACAAAATGGAAAAAAAATCTTTTCTGGGACATTTTATTCTTCCTTTCATATATTTTATTTTATTTGTTACCTTTGTGCATGGTTTTTTCTTTCTAACTTTTTTTTTACAGCTAGAGAAAGAAGAATCATTTTAAGCAATTTTCGGGGTCCCCCCCCATTTCTGCTTTGGATCTAGTTATATTATTCTAAGAATTTGTGTGTGTTGTTGTAATGTAAATATTTCGTGCTGACAAATTATTTTCATACACTTAAATGAAACCTTATAATGATTTATTTTATACTCTATTGTAAGTAATGATTATTTTGTTTAATGAGATTCTTAATTTATGTGAAAAATTATTTATTTTGTCTCTTAAACCACCCTGAAACTAAAACAATTCACAGGTCTCAAACTACATCTACATTGCTGCAATGCAACTAAGATGCTTCACGTATACCTCCGCTTTATGTACTCTATGTATTACGCTTTATGTACTTTTTGGACTGCTTTACACACACAAGTATGTATTTATTCTTCAAACCCAATAGTTAACAAATAACAGGAAGGATTTTATTTTACTGGAAACTAAAGTGCTCTTTTAAAACACTACATTCTATTATGCTATTTTATACAAGTCATTCATTAGGTTACGTGGCAAAAACTGTTGCAGAATGTTTTTCAGATTTCCTGTAAAATAACCCGGAAATATCATTAAATAATCATTTCACTTCATAAACAATTTTGGTGTTTCTAAAAACAATCCTTAGCGAATAGATACAAAAAAGGCCTTGGTTATTGATCAACAATATTTCAATATAATGTTTTATTTTATAAACAGTACTTATATCTAGGTACTATACCAAGTAATAAATACCAAAAATTATAACATAAACTATCTAACAATGTACTATAATAACAATTATTATAATTACTAATGTTATATCAATAATAACAATTAGTAATTTAACTTCAATTTGTAACAGGACGTATAATATGTATAAGCAAACCTTACAGTCTAATACTACAAGAAACATCTATTGATATAAAGCGTTATTTCGTTTTCATTTTTTCGTATATAAACGAAATTTATCATCTAAATAATAAATAACAAACTCGGCTTATACGTAAGAAGTGATTTAATAACATAAATGATTATATTAGTTCAATTATGTGTATAATAATGAACTGTTTATTCAGCAAAATGTTCTGATTCTTTTAAATAGAGATGTTGAATGTTTGATTCGAAACATTGACAGTGGAGTAGGTCGAAGTTCATTTCAAGCATTGATTTGTGTACATTGAACAAATGTCGAATCTATTTTAAGCAAAAGACGTGGGAGTATATATTTTATCACATGTAATATTGAAAGACAGAACATTTCAAGGGTACATTGTGGTTCTCTATTTAAGGAGTGTTCTTGTAATTTTGATTGTATTTTTTTAATGACAAAAGTAAGCCAGTTATTTAATCTGGATAAAAAAAAAAAGAAATTTTGAAAAAAAAAATTTAACAAAATTTGAAAAGAGGGTTTCTTTTTATGTTTTTATTAAAGATTTTTTTTTAGTCTGTAATTAAAGCTAATATGTATTTTTGCAAATATTGAAACAAAAGACTTTAATTAAAAAATTTAATTTTTTCCGATATTTGATATTTTTTGTTTCAATTTTTTATTTATATTTTCTTTCAATTAATAAATTGAAAAAATATATTTTTGAATATATTTAATTAATTAAAAAAATGTTTTAATTAAGTTTGTTGACTCTTTTTATCTTGACTGAATCAAAAATTACCTAACACAATTTATTAACCTATTTAAAAATAATAAAAATTATTAATTTATTTATTTAATTATAAATATTATTATTATAATTTAATATATATTTTTATAATATATTTATATAATATAATATTAATAATTTAATAATATATTTTATTTATTATAAGCTTAATTTATTTATTTACTTTAAGATACAATAATTTTATTATATGTTAAAGTTTAAGATACCAATTCGTTAAAAAAAAAAGACATCGCTAATTTTTGTGTTTTGCTATTTTTTAAATGTTTCATCAAATTTGGTGTTTTCAATAATTTTTTATTACATTATTTCTAAAAATTATCTCAACAGTTTAATAGGGTTCCATCTTAAAACTCAAACTGTCATCTTTTAATTAAATGAAAAACACCTCTGATTTTTTTAAAAATTAGATTCTTTTTAAAACAATTTTAATGCTTAGATAATTTTTGCTTTCTTCAAATTGTTCTTTAAAATTAACTTTAATATTTAAGAAATAACTTTTTTTTTAAATAACCTTAATATTTAATATTTATTATTTTTTTATTTTTAACTTTAAATATTTAAAAAATTATGGTCAGAAAAAAAAAGTTTTCTAGCTTTGTAAAATTCAAATAATTTTTATCTCAATAACTTTTAAGGGATTTAATATTAAATTCTCACAAGTACTTCTTAATCCAGAGCTGAATTTAAAAATGTTCCATTTGATGTTAAAAAATTAATTCTGTTCTTTTGTGAGAAGAAGAAAATTTTAATTATTAAGTAGAGGCGCTAAAAAAAATGTTTATTACTTTTTAAATCTGCCATTTAAAAAAAATACAATTATTCATATGAATTGCACTGAAAAAATTAGAATACAAACTATATTTAGAAAAAAATGGAATTAAAATTTTAAAAACATATATAATTAGGATTTAAAAAAAATAGTTTTAGAACTTAGAAAAGAAAATGAGAAAATTTAGAATAGAAAACCCTTTTTGTAAATATCGAATCAGTTTAATCTAAGATTGAACATTTTAAAACATATCGAAATATTTTTTCCCAAAAAATTCTAATAATTAAAATGAATTACTGTTTTAACTTAAATTATTTCTTTACCCGAAATACATTACAAAAAAGTCACAAACTGATTTACATTTTATTAATAGTCTTTATATATTTAATGTTTTTCCTCGATAGCGAAATCAACTTAAACCAACCAAAAAGCCGCATTAGAGTTAAAAATGTGGCTGTCCTAATTCTTAAAAAGCGTAAGAATTTATTAGAACGAAAATGATTTAATGGATTAAAAAAATTATTAATATCAAGAAGAACTTGGTATACCTTTTTCAAATATAGCGGAAAATGTAACCGGCTATTAAAATACGTTCCTGTTACTAAAATAAAGAACATTCTAAAACAAAAATTTTGAAAAAAAGAATAGCTTATCTTAAATCATTATTAAGAATTTACAGATGCGTTATTCTTTAAATTATCCCCCAGGTAGAAAAAAATTCAGAAGATCTCAATTATATATAAGTGTGTGTGTTTTTTTTAAAATAGACAAACTGTACGATAAAATTTATAGTTTTCAATTCAAAGTATTTTTTTAGAATTCTGTATTGAAGATTGGCATCGAGAAACGAAACCTAAACAGACGATTTTTGTTCTTGTTATCGCGCAGACGATTAATGTAATAAAAAAAAGAATTTAATTTTCTGATTTTTCGCAATAGAAAGATTAAATATTTGATTTTCGTTTCACTTTTCTTTATATTTTTTTAATTCATTTGTATTGATATGAAAACGTAAATCACAATGTTTTTTAAACAAAAAAGAATAGTCTATAAACAAGAAAAATACTAAAAACGAAACATTACTCTCAACAAATTTTTAAAAAACTCATTATTTATTTATTGCTAACGAGGAAAAAATAAAATTTCAATAATGTTAATAAAGATCGTTTGCATTTATGTAAAAAAAAATGTAGCAATGGAGAGAATCGGTGAGATTCTACGGAGTTCCTTGGTCGCGAAGCGACCAGACCTCCAAATTGCAATAAGATTGTTAAACAGTGGCAGTCGGTCACTGCCCGTTGAATACGAAAAACAATTTGCACAACAATTAGAAAAAGAAAATAAAAAATTTTTACAAAAAGAAAACATTTACAAAAATATACAAAGCACAATACAAAACAGAAAAAGAAAAAAAACCCGGTGAGAACCTAAAGCCGAAGCACAGCATAGCACCCACGCAGGAGCAATAAGAAACAAATAAACGCGGAGCGCGAACCGAACCGAAAGTTACCAGGACCAGAGAAAAATGCAAAAGAAAAGAAAAGAGTCTACTGATTGATGTTTAAAACATGTCTAGGTCTTTTACGAAAGGAGTGTAGAGAAATATCATAATCTAATTTAGTTAAATGTTGGATAACGGAGTTACTAGAGCTATTGAGTGATGAGTAAAAATTTGTTGCGATTTTTGCCACATATTCCCTAAAACTAGGCATGGAAAGTGCATATTTAATTTCGGCGTTTCTAAAAAACCACGGAGCATCAACGATCATGCGTATAACTTTGTTTTCAAGTCTTTCTAAGACTAGAAAATTGCTTTTTGCTGTAGAGCCCCAGACTGGACTCGCATATGCTATTATCGGACGAAGATAAGCTAAATAGATTAGTTTTTTTAGTTCAATTGTTAGTTTAGAATATCTGCCCAAAACAGAGTAAAATTTGCGTAAAATATTATTGAATTTATCGCGTAGGTAGTCAATATGAGCTTTAAATGTTAGTCGTCTATCAAAAATTACACCTAGGTACTTAGCTTCTTTAGACCAGGAAATATTAGTATTAAAAATAGTTATGTTAGGTGGATTATAGACATTTTTCCTGGTAAATAGCACTGCTTCAGTTTTCGCGACATTAAGTTTAATTTTCCATTTTTCTAGCCAAAGTTCAAGAGTGTTTATGTAGTTTTGTAAGTTCTTCTGGATAATGTGTAAATACCTTCCCTGTGTAATAATTGCTGTATCATCAGCGTAAAGTGTCAATTTAATTCTGTGGTCTTGTGGGATGTCATTAGTGAAAATATTGTACAGGAAGGGCCCCAAGATCGATCCCTGAGGAACACCCGCGAGAATCTTGCAGTTTTTAGAATCCGTGTTATTAACAGAGACGATAAAACTTCGGTCAGAAAGATAGTTGTAGATAATTTTGACAATGTATGGAGCGTAATTATAGTTAATCATCTTATAAATTAGCCCCTTTATCCAAACCCGATCAAAGGCTTTCGCCACATCGAGGAAAATTACTGCAGTGTCCTGCTTCCATGAAAATCCTTTATTGATAGTTTCAGTGAGGTTGTACAGTTGATGCGTTGTGGAAAGATCCTGCATGAAGCCAAATTGTTGAGAAATTAAAACGTTCAGAGCCTTAGATTCTTGATTAAGCAGATCTGCAATCACCCGTTCAATAATTTTACTAAAAGTAGAAAGTAGTGAAGTGTAGCAATGGATCGCAATTATTTTGCTCTTTTTTTATTGTCATTATATTATGCACAATGCTATGCAACTTTTATTTTGGTCTACATAATTGGCATTGTTTAATAATGCATTCATTAAAAACAATTTTTCCTTCCGATACAAAAGTATTGAAATACTTCGAGTAACTGCATAAATCATGTTTCATCTTTTTGCCAAACATTGCCTTAAGCGTATGTTGGTAATGATTTTAATGAAAATAAAATATGAAGAAATTAAAAATAATGACTAATAGATTTATAAAAAATTTTTGACCAAAGAAAAATATCATATCATTAAAAAGTTAGATATTTTTAAATAATTTTTTTTAAAAAAAAACCCTTAAAATAATGGTCTGGTACTTTTTAAAAACATAATCAAAGTTAAATATATCATTAAAAAAAAGTTATCATAAAAAAAATTATACAATATGAATAAACATCGCAGTGAATAATCATTTTGATTGTTAATTATTTTCTTTATTTGAAATTTATATTTTAAATTATTATTATTAAAAATAATTATTTATTACTTCAGATTTTAGTATTGAATTGAATGAATAACTAACAATATAAAAAATTAAAATTTAATTAATATATTTAATCAATAATTAAAATAAATTAAGAATTATACTTCAAAAAATAGGCTCGAAAACTTAATAAAAAGGAATAATAGTCTCTGAAAAAATTATGTATTACATATAATTTATCTTATATGAATTATATGATGTCGTCGCATCATGTCATAGCGTTAAGAGTCCAGTGCAATCTCATTTGCAAGCAAATCATTCTAATGTATATGCATAATTTAATCATATAAAAGTAATTAATTATATATATACATATATATATATATAATAACTATCAAGCGATAGAAGTGTTCAATAAGAATGTTTTAAGTTTTAAATATGCTAAACGCTTATGAAGTTAAAAAATACCACAACCTTAAATCCGAGAATTTTATGTAATTTTACATAAATTCTCGTTACACTAATTTTACGCTAAATAACCTTTCTCTTTCAAACAGCTGAATTTCTTCACATTTTTTAAAATCAACTACTAATATCAAATCTCTGTTATTGGAAGAGTTGAATCGACTTCGTAAATCTCCACTTAGCGCCAAGGCTGCGAAGCAGCTAAATAACAGTTGAAATCAACTGCTAAAACAACTTTCAACTGCAGTGGCAAAAAAATAGCCAAATCATGAATCGACGTCGAGTACTATTGTTAAAAGTAATTGTTAATTTTTAATTTCAACAACTGTTATTGGCTACTAATTCTCATCAATGTAGTTAAATTAACAATTACGTTAATATTTGCAAAAGCCTACTATGCAGCATATTGGCCGTGTTTGCGACATGTTAACCTGAATAGAATGATGATTGTATAAGCCTGAATGAGCTATTTGATTGATGAATGTCATTTTTACATTTGCAGTTGGCATTGAATAACAGTTGAAATCAACTGCTAAAAAAAGCATCAACTATGTTGACAAAAAAAGTAACGAATCATAAAGCCATCTAGCGTCGACATCGAGTACTGCTAAAAGTAATTGTTAATTTTTCACTTCATCAACTAGAGTTGGCTGCTAATTCTCATCAACGTAGTTAAATTAACAATTATGTTAATATTCACACAAGCCTACTATATAACATATTCTTCGTGGTTGCGACATATTAATCTGAATAGAATGATGATTGTAGCCTGAATGAGCCGTTTGATTAATGAATGTCTTTTTTGCATTTGCAGATGGTATTGTGCTTCCTCTTCATCCCAGGCAAAAGGTGGGCCAGGGAGGGACGCTGTCCATTCAGAGTGTCCATCGGGAGGCCGACGAGGGGGAGTACAGCTGCACGGTCCGCGGAGTGGACGGACACACGGCTACTGGCACAACATTTGTGTCCGTTGTTGGTACGTGACATGGAATGCTTTTTTATCTCTGGTTTAGTTGTTTGTTGTTTTTAATTTAAACTAAGTGCCGATATTATATTAAATCAGAGAAAATCTTCACAAATTATGAGAATATATATATTTTTTTTTCTGAAGATAAACAATTGATCATGCCAAAAATAATTATAAGGCTGAAAAACATTTTTATAAAATACAGCTTTAACTACCAATTTGAAACTTATTTTTAACTATTTTTTGCAATTGCAATAAAAAGTGTGTCCAGAAATAGACATAAAATTCAAATTATTATAAAAAAAAGGAAATTTTCTACCTTTTTTTTTTCTTTCCAAATGAATTATAAGACTATATCCAAATTAGCTAAGTAACAGTTGAAATCAACTGCTAAAAACCCTTCCCTATCCAAAGAGTTGGATTCAGTTACGATGACAAAAAAAGTAGCCGAATCATAATGCTATCTAGCTTTGGCATTGAATACTTACTGTTAAAAGTAACCTTTATTTAATAATAATATATTTCTATAAAAAATGTTATTTGTTAGATGTGGATTTTAATTTTCTTTGGATGTCATGCAAATAAAATATATTATTGTGCTCTATTAAAAAATGAAAACAAATGTTCCAAAATAAAACAAGTAAATTAATTATCATGACAAATTATTAAACAAATTAAAACAAGTAAACAAATTTTAAGTTTTTAAAAGTACAATTGATTTTAGTACGTTGAGTATTATACGAATTATATATTATACGAATTTACCTCATGGCCGAGTGTCTAGCGCTCTGGCGTTCGGTACCACAGGTTTCAAGTTCGAATCCCAGTGGTTCCATGGATATTTATAGTGGTTTGGAATCCACTTTAAAGCGTAGGTCCCAGTCTAATAAGATTATAGGGTGTTGCGGGAGTACTGTTACTCGCGTCCGTAGCATATCCTCAAACTACACGTGCTTCCTCGGTTGAGATAAATGAGCAACGGCGGTGCAGTACTTGCTTATGACATAAAAATTAACTGTCTCTGTATTGCCAGCTACATTACAACAACAACAACAACAACAACATTGAATAATGTTAAGAAATTTCATAAATTCAATTTGATTTAGAATCTTAAAGTATAGTATAACTTTATATATATATATATTAATTTAACTTCTAAAACTATTACCTCGTTGTTTATACTTCGAAACTCGCATGAAGTATAAGGATAGAAATTTTTATCATGTGCCGTTATTTCACAGGGCAGTAATGACAGACTGATGACTAGCCTGCCTTTTCTTACTCTATGCCGAAATGTAATTTAAATCTTTAACCCAAACACGTCATTTTTCAATGCGATTGATATATGACGCAAATAAATTTCAGACCATTTTCTGTAAAGTTTTTCTTCTCTCCCGGCGAACGGAAATTGTTATGCGTGAAATGTGTACTTTTTTCCACCAAATAATGCCCATGAAACACGAGCCTGCAAATGAGCATTTCCTTCTCTTTCCTCCGTAAATCGTTTCCGCCCCGCATCGAAGACGTCTCTAAACCCGTATGTATACTCCCAGAAAAGACAGTTTCTGATGTAGGGAAAGATGCAGAGATATATGGTACCCTATTTGAGCTTCATGGCAGTAAAAGAACGTTTTTTTTATATATTTAAGTTCCAGTTTTTATATTTCTACTAAGTCGGAAAGCTTGTCATATGGGAATCACAATCGTATGCTTCAAAAAACTAACTTTAGCAATATGTCGTCTCACGTTAAAGGATGCCTTCTTCAAATATTTCGCCGTCCTTCTGTTGCTAAATGTATCTAGGAAGTAATATAAAGTTTCTCGATATAAATATTAGTATTATAGGCATCTGTTTAACGTGTGGCATCTTTTTTTTAAATGAACATTTACTCTTTTAAAAATCAACTATTGAATCTGGTTGAACATTTTTTTATAACGGAGATATCACTTCCATGGTTGAACGCTGTCCTTAAATATCACCATAGTTTTGAGTGAATATCCATATATGTGACATATCGACACGACTTTATATTCTGTGTTTAACAGAAAGCTAAATTTTCATAAAACAAATAGTTAGATTACACTTTTCGAAACTGAAAATCATTTATTAACTTGTTTTAATTTATTTAATTTATATAATTAATGAATAATTTACACTTTTTAATTAATTATTGTAATATTAGCTAATTAATTCCACCATAGTTTGGGGCAAATATCCATATATGTGGTATATAGATACAACTTTATACTTTATGAAATATAAGCTTTCGGTTAAACACCAAGTATTTATTTCAATTATACTTTTCAAAACTGAACATTTGTTTAATTGTTTTAATTTCTTTAATCATTTACACTGTTAACTAATTATTAATTCGAATTAATATAAAAACTTGAAATTTTCTGCTTTTTTTGTTTTCTTCTGTATTGTAATAAGAAATTTTATAAATTCTGTTTGATTTAGAAACTTAAAAAAATATTTATTATAATTTTATTTATATATTTTTTTTAAATTTGACTTCTAAAACTATTACTTCCTTATTTATACTGTGAAACCCACACGAAGAAATGGATAGAAATTTTTATCCTGTAGCGTTATTTCACAGGACAGTGATGTCAAACTGACGACAACCCTTCAGTCTGAGACGCATTATTCTCTCTCTTATTCTGTGCCAAAAATGTAATTTAAATCTTTAAACCAAACACGTCATTTTTCACTGCGATTTATATAGGACGAAAAAAAAAATGCTAGACCATTTCCTATAAAATTTTACTTCTCACTCGACGAACGGAAATTGTTCTGCGTGAAATGTGTGCTTTTTTCCAATAAATAATGCCCATGAAACATGAGCCTGCAAATGAGCATTTCCCTCTTTCCTCCATAAATCGTTTCTGCCTTGCATCGAAAACGTCTTTAAACGCGCATGCATACTCCCAGAAAAGACATTTTCTGATATAAGGAACGATATATAGATATATGGTGCCATATTTGAGCTCCAGTTTTTATATTTCTACGAAATGGGAAAGCTTGTCATATGAGAATCGTTATCGTATGCTTCAAGAAACTAATTTTAGCAATATGTCGTCTCAGGCTAAAGGATGTCTTCTTTTACTATGTCGCCTTTCTTGTACTGCATTGATGTTCGAAAGTACCTAGAAATTAATATAAAGATATAAAAGTTAATATTACAGGCATCTGTTTAACGTGGCCGTTTTTAAATGAAATATTTACAATTTCGAAAATCAACTATTGAATCTGATTGAACATTTTTTTATAATTGTGGCACCACGTCCGTGGTTCAGCACTGTCCTTAGATGCCACCATAGCTTTAAGCGAATATCCATATATGTGGCATACCGATACAACTTTATATTCTGCGTTTAACTGAAAGCTAAAATTTAGTAAAGCATTTAGTTCCATTATACTTCCAAAACTGAAGAACATTTGTTTTGTTTTAATTTGTTCTATAATTTACATTGTTAATTAATTAATTCCACCATAGTTTATAGCGAATATCCAAATATGTGACATATCGGCACAACTTTATATTTTATGTTTAATCGAAAGCTAAAATTTCATGAAACATTTAGTTCAATTATACTTTTCAAAACTGAAGAACATTTGTTTACTTGTTTTAATTTGTTCATTTATTTAATTTACTTCATTTGATTTAGAAACTTAAAAAATGTTTAGTATAGTTTTATTTATATTTTTAAAAAAAACTTGACTTTTAAAACTATTACCTCCTTACTTATACTCTGAAACTCAAACAAAGCAAAAGATGAGATTTTTATCCTGTGCCGTTATTTCACAGGACAGTGAGGAGACAAACTGAGGACAACCCTTCAGTTCTGAAATACATTTTTCCCTCTCTTATTCTATGCCGAAAATGTAATTTAAATCTTTAACTCAAACACGTCATTTTTCACTGCCATAGATATATGGCGCAAAAAAAAATGTTAGACCATTTCCTGTAAAGTTTTTCTTCTTACCCGGCGAACGGAAATTGTTATGCGTGAAATGTGTACTATTTTCCACCAAATAATGCCCATGAAACATGAGCCCGCAAATGAGCTACGAAATGATAAAGCTTGCCATATGGGAATCGCTATCGCATGCTTCAAAAAACTAATTTTAACAATATGTCGTCTCAGCTTAAAGAGTGTCTTCTTCAAATATTTCGCCGTCATTCTATTGCATGGATGTTCAAAATTGCATAGGAAGAAATATAAGGTTTTTCGACATAAATAATAATATTTCAGGTATCTGTTTAACGTGTGTAGCTTCATTTTATAGATGAACATTTATTTGTTTAAAAATATGCTTTTGAATCTGGTTGAACACTTTTTTAATAATGGAGACACCACTTTCGGGGTTCAGCCCTATTCTTAGATACCACCATAGTTTAGAGCGAATATCCATATATGTAGCATATCAACATAACTGTGTTTGACTGAAAGCTAAAATACACTGTGATTGTAACTGACGATAACTAATGAACTGAAGGTACTTGAAGAAGTGAAAAACGGTACGGCATCAAAAAAAGTTGAAAAGTGTATTAATAGATGGCGCTGTAAATGGTATAAAAAAAGTGAATTCGGCTGCCAGTGATATTTTGAATCGAAATGATAACGTATTTGCCATGAGTTGCACACTAAACCAACTGTAGTGTTCAATGTACTTGATTGCTTTGTTTTTTTTTCACGGAAAAAACGACTTCCAAGTCATTCAACAGTTGTGACACTATTAGTGGAAAGCCCATCCACCACGGTAAGGTGGACCAAATTGGATGGGAAAAATCGATGGAACTATTTTTTGATGCCATACAGCTTCCCACTTCTTCAAGTATCTTCAATTCAAATGTGAACTCATTGCGACGAGTGGTTCTTTTTTTACAGCATTTTGAAAATGGGACTTTAATTATAATCACCATGTATATAATTAACGGATTAAAACTGAAATATGTTGCAAACACTCCTAGGTAATATCGTGTATACTCTGGAAAGGACCGTGTCATGGCGATGTCAGTTATTCCCGTGTCCCATATTTGCACTAATAAATCTTTTAAGTACTCACAATTTCCAGTACATTAATTCAATTAATATTTATAAATCAGAAACGTCCTATGATACGATTTCTGGATATCTGGACTACGATGCCTATCAAAATGTATCTTTCTTAATTTTTACACACTAGTGTGGTTTGCAAACCATATTGCATGACAGCCTGAACAGAACTAACAGATAAAATATTTAGCTGATGCTGATAACTGTCTTAATTCCAAAGTACTGATTGAAAAAACGACTTTGATTTGCAGCAATGGTTACGTAACATGAAATAATCCATTAATTTACACAAATGTAATAATGTAGTGTGCAGGTTATACAAGCAGATTATAGCTGGGTGTGGTCGGGTTGAGATCCTTGATGCGCAGGTGTGAGCACTCACAGCTTTATTGATACACGTATAAACACTACACACATACAATTAGAGACATGCACTATTTAACACATTTAAAGGCAGATAATAATAGATCAGTGGAAGGACTCCACTTCTAAGTCGAAAACCCGATACTCGGCTACGCTCAGGATGCACGAAATATACTTCCTCTCCCGTTGAGAGCCTGTAGACCAACTTATGAGCCGAGATAGAGCTAAATATATTTCCTCTCTGGATGAGAGACAATAAACTAAATTGTTCTCAGTCAGAAGGCAAGTTGCGCTGTTCTTTCTATCGGGTTAGAGTTTCGAGGCCTATTGACCATTTCTCCGGAACTCCAAAGGGGGCAATCTTGCCAGTGTATAGAAGGAAGCACGATTGCAATAATATATTAATATACAGCAATTATATTAATATAACTTTGTATAACTACAATTTGGTGAGGATAATATTTTCCCTGTCGTCAAAGCATTCTAAAAATTTTCTATGAACATCCAATGACTTCATTGATATTTGTTTTATAGCTAATTCAGAATGGAATACAGTTTTATTTACATAAATATAAAACTCACTTTTACTATTTTGCTCATGTATAGGTTTTTTTTGTAAAAAAACGGCAACAAAAACTGTACATTTTTTTTTTTTTAATTTTTGTTGTAGAAGGATATTAATATAACCAAAATCAGAATTAAATATATGTATTATTATTTTCTTTCAGTGCCCCCAGTGATAGACAAGCATTATTTTCGAGACAGCAGCACAGTCGATGAAGGTTCCAGGACCAAACTGGTGTGCATAGTGTCCAGGGGCGATCCCCCGCTCCGTTTCCATTGGCTAAAAAATGGCCTTCCTTTCCTGGCCCATGGAGACATCGCAGTTCAGACCACCGAAGATTCGTCCATCGTGACCTTCAAGAAGGTCACTTCAGCTGATCGCGGACTGTACTCTTGCGTGGCCACCAACGCTGCGTCTTCAGCCAACATGACGACGCATCTCATTGTGAACGGTAATTTATATTTCTATGATAACAGTTCTTAAATATTTTATTACTTGCTATGGATTCTAAAGATCCTTATCTTTCGCTCAAACATGAAAATCAAGATATTTTTTTTACAAATACAATATTATTCTTAATATAGTACGTTTTATTATTTCATTTATTTATCATTTTGTTTGTAATTATCTGTTGTTTCTGATCCCCGATAGGGTCCAGCTATCAAACCAAATCCATGTCCATATACCTCTAAAACGTCCAAAAATAGAAAAGGTTAAAAAAAAAACTCGTCCAATGTAAAATAAAGACTATAAATTACGAAGAATTAAGATTTTAAAATATGAGTTGGCGATGCTTGAGCAGTCCTACACTTGGTGCAAGTCCCAAAAATCTTCTGCCTTTGTTCATAGGTGAGACTCCTCAAGTGTCCACTGGCAAAACGGAATAAAAAAGTTCGTTGTTTTCTATGCCCCCCAAAAGCAGACCACCAACAGGGCGATATCTCGAGTACCAGTCATGTACTAATGGGGCATTCAAGCATATGGTGGGACATTCTGGTGGGCGAAGCATATCTGACTGGAATGTCTCCGAAGAAGCAACCTTTGCTGGAGAAATCCAAAATCTCGTTGCCACTAATGCCGATATGTGAAGGAATCCATTGAATGTGCACCTCGAAATCAACTGAAAGTCTAGAAAGCAATTTCAGGATGGAAATGCAGCCCTGTCTCCAAAAAAATAAAGAAAATCTTTTTAATTAACTAAATTTAATATTTGTAAATGAATAATAAATTTTTTTTTTAATTCATCTGCTCTTATTTATTCAAATGTAAAGAATATTTTTTTAAATATTTGCGTGAGCTACAATAAGAAAAACAGACGATTTTTTTCTAAAAGCATCAGTTTTTTTTAAATCAAACAAAAATTTCAGTCATACTCGTAACTTTTCTTAAATTTAAAGGGGTTAGAATTCAAAAATTTTTAATTTTGCTAGAATTTTAATTTCTTCACTTAGATGCTTATAGTAATATGCTTATTAGTGAATAAAATAAAATTAATCATAATTAAAAGTGATAAAAAAACGATGTTCGATAAAATAAATAAATAAATATTTTTATTATAGCTTTTTGTAGTAACTAGTTATATACCTGTACATGCTGTAAAATTCACGTATAAGAAACGAAAAGTATGATAAAATTAGCCCGTTCCGTAAAAAAAAAGAACATCTTGCATTTAATTTTAAACCCAGCATAATAATAAAATATTTAAAGGCTTGAATATCTCTACCAACCACAAAAAAAAATTGTACTAATAGTATATTTGCACTGTATATATCTGCTCTGTTCTGAGCCCTATGTTCTATAACTATATTAGACCTCGATCAAAATCCGAAAACCTGAAACTCGGCTATGCGCAGAATGCGTGAAGAGTGACAGTCTGTGGGCCAACTGACCATTTCTCCTAAATGCCATGGGGCACTCTTGCCAGTGGGTAGGAGGAAGCATGGTTACAGTTATAGATTTAATCTTCACAAACAACATTTGTGCGCCAATGATATTTATACATGTTAATGATCACTTGATGATATTTAATAAATCTGTGCCTCTTTTTTTTCCCCAACAGTCTCACCTCAGTTCACCGTCGAACCCACGAACTCGACTGTGGTGGAGGGCGACACCGTGCGGCTGGACTGCGCAGCCGTGGGATTTCCTGCGCCCAGCATTCTGTGGAAGAAACTGATCTACTCGGGTGAGGGTGTGGATTTTATTGAATATCTATATTCTGTACAAGATTGTTGATTTTCTCATGCAATATCATAGAAGTTATTCATTTTTTTGGAGTTCTACTGTCGTTTTTCATTATTGGGAAATTTAATTTAAAGATTAATTGTTTTAAAGTTGAGATAACTGTTAAATGACTTGAAATGACTATTAAGATATTCTCTTCAAAGATTAAGTTAATTTTCTGGGAACGTTTTTTGTGAGGAATCTAATTTTATCTTCTGAACGTGTAATTAAAGCTGCTGGATTAATTGTTAGCGTATTGTTTGAGTTAATTGAAATAAATCCTTTTAGTAATAAATTGTTTGAAATCAATATCGGCGTCGTAATTTTATTTTTTATTAATTTTCTAATTTGTGAATCAAGGTATGAAGGTTTCAAGGTTTAAATATACAATTCCTCGAAATATAATTTATATTTGAATAAATGAGGTATACATTAAATTAATTTATTCAAAGATTATTTTTTAGAATAATGGGAAAATTATTTTATTAGTTTGATTGTCTGATTTCGCTTAAAATCAATAGCCACTTAGACAGCTAGGGAAAAACAATACGTATATATATATATATATATATATTACAACAACAAGCACTCAGAGTATGTGTATGTGTTTTTAATTAAATCTCTGGAGATTTTTTTAAATATTTTTATTTAATTACACGAAAACCTAAAGACTGTAACTAGGGTATTTACGCGATAACTAAGACAGTTTTCCCAAACACACTTCTCCACACAAAAAAAAAAAATCTTTACATTTACATGGTGACTGACATATATTTCAAAAGAAGGCCACTGCCTAAACCTGAAAGCGTCTCTTTTCATCCTGCGCTACATAGGATGCTGTGCGATTAACTGTAAGCGGCATAGCACATGAAGAAGGGACGAGAACAACTTTTTTCAGTTCAGAAGACCAGAGCACCCAAGGGAAGAAGATTGATTTGGCTCCACTGCTTTTTGCTTTATATGGGCATCGAGGAATGGCCTTTATGCCTAGGGTGACTTCCGACGTATGCCATCCATGTGGCATTCTTCCGCCGCGATGAGGCAGCAAACAGGACTTGGAGTGGTATTCAATCATCAATATCTATATATATGGGACCTAAATGGCCGAGTGGCTAGCGCTCTGGCGCTCGGTACCACAGGTTTCGGGTTTGAGTCCCGGCGGTGCCATGGACGTTTGTAGTGGTTCGGAATCCACTTTAAACCGTAGGGCCCGGTTTAATAGGATTTTAGAGCGTTGCGGGGGCATCGTGACTCCGCGTCCGTGGCTTATCTTCAAGTGACACGCGCCCCCTGGGTCATGCAAAGTGAGTAACGTCTGTGCAGCGTTTGCCTTAAGGCATCCAACACAATTGTCTAAGCAGCATTAATTGTCAGCTGCATTAGAGAGAAAAAAATCTCTATATATATATATATAATCATCAATATCTTCAAATATTCTTCAGAGCTACTTCAAATCCAATTTTTGCGGCCTTATAGCCATTTGGCTAGTGCTCTGACCTTTGGTACCACAGGCTTCAGGTTCGAATCCTGGAGGTGGCATGGGCGTTTGTGAGTGGTGCGGAATCCACGTTAAATTGTAGCTAATTAGACCAAAGTGTGTTCAAAATGACCGTAGAGCGGCAAACCAAATTCTGCCACGATGAGAGAGAAAACAAGACTTGGAGGAATATTCAATCGTCCAATATATGTATATATATTCCTATCAAATATTCTTCAGAGTTAGCATTGTTTTTCATGCGTCCAATTGGTCGCCTCTGATTCCCTTCTCAGTCAGTCAAGAATTACAGCCTCTGACACGAGAATCGTCTGTCTAATGGCCAATTGGCTGGCGCTCTCGCTTTTGACGCCCATGCTTCACGTTCGAACGGCGGTGACATGGATGTTTGTGAGTGGTGCGGAATCCACGTTAAAATTATAGATCTCGTTCTAATTATCACAACGTCTGCACAAAATGACCGTAAAGCGACAAATCAAACCAGACAGAAGATTCGCTCACTAAAATTTTAAGGATATCACATAAATTTGAAAAAATAAGTCTTTAAAGGAGAACTGTATTTAAAAAGGAATTTTATTTTGTAATTGAAAAACTGAAAAAGTTGCTAACATTTATGTTTATAGAAAAAAAAATAACAGAATTTTTTGTTCTTTAAGCAAAAATATTTGTGTTTTGTTTTTGCAATATTTGACTTATTTTTGTTGTGCATATTTATTAAATAAATACATTTTTTTCTCGCAAAAAGTTTTTTTAAAAAATGTGTTTTTTACACTTTTTTAATATATTTTAATGCTATTTTAAGATAATACTGTATTAAAATTAAGATAACGATATTCATTTATTGTGATTTATTCAAAAACATGAACATATAAAAATGGGAAGCAAATATTTGTTAGTTTCTATCAGATGTTATTCAGAAGAACAAGCCTTATTTCTTCTTGTTATTTGTGTTTTTCGACTGAAGTTTACATGAAATTAAGTTTAAAATATGTAAAGACGTAGCACTTTCTTGGATCATTTGGAATTCACAAACTGGGTGAGCACTACATTATATACCTACTGTGAAAAAAATGAGCTTAAATAAATATATAAAAAATAACTTTAAAAAAACATATTTTTTGATAAACATATAATTTTTTTTTTTCAGTTTTCTTTCGAGGAAAAAATTTATTTAATCAATAAATATGGGTAACAAAAATAAACTAGATGTTTCAAAAAAAAAATATATATATTGATATTTTTTTTTATTTAAAGAATGATGGTACTATTCCTTCTATAAGCAAATTTTTATAATTTTCCAGCAACAAAATAAAATTCCCTTTTTAAGACAGTACTGAATTTTGCTTAAAATGTTTACATTATACATATAATGATGGCGGTCAAAAATGTTCGTACGCTATTCACTGAAGTACTCTCCTATTCATTAATAAAAATTAATATTTCAGAGTGATAATTTTGTAATAATCAAACTGGGGCCTGACTGGCCGAGTGCCTTGCGCTCGGTGCTGCAGTTTACTAGTTCGAGTCCCAGCGATGCCATGAATGTTTGTAGTGGTTCGGAATCCACTTTAAGCCGTAGATCCCGCTCCAATAGGATCGTAGAACGTCGTCTTGAGGTTTAGTTGAGTGTTGCACCATTGCAGAAGAAGAATCTCTTTTGGGCCTGAATGGTCGAGTGGCTAGCGCTCTGGCGTTCGGTACCACAGGTTTCGGGTTCGAGTCCCGGCGATGCCATGGATGTTTGTAGTGGTTCGGAATCCCCTTTAAGCCATAGGTCCCGATCTCAAATGACTGTAGATCATCACGGAGCAAAAGTCGGACTTCTACCTACTGGTGCTACTTCGCAACAGAAGCTGCTTCATTCCCCTTCAACCATGAGTCCATACGGTTACGTGGGCTTGGTTTAGATTAGATATCTACCAAGTGGGATAAGTAATAACAACAACAACAACGGAATCTTTTTTCACATTTAATTTAAATTTGTTGGACGACCTTTTTAGCATTATCTTCGATCCTGTTTCCTTCTTTAAAGCATTTTATCACGTACGACACCGTAGAATAAGATAAATTAAGTAATTTCGCGACATT
Source organism: Caerostris darwini (assembly GCA_021605075.1). Lineage (NCBI taxonomy): Eukaryota > Metazoa > Arthropoda > Arachnida > Araneae > Araneidae > Caerostris > Caerostris darwini. The sequence continues at coordinate 85,137 of BPLQ01013446.1, read as the reverse complement.
CCGAAGTGATTTATCATTTTTTTAATGAAAAATAATCAATTTTTGAATGCTGTTCATTATTTCCTGACGGCTATGAACCATTTTTAGATAATAAATAAAATAGAATTCAAACATCAAAACCCGACGATTTTTTTAAATGATGGAAATACAAATATAGAAACGACGCATGAAAATTTTATGAATTTATTTATAAATGTTTCGATGTGTAATCATTTTCCTCTGCTTCCTCGCATTTTTATTTGTATGAAAAGTAAATGACAACATTTTTAATTGCCAAATATTGTCTTTAATTGTTAAAAACATATTGACTGTCAATATGTTTTTCACAATTGTTCGATTTTATTCAGAGTCTGATTTGGTTTGCCGCTCTATGATTATTTTGTGCATACTTTGAGCTAATTAGACCGGAGCCTACAGTTTAACGTGGATTCCAAACCACTCACAAACATCCATGCCATATCCAGGATTCGAACATGAAGCACCAAAGGTCAGAGCACTAGCCAATTGACCATCAGGCCGTTCAGAATCACATGGAGAAGACATGAAAATATATTAGACTTTATTAATTGAAATCAACTCCAAGCTGCAGAGTTAGCATAGCAAACCTTCAAAGCCAACTTTTTAATTTTATTAAGGTTGAACATCTTTGCTCTTCTTTAAGTTTATGACACAAAAATTCTTATACCTATAAAAAAAAATTTTTTATTCATTATTAATAATATTGTTTATTCATTCACAATTTTCATTGTTTTATATTCGTTTTATATTTATTTATTTACTTTATTGTTGTTGTTGTTGTTTCACAAAGCCCACGAGCCCATATGGACTCATTTTGAAGGGGAAGGAAGCATTGTTTTATAGCACCCGTAGGTAGAAAACGCTCTTACGTCAAAGACCGGGAAGGCTATCCAACCACTACAAACATCCATGGCACCGCCGGGATTAACCCGAAACCTGTTGCACCGAGCGCCAGAGCGCTAGACACTTTCATCCCAAATTTGCCAACGGCAAATGTTCCCCATCACCCACCCAAGTACTGATATATATAATCTATATATTCATATATTTATTTATCTTACAAATATATATATATTCTCTAATTTTATAAAGTTATTTTAACAAAATTCCCTCAAAGATAAAAAGAGCCAGTGGAAAGAGCAAAACGTAAGATAAAACTAATGTTTTTTCAATTAATCTCTGTCAACTGTAATTGCAAACCGCTTATCTAAAGATATACCTTATGCCAAAAATACGCTAGCTCAAACGCGGTTTTCTTTATTAATTATTAGACAGTATTTCAAATAGTTATTTTCTTCATAATTTGTAAATAAGAGATTTAAAAAAATCACGGGTAAATAATACTTTTTTTATTTTATTTTTAAATTTTTAAAGTATGTGCGATCATTAGCATACAACGTTTATAAAAGAACAGGAACTCTAAGTACGAAAAAAAGTTTCGCTCTTCAATTTCTGGAAAAAGAGACTGAGATTAATTTCCTATTTCTTTTTATAAAATTAATTTTTCTACCCTTATTTTAAAAGAAATGATATTTTTAATTTAATAAAATTCAAGAAAGGACGTTCGGGCATCACATTTTGACATCAAATGGTGTTTGGTTATAATTAGTATATCAAACTACTGACACTTTCCCCATACATTTCTGGATTAGCAATCACATTTGATTTAAAAGGTGAGTGATTAGTGCTTTCTGCATCAATGTTTAAAGCATCAATGCAAATTGAGCTGTTGTTTTTTTAGTATCACGATATTTATCAATGGATTTTTAAAAATCTTTTCATTTAAGGTCAATTACTGAAGATTTTTTCTGCTCATCACTTATTTCAAAAGGAGGTATTTTGACGCTTTGGTCTTTTGTTAAAACATTTAAAAATTCCTCCAAAAATTGCTCATGAATTTCAACGCCAAACCTGGATGTTCAACTTCATACAAGGCGGCCTTGTGAAAGATTGAAAAGATATGAAATGGTCACAGCTTGCTCGTTTTCAATATTTTTTGTTTGTTTGTTTGTTTATTTGTTGTAGATTGCAAAGCATCCTTTGAAATTAAAATGGTTACATATGACGGGCAGCAATTAGTAAAACTCATTGAGTTTTTCTATACTAGTGGTATGTTATGGTGTTTCCCTGATGCTACCACAATTTAAAATGGAAAATACCAAATCTATAATTAGGATGACCACTGAAAACCTACATGATATAAAACAAAATTAATTTTAGGATATTAATAGCACCTCTTTTCGAAAGATTACTGATTTATCCGATTATTTTAAACCAGTCGATTAGGGGGTGAATCTTGTTATTGCTAGGTTTGGTTTGGTTTGTCGCTCTGCTGTCAGTTTTTGCACACTTTGGGTTAATTAGGCCGGGACCTACACACAGGGGGCGCTCTTTCCTGTGTAGGAGGAAGCATGGATATAATGCATATATAGTTCGAAATTTCTATGTATTCCTGAAAAGAAGAATACGTATTGCAAAGCTGTTAATTACTCGTATTTTCAAACGTTTATCCAACATTTGACATTTAAATATATGTGTACGCTGTCATTGCATTGCAGAGAAGACTGCCGGCGACTTCGCCTACGTCCACTCCAGCCCTAGGGCCCACCGCTACACCAACGGGACCCTGGTGATATCGGACGCCGAAGAGAGGGACGCCGGCGCCTACATGTGCCAGGCTAACAACGGCTTAGGAGCCACGCTCAGCAAGATAGTGTCTCTGCAAGTACTAGGTATTCAAGTTTGATTTTTAAAACACATTTTCATAAACAAAATAATAATACATACAAATAATAAATTTTCTATATTTAGTTGGATTATTATCGTTTTTACATTCACAAAATTTTGTAACGCTGTTTTCTCTTTAAGGTAAATTGTAGTAAATATATCTCCTTCACAGTCCAAACAATCTCAATCTCTCTCAATTGATTTTCATTGTATTTTCGGTAAATAATGGTAATTTTTAAAAATTAATCTTTAATGAAAAATTTTTCAAAGACAGTTGATTTTCAGACCTTTTTTTCTTTTTATTAAAGTAAAAATATTGATTCCAGTGGTCTGGAATCCACTTAAAATCGTAGGTCCTGGTCCAATAGGATCGCAGAGCTTTGTGGGGGTAGTGCTACTCGCTTCTACACGTGCCCTCCTGGGCAGTGTTAAATGAGTGAGAGCGTTTCAGCCCTTACTTATGGCATAAAGATTAACTGTCTCTGTATTGCCAGCTGCATTAGAACAACAACTGGATTCTGATCAATAAGATTTTATCCTGTTCTATTTTATTTTTGTTATAGAAATTCAAATGTAAATTTAGCAGTTCGTATTGTAATTGGATTCGGATTAGAATCAGAATATCTTACTCCGGTTCATTGCTAGATCCTTCGAGATCACAGTATGATACATAGCCGCTATTACCACTAAAAATATCTTCATTCTTCGTCATTTTAAAAGGTTTGATAGGACATCGAATCAAATATCTGTAAGACTGCTTTAATTAACAATAAAAGGATTTTTGGCAAACACAACCCGAAATACTGGTTTTAATCCAATATAAAAAATTAATTTTCGAACGAGCCAACAAATGTGATAAGGTTTGAACTATAAAGGAATATAGACAATCTATATTTTTTGCAAGGAAATCGCACTTTTTCACACTCCAATATAATGAACGAATTTCATGCTTACATAAACAAGGAATGACATAAACAATATTAAATGCTAACTTCTTCAACTCTGGTATAGGTAACTTAATAATTGTTATTTATAACTTGGCTTTTTGGTGATTTATATGTACAAAATATATTAAGACAAGCATTAAATCAGATTAGTGAGTATTAAATCTTCGCGGCGTTCATGTTCTCTCTACTTACTATGCACGCTCTGACGATTTGTCAGAAGTTATGCGAGAGCATTTGGCAACACACGTAGTTTTTTATTTTATTTTGGTTTCGAAAGATGTGCTGGTGGCGAGTCGCACTGCGCTAGTGTTTTACAGCCCTTGTAAAAAGGTAATTAAATCACATATTCCTGTTTTAATGGTATGAGCTCTTGCACGCTTTATTCGTAAAGTATCTCGACCATCAAGTACAATAAAGAATAAATAGTATCGTTTATATAGATAAGTTATAAATCCAACAAAAATTCAGTACTGATGCAAAACTATCAAAAACATCATTTTAGAATAATATAAATAAATTTTATTCCTTCGCTCTATGTTTGCTGATATATGTTCTTTGTTGATTATATAGTACAAGGAGCCTGTTCTAACTGGTTTGCAGTAAATTATTTTTCTAATGGGTTATTTTAATGCGAAACACTCTAAATGATGCTATTTAATCCTTCATTTTTAAAGAATAATATAGGATGTTTTTTAGCTTGAATAATAATGTGTTTTAATTAATTTATTTTCTATCAATGTAAACTTTAATTTATTGTAGTATTGATTATATATTAGATCAGTAAGAGAAATAACATAAATCTAATATTGCTTAACTTGCTGTACATTAAAAACACTGCTTACTTTCATCAGTATCTTGAAATAAGGGCAGTTAGCGTCAACTGGTATCTGCTAAGTTGCTGTCTTTAGCAGGATTCCCACCATATACTAAGACTGTACGTCGCAGAACACCAGCCTATCCGAAACCTGATATCCTGCCCACTACTGCTTGTGATTTGTTAACATTCTGCCACATACGATCTTTGTATCTTGTAGGTCTAGCTTTATTGTATGCAGATTATCGTGTGACTTAGTTCATGTATTATTATACCATGAGCAGTTAGAGAGAATGAATCATATTGTAAAAACTTTGATTTCAGAGTGATTGATGTATTTCGATGTACTTATATCTAAAGCACATATCTATTTCTGTGCTTTCTTGCTGTGTTTTTATGACAGATTTGCTTAGTGATTTTACTTTATGCATTGACATATTCTTTTGAAATATCTATGGTGTTCATTTTATTCATAAAGGGAACCATGAAAGAAAATTTTATGTGGTATCATGCCATAAAGGAACCACATTGGTTAGAAATAAATTTTAACGATTTAAACAAATATCTTGCTCTAAAAATAAGTAATCCTCGCTACGAATTAAATTAGTCACAAAAATAAAAACTTCTATTTCATAAAAATTGTTGCCTCTTGAATATATATGGCTCCACGAGATTCATTTATTGTAAAAGTTGGAAATGTAAACATGACATTTAACAAATTTATTAGACAGACAGTAAATAAACAAATAAAAGCATTTTCATATCAAGAAATAAATTCCTCGTTTCTTTTTTAGCACCACCAAGATTCAAAGAATCTTTCCAGAGTCTGTCGACCAGAGAAGGCTCGAATGCCACTCTGAAGTGCGATGCAACTGGGCACGCCCCCATCTCTATAACGTGGCATAAGAATAAAACCATTCTAGATTCGAAGTCGAACGAAAGGTAAATATTAATTGTATTTACAGTTTCTTAAAATAAAACATATTTCTTCAGGGTATTCTCTTCTTTAGGCTCATGTATTTAGCCTGGTGTTTTCTAATAATGCTCCCTTGATGTAAAATCATTCATCACTGAAATGGCAGATATGTGGCTCATTCAGCAATATGATGTTCATGCTGCATCAGGGCTACTTACTACTACTGATGCTGCTGCTACTACTACTACTACTACTACTACTACTACTAAATCACACCACCATATCATTGTGCCTAGAGCTGAGTTGTCCCTATGCAGTTTGGGAATGATGTGGGTGAGAAGTCTGATTGGGCTCCGTGACGCTCTACGGTCAAGTTAGATACCTACGGGTTAAAGTGGATTCCGAACCGCTGCAAACATCCTTGGACCGAATCTGGTGGCACCGAGCGCGCACACGGTCATTCAGTCACCATGGGCTGTTTCTGCAATACATCCGAAGTAGCAAGTATCCTTTTATAAAATCTTTTCCGTCTTTAAACCGGATATTTAACTGTCGATGCAATCTGTGGCCGGACTATATTAATAATGATTTTTCTATGGTGTTCTAATTTAAAATTCTGTGTAGTAATGCCATCTTAATATGTATTACTATACAGGGATGTTCCTGAATGCAAGGACAGAACTTTAAGTGAAGGTAAAATACACATAAAAAACATTTTTTTTTTTTTTTTTTGTACAGCAATGTGTAGTCGGAAATGATTGGCTAGTATTGTAGCAGAGTACATTGACTCCGCTGCTCTGCAAATGTATTTTCCCCGGATGAGGCTAAAATTACGGGTGACGAAGCTTTCAATTTGCACATTTCCCATGAGGGAACCACCACTAACTCGCAGGCTTCACGTCCATGAGCTTTTCAGGAGCTGTTCTCTGTTAATATGTGTGCAGGTGTTATAAATGGGCCTGAATAGCCGAGTGTCTAGCGCTCTGGCGCTCGGTGCCACATGTTTCGGGTTCGAGTCTCGGCTGTGCCATGGATGTTTGCAGTGGTTCGGAAACCACTTTAAGCCGTAGGTCCCGGTTTCCTATGACTGTGAGAGTGACACGGAGCCGAAGTCAGACTTCTACCTACGGGGGCTCCATCAGAATAGAAGCTGCATCCCTCTTCCCTCCTTCCATAAGGGATACGACAACGACGACAACAACAAGACGTGTTATAAATGATTTCATATTGGCACATACTTGCTACTGCATCCATTCAACAGTAAGAAGTTTCGCATCTTTCTGAATGACGTATTGCCAGAATTACTTGATAATGTTCAAGTTGCCGTTCGTAATGTCATGTGATTGCAGCACGACGGTTTCCACTCCATTTCTGTACCAACATGCGTAATTATCTCAATATCATGTTTGCCCCTGGATGGTTTGGAAGGAGGTGGACTAGTCGCTTGGCTATCACATCGACATAGACATTTTCTTATGGGGACTCGTCTACGAGACCTTCTATTACTTGAAGGCACTCATATAAGAGATCATCTACTATCTCGAGGAATTACATCTTCGAGACTCCAATAGACTAAGATGAGGACGTTAACTTTCAATTGCAGTTACAGCTATTGATGAAACACTTCACGTCTTCAAAAGGATACATAAATCACTTTTTAGTTACTGCTAGGCCTGTATTAACGTTGGTAGTAGTATATTTGCGGTCCTGCTGCCCAAATGACTTGTACTCTGGCACTGGGAGCAACAATTTTCAAGTTCGAGACCCGGCCTTGCCATGGATGTCAGTAGCGGCTCGGATTCCACTTTTTAGCTCCTGTTCTAATATAACTACTGGGCTGACAACCCTACACCATAACAAGTAATATAAAAAAAAAATTTAAGTCAATTCCTGCTTTTTTTTTTTCACCCCATTGCATGAAGTCCTTTATAAATAATGTTCATTCATTTTTTTTAAGTTTATCTGGCGCCATCTATTGGTAGATACATGCAACTTAAATCTAAAAAAAACTAAAATTAATTAATAAAATTTAATGACTGAATTAATATTTGAAAAAACTGTATTAACATCCAGTGTCATACACTGCAAGTTCACGAAAAATGTATTTGAATTTGAGTGGATGAATAAAAGTATTTTATGAACGATTGAATATTTGAACAAGATATATATTATAGGGAGATTGTGAGCTAATAGAAGGAATTGAAAAAGAAAAAACATTTCATGTTTTGGAATCTGCCAGTAGGCAGAAGGCCTTCACCCACCATGGGCCTTCACCACCGCCAGTGAAGAAGAAGAAGTAGTAGTAGCAGCACATTTGAGTACTTATTGCAATTGTTATGTAAATGAACAGCTCTTTTCATTTTCTCGACATTTCTTGATTTTCTGCCTTCACTTTTGACTCCGACACTACGTTTGCTGTACAAAAAGGCTTCTTTATGGTTATTTTACCTTTAAGTTTGACCTATGAATTCAGGGACATCATGTACAATGCGTCACTTTTAATAACCAATCATAAAAATAATAATCTATTCTCAAATAATTATAGTGGCATAACCGCATAAGTTAAATAAATTTAAAATTAAACTTTCTAATCACCAACCTCGTTTAATGACACAGTAACATTCATTTATCTTGCATTGAAGATTAACATGAAATCTTTGCTTGATAATCCGATCGAATATCTCCCGATCAAAAGCCGGAAATTTATGTAATTTTTCTTTTTTTGAAGTGAAACCTTGAAAAGCAGCCTTCAAAAACGAAAATAACGTCGAGAATTACAGCCAGACTGTCTGCAAAAATCAGTTCCTTGTGGCCATTGACTTCCAAGCAAACTCTTTCAATTGCCTCCTCATATCTATCTATTGCCCTTCCAGGGGAAACTTGGCCCAGCAACTCTCCCCCTTGCAAATGTGGATAGAAAAGTATCCAGACCATCGGATCCTATTACTTCGGGACTTCAACGCCAAGTCTCGAGTCTGGGGTAAACGAAATACTGATGAGAGAGGAAATCAGTTTCTATCTTTTTGTAATAACTTGAATCTCTCAATAGAGAATTCTCCAGAATTGCCACCAACTTATGACAGTACCAGGGGTCATAGTTGGATAGATCTTCTAATTACCAAAAATATTGATCATGGCATTGAACTTGAGGTAATTGATGAGATATCCAACAGCGACCACAACATTTTACAAGTTACGTAGTCTCTTGTTAATTTGTCCTTCCAGCGTCCCAGTATTATAAATATCAACAAGTCTAATTGGCTCTTTATTAAAAAGTCCATTTATCACATCATTAATAGACAACCAGAAAGGGACTTCACAAATTTAAACTCTACAATAGAAGACATCCAAGATCAAATCAGAATAAAATGCAGTCAAGGAACTGTAAACCCCAAGAAAGAAAAACGCAGTCTGGTGGACACTGGAATTAAAGATCAAGCGTAGCTAAACAAGAGCTCTTCGTATGCTTTATCAAAAGAATACGAAGCAGCAAGTAGACAAATCAAAGAATCCTTCGAGAGATGCCAGTATGTAGATGAGTATAAAAAGCTAACAATTAAAATTAAAAGAACTTAATTGCAGGAGTTCATCGCCAAAATAACAACAAAAAAATGTTTCGGAAAGAAAAAAGTTAAAATTATCCTTGATAAGAAAAATAGAGCAGAAGTAAATAAGCAAATAACCAAAGACAGAACACTTATTGATAGCATTCAAGATTCTATTATTACCATCCTAAAATATCACTTTCCGTATTACTCTGGTACCACTCATATTTCGAGTAATTCTTCTACAGACCCTAGTTTTCTGGAAATCTCTCCTGGAGAACTGGAAGCCGTAATCCATAGCATTAAATTAAAGAAGGCATCTGGACTTGATGGTATTCCAGGGGAAATCGTTAAAGAAATTAACTATGCTAACCCGGAATGGTTCAGGACACTCCTAAACAACCTTTTAAGAAATGGAGAATTTCCCACTGCTTGGAAGACAGCCAGAATTGCATTAATTCCCAAGAAGAACAGAGATCTTACCCATCCTAAAGATTTCAGGCCGATCTGTATCCTACCCTGTTGGGGGAAGGTATTAGATAAAATGCTGGCAGAAAGACTGGCTTTCTTCCTTGAAAGTAAAAATCTTCTTCATAACCACCAATTTGGATTCAGGTAAAAGAGGTCCACAATAAATGCATTGTAATATATAAAAGACTTCATCCAAGAAGCTCAAAGCAATAACCTTACCACCTGCCTCATCTCTATAGATATAGCAAACGCTTTTAACTCCGCCAACTGGCAAATATTGAAATATAAAATATCAAAGCTACACATTCCGGAATATCTAAAAATGATGCTGTACAGTTTCCTAGAAGACAGAAAAGTGTCTCTGGAGACGTGAAACACACCTGTAATAAAGGAATACCACAGGGATCCTGCCTGCGTCCAATACTATGGAATATCTTCACAAATGACATCTTGGAGCTGGACCTAGGACGGGATGCCCATATACAAGCATTTGCCGATGACATCATTCTGATGTTTAAAGCACCGGCAACTTATATTTTCTCTACCAAATGCTCAGGCCAAATGTATAAAATTAACAAATGGATCAAAGATAATGACCTTAAACATCAATAGTAACAAAGGCTTCTTTACAATAGTATCTACAAAAAATTACACGCATATCCCAAACATCCGAATGGGAAACTACAAAATGAAATTAAATATCTAGGAATAATAATTGATAAACAACTTACTTGGAAGACGCATTTGGACTATGTAACTAATAAAATTACTAAAATCATGCAAAAAATGAACAGAACAACGAGGGTGTTCTGGGGCCTCACGCTCATGGTGAAAAAAGATCTACAAAAAGGTATTAGGCGAAAATCCTCCTCTACGGCTATGAGATATGGTTTAAAGATCAGGCCAAGCAGAATCAAAAATTGAATAGTTTTCAAAGAGTAGGACTGCTCAACATAACAAAATGTTATAGAACAGTCTCTACAGAAGCTGTTCAAATTCTCTCAGGAATACCTCCCATCATGCTGACCCTTCGATTTCCAATCAGGCTATACCGTTTGAGGTATTTGCAGCAAGGCATAGTAATAGAACAACATCTCGATAATTTTAAAGATCTTGAAGAAAGACCCAAGTTTGAACCTCCATGGATCAAAATCAAGTTTGGATGGAGGTACATGAAACAAAGGAAAGAAGGTTGCTGCATCTACACAGATGGCTCGAAAATGAATGGAAGGGTCGGATGTCCCATGGTGAGCGTATTAGATGGTTCTGAGTTAACATCACGAAATCCGACGTCTTATTGACGAAGCGTCCGTCTTCATGGCGGAACCATTTCTTTGGTATGGATGTTTGGGGTTACTGTCGTGACACCGCTTACCACTCTTCGTATGCCCCCCAGGGGGGCGGGTCGAGTTATTTCTCGCTTATCAGTATCAACAAAATAAACCTCACTCTACGTATGCTGAAAAAACTAAAACTGTCACCTTGAGGGACAGAGGTAGGAGTAAAAGTCACAATGGAGTAGCAAAGACCACCACCATCAAACCGAAAGAAACTTCCACCAAATCTATGGTGCAAGCCAAAATTGACGTCAGGAAAATGAAGATAGGTACAAAGAACGTCAAGAATATTAAGTCTGGTCGAAACCGATTCAGAAAAGTACCTGGATAAATTGATTGAGGAATTCCGAAATCAAGATGACCACACAAAAGAATTTATTATTGCTAAACCCATAGCAATTAAGCCGCATATCATATGTTTTGATGTCTCGAAGGATACTTGAGAAAACCAACTAATTGAAAATCTTAAAAGCCAGTTCCCAAACAATAATGAAAACTCTCAAGACTTCAGTATTAAACATCACTTCAACACCAAGAGAGGAGTCCATTGGATTGTTGAAGTCAATCCATCAATCTACAATAAAGTAACTGCTCCACATAGACTAAACCTTGGTTGGGAAAAAATCAACTTCAAGCAGTACATAAGACTCACCCAATGTTACAAATGTTGCAAGTTTGGGCATATTGCTAAGTTTTGCCACAATGAAAAGGAAATATGCACCGAATGGGGCAAGGAAGATCATAGCTGTAAAAATTACACAAGGAAAGAAAATTGCATTAATTTTCACATACACAACAATAAGTTTAACAGTAAATTCAGCACAGACCACAGCTGCACTGATAAAATTTATGAGAAAGGGGTAAAGTTCATTGCTTCCAAAACAATATTGCACTTGCAGGAATTCCTCCAATTCAATTTACTCTTCGTAACCTACTTAAATTCTACCAGCTTAAAAGCTTAAAGAAGGACATTTCTATAAATAATCATATTATTAAATCTACTGATCTAGAAGACAAACCTTCAATAGACCCACCTTGGGAAAAAACCCAAAATAGAATGAAGCTATTTTCAACAAGGAGGGTACCCTATCTACACAGATATGTACAAAAACTAATAACCACACTGGATGCGCAATAGCTATTTACAAAGATGGCAAAGAAATTTGCCATTTCACCAATAGAATTAGCAATGAGGTCACAGTCTACTTGGCAGAGATTAAGGCTATTGAAATTGCGGTCAACTAATCCTATAAAGAATGCGAAAATCATTTCTGATTCCAGATCCGTCCTTGTAGCACTTGATAATCCATCCAACAAGAGTCACCACATTAAGCATCTCAAGAGCATCATTCAAAAGAGCATCATTCTCGGTTGCTTGGGCCGGATTCCTTTGGTTTGCTGGGTTGGGGTTGCTGCTGCAACACTCATCATCTGTTTCGTGTGCTGGACGATTTATCCCTCGAATTATCAGTATCAACAAAAAGATGCAGCTAATGCTTTGCTTTGTAAAGTAATTTCAAATGTAATTATGTTTTAAAATATTTTAATGTTCTTATGAGCATTTCATGGGTGTATTCTTACTCTTTGTACTCATCAATAAAGTGACTGGGAATTGACTTTTAAGATTTACTCTTTGCACTCATAATAATGCATCCTCTACCATGTACTTTGCATTTATCAATGGAGGTTTCCTTCTTTTTTTTTCTTTTTTTTTTCTTTTAACTTATAAATAAGAAAAAATATATATGTTGTTGTTTCTTATCCCATTTGGCTGGCCAAGCCCACGAGCCCATACGTGCTCATGATTGAAGGGGAAGGAAGCAGCTTCTGTTGTGATGGAGCACCCGTAGGTAGAAGCCTGACTTTGGCTCCGTGACGCTCTTACAGTCATAGGAGACCGGGACCTACGGCTTAAAGTGGATTCCGAACCACTACAAACATCCATGGCACCGCCGGGATTCGAACTCGAAACCTTTCGCGCCAGAGCGCTAGACACTCGTCCATTCAGGTCCCAAATTTGCCAACGGCACGCAGTGTGTTCCCAGGTGGTCACCCACCCAAGTACTGACCGCACCCAATGATGCTTGACTTCGGTGATCTAACGAGAACCTGTATATTCAGCATGGTACGGCCGTATATATTCTTTGCTAAAGCTTAAAAATATTTATTTTTGTTAAATATAAACATTTATGATACTTTAATTAGCTCTCTTTTAATTTTTTTTTTATAAGAATGAAGATTATTAAAGAAAAATTGCTTATTATTTTTCTTCAATGGCGCAATAGCCCCATGGTGGGCCAAAGTCGTGTGCCTATTGGCAGATTTCCAGACAGGCTATGGTTTCCTTTTTTTTTTAGGTAGGATTATCAGCGTTATGCCCAATTCACTACACTCATATTAGACCGGGTTAAAGATAAAATATTTAGAATAGGGTGTAAAGTGGATTCCGAACCACTACAAACATCCATGGCACCACCGGGATTCGAACCCGAAACCTGTGGTACCGCTGATCATATATTTCGTGTGCTCTCGGACTGGACGATTTATCCCTCGAATTATCAATATCAACAAAAAGATTAACTCTGTGTAACTGTGAAATAAGTTTTTGCAGCAGTTTCTGATTTCAAGTGATGGAATCTTTTGAAATAAAATTTTTATTGATTGTTATGATCGTTATTTGTGAAAATTGTTATAGTTAGTGCAGTTATTGATAGTGAAGTTTCAATGAATAATCACAATATTATTAATTTGAGCCTGAATGGCCGAGTAGCTAGCGCTCTGGTGCTCGGTACCGCAGGTTTCGGGTTCGTGTCCCGGCGGTGCCATGGATGTTTGTAGTGGTTCGGAATCCACTTTAAACCGTAGGTCCCTGTCCTAATAGGATCATAGAGCGTTGCGGGGCAGTGTTACACCGCGTCCGTGACTTATCTTCAAGTTACACGCGCCCCCTGGATAATGCTAAGTGAGTAACGGCTGTGCAGCGCTTGCCTTAAGGCATCCAAGACAGCTGTTTAAGTGTTTGCCAGATGCATTAGAAAAAAGAATATTACTAATTTATAAAAAAGGCAACTTGAAATTGTTTGGCCAGTTTTGGATTTAGCATTAGAAATGAGAGTGCGTTTTTAAATATGAAAACTTGATTCTTATAGCTCATTATTAATTTATTTTATGCAGTTTGATAAAACTTGAACTGCTATCTCACGACATCAGTGTTATAAATCTAAGGTGCCCCTTTACAGTTTTGATAATGTTTTTTTTTTGTTCTAATGCAGCTGGCAAACACTTAGATAGCTTGGTCTTGGATGCCTTAAGGCAAGTGCTGCACAGACGTACTCACTTTGCTTTACCCAGGGGGCGCGTGTAACTTGAAGATAAGCCACGGACGCGGAGTAACAATGCCCCCGCAACGCTCTACGATCCTATTAGGACAGGGACCTACGGTTTAAAGTGGATTCCGAACCACTACAAACATCCATGGCAACGCCAGGACTCGAACCCGAAACCTGTGATACCGAGCGCCAGAGCGCCAGCCACTCGGAAATTCAGGCCCCTGTTTTGATAATGTACGTGAGTGAATTTGTATCACCGAAATTTTGAACGAGCGTCCATCCCCAAAGGTGGATCTTTGTCACTTTCTCCTTTCTTCATCGGAGGCCTGATGGCCAATTGGCTAGCACTCTGGCCTTTGATACCACAAGGTTCAGGTTCGAATCCTGGCGGTGGCATGGAGGCTTGTTAACGGTTCGGAATCCACGTTCAACTGCAGCCCCTGATCTATTTAGCCTAAAGTGTGAACAAAATGAGAAAAGAGCCACAAACCAAGCCAGACTTGAAGCTTAACGGCAGGATAGTTCAAACTATAGATAATTCATGGATATGTGAAATGATTTAAAATGTTACGAAAGTCGTTCAGAAAAAGGAATTCGCATTAACTTTTCTTGCTAAGTCAATCTTTTGAATAGCGTAATACAAATGAATAAATTACAAAATTTAAATTCATTATGACGAATGTTTTAAAAATGAGTTATAGTGATGAATGTTTAATTTTTTTTTCAATTCTTTTTATTGGCTCACACTCTCCCTATATATATATATATATATATATTGTTCAAATTTTCAATCGTTCATAAAATACTTTTTATTCATCCACTCAAGTTCAAATACATTTTTTGTGAACTTGTAGTGGATGACACTAGATGTTAATACAGTTTTTTTAAATATTCACATTAAATTTAGTTTATTTTTTAGAATTAAGTTGTATATATCTACCAATAGATGCTGCCAGATAAACTTAAAAAAATGAATGAAAATTATTTATAAAGGACTTTCTACAATATAGTGAAAAAAAGTAGGAATTGACTTTAAAAATTTTTTTCATTATACTTGTTTTATTTGACGCATATTCAAGAATGGGAAAGTTAGTTTTCATTTAAACAAAACCTGCCTTCATCGTCTGTAACTGAGTGTCAAAAGTTGCCGTGTTTAATGCCAAACAATACTTCAATATAAAGTGTTAGTCTTTCAATGCGTAATAGGAAATATCACACGCCTGAGTGTCCCATCTGATTATTTTATTATGATGGGCTTGATGCAGCCTTGTATCATTCTACGTACAACTATTTGAATCCAGTTCTCCTAAAATCCTAGAGGGGTCTGATGGCCGGATGGCTAGCGTTCTGGCGCTCGGTACCACAGGTTTCGGGTTCGAGTCCCGGCGGTGCCATGTAATGGTTCAGAATCCACTTTAAACTGTAGGTCCCAGACTTTTGAGCCCTCGTGTACAAAATATGACCTTTGAGCGACAACCCAAACCTAACCTAAAATCATATGCGGCCTGATGGTTAATTGGCTAGCGCTCAGACAGGTAGCCAAAGAGCTCTAACTCAGCTGATTTGTATCATCAGCCTAATTTGATGGTTGGTATCGTTGGTAGCCACAAGCTTTAGATTTGAATCCTGGTTGTGGCAGGGATTTTTGTTAATCGTTCTAAATCCACGTTAAACTGTAGGTTCCTGTCGAATTAGCCTAAAATGTGTACAAAATAACCGTAGAGTGAACAACCAAACCTAAAGTCCTATTGTCAAATAATCAGTCACGCAAGGCTAGTATCATTACGAGATTTCATGGGTATGTAAAGTGTGTTGCAAGTATCCCTGGCATTCGATGTCACAGGTTTCAGATTCGTGCCCCGGCGGTGCTATTGATGTTTGTAGTGGTTCGGAATCCACTTTAAACCGTAGGTCTAATAGGACTGTAGAGCGTTGGACTCCGTAAAAATGTCAGTGTCATGAAGCCAAGTCAGACTTCTACCTACGTGCGCTCCATCCCAACAAAATTTTCCCCCTTTTCCTCCATCTATAAGAGCACACGGGTTCGTGGGCTTGGTCTAGATGTTGCTGTCTACCAAGTGTGATAAGAAACAAGTACAATAACGTCATAAAACAAAACCTTTCAATTATGAGTGAATGGGTACATTCTGAGAGAAGCAGCGTTATGGTCTGCGGAATGGTTTTGTTTTTCGAATGCAAGTTACTTGTGCATGCCAATATGGATCAAATTAAATATGTATCATTTCTTGTTGACCATGTATGTTTGAACATAATTCCAGAATGAAAATGCGACATCTTATACAAATTGAAATGTACATGAATGGTTAGAAAAACACGATGCAGAGTTTTATGTTCTTCTCTGGCTCTTCGGGGCCTGATGGCCGAGTGGCTAGTGCTCTGGCGCTCGGTACCACAAGTATCGGGTTCAAATCCCAGCGGTTGCCATGGGTGTTTGTAGTGGTTCGAAATCCACTTTAAACTGTAGATCCCGGTGTGTTTAGCCTAAAGTGTGCACAAGATGACCGTAGAGCGGCAAACCAAACCAATCTCTGGCTCTAAATGTGTCTAATTTGAATATGATCCTAGATTTTTTTTTACCCACTCGATGAGATTGTTCGATTCATAACGAGGATATATGAACTCCACATACCGTACCAACAGATGTCAATTGAACTGCAATCAACATGACTCATTATTAATGTTAACTCATTGAAACTCTTCCAGCCCGTCTAGCTCATTTACCCTAACTTGTTTATTATTCCGGATATTAATTTTCATTCAAAATTTAGATGAAATTATTCCGCATGATATCTTTAAAATAATTTTTATATTCTCAATGAATTTAGTAACATATTTGCAGGAAATAACAATATCGATCATTTTTTCAACCAACTACAAACTGATAACAATCCAGCAGACAAACTCTACTTACTTCTAAATAGCTTAGCCAATCAACCAACTATGAATAATCATGTCTAGTGCCCATACCTGAATATGACATAATGCTACCTACCAACAAAAAACGTCCGCGCATCTCTCTGAACATACTAAATAAATATTTTATTCAGCTCTCTCTTCCCCCTATTTTATTTTTTACTTCATTTACTGAGCAAGCAATTTCAATTATCATTCACCTCCAAAGGAACCATCAAGACAAGGTATATGGAGGCTAACGCTGCCAATATGCCTCAATAATGTCAAGCTGTCTTTTTGGATATTAACAGGTGATCACAGAAATATGACTCGACTACATAGCTTCAAGCCTGAAATCGAATCATTTTTGTGCATACATAATTGTTTTAATAATTCAGTAGAATGCAGAAATTTCAATTTTTCTTCTATCTCTTCTAGATATATCATCCGAGACATCCCTGAAAAGCATCAAACCTCCTCCGAGCTTCACATAATGGACGCGGAGAGGGCTGACACTGGTGAATACACCTGCACTGCAGTGAATGACATAGGAAGGGACGAATCTGCCATCCAGTTTCTGGTTCAAGGTGTGTACGTCACCATTCCTTTTATGAAATATATTTCGTAGATTATTAAATAAAATTACTCTTAATGATCCCTGAAATCATTTATGCGCATTTAATTCGTTTCAATTCTGGGTTGGTCTAATACAGAGGCCGTTAAGATTTATCACACTTTTAGAAAATATATTTGTTTTATAATGGCCAAAGTAGTGAAAAACAATATATTGAAAAAATACATTATGTGTGCATCCATAAATTTAAAAATTAACTATCGAAATGATGAGAAAATGCGGCAATTCATATGCGGCCCGCGGAGTTAGGATGCATTTCCAAAGTGACTCGCAAAATCATTTGTGTTGGCCACCCCTGATCTAATATATTTATTCTGAGCAATGATTAATTTGGTATATACCTTGTATTCCCCAATTAAAATATCTACTATTTTGTAAAAATATTATGATAAAATAGCATTCATTGTAGGTGTTCCCGACGCCCCTTCTAATCTGACCGTTGTGAATACGACGAGCAGATCCATCTGCTTGTTTTGGGAAGTTATCCACGACGGCAACAGTCGCATCACTGGAAGCATCGTACAGTATCAAACTCTATCTGGTAAGCAGCACATTTTCCAGTATGGAATATTTTCTGTATAGCAACCTGAAAGCTGCTACAAGTTGTAGTTGAAAACCAAGAGAATTGTGCCAATTAATAGAAGGACATCAATCTATTCACTTTATTAATATTTTAAAGGAATTTAGAAAATCTTGGCTTAGTTCTGGGAGGCAAAGAACGGAGCGAAAAGCACACGTCCACGAGCTACGAAAGTTTTGAAGCGTCTGCAGTCAGAGCTAATAAAATTATAAGAAAGCCTACTAAAAGGATTATTAATATTTTGAAGAGCTTGGCAAAATAAAATGGGTGATAGCAGTGATCTTTAACTTAGCCATAAATTAGAGAAGTTATAAGTGGTTGTTATACAGAAATGCAGAATTTAAAGTATATAATGTTAGTGCAATAACTGAATCTATTAATTGTAGGTCGAGAATTCAGGGAAAGCAAAATGTTTTTATTATACACACACACACACTATATATGTATATATGAAGGTATGAATGAGTGTATGTTCCATTATAATTTTAAACCTCTAACACCTAGAAGTTAAGTTTTCAATGTCATCAGATAGCGTCTGCCTTAAAAAAGGATTAGCATCAATAATTAACATAGCAGTACAACAGAGTAGAATGTTTACTCATTTGCCATATTAACACTGTTACATTCTTAAGAATAAAACAAAAATTTCTTTATTCAGCTAATTTATATTATTTTAAACTAGTTATTTAAAATTGTAAATCTTTCATCCTGAACAGTTATTTTTTTCCTAATTAAAGTTTCCTAAAATTAAATGTTTTATTCGCTGCAACCGAACAACTTGGTCTTATCTGTTAATAATCACTTGATTCTTTTCTAAAATATTAAGGCCCTGCTGCCATTTTAAGAAATAAAAATAATTTTTACTAATTTTGAAGAAAATAGTGTAATTAAAGATGAACTATTAATTTTAGGAGAATTTTCATTGCTATTTAATTTTTTTTTCATATATAAATTGTAATGGGAAAATGAAAACAAAGAGATGATATGTTTAAAATTCTAAAATCTGTTTTAGTCATATATAATTTATTATCACGAGAACATATCCCCAGAATATTAGCATATCTGTTATAGATGAATTAAATTATTGATAAAGTTATGCAAAGAAAGACAGAATCCAAAATTGAACTAACAGAAATTACTATACTGGAATACCAATAATACTATACCGGTATTATAAATGAATAAATTAAAATATTTATTTATATTTTTCACCTACGTCATGAAGAATCATGAAAAAACTACAATTAGTTATTAAAAAAATTAATTAATTATAATTATTAAAAAATTAAAAAAATATTTAGTAGACATTAGTATTGTAAATTTGTGCATTCTTAGTTCATTAATTGATTATTTTCTCAATATTTACATAACAATTAAATACCTACTTTAGACTTCAAATAAATTAAAAATTCTATTCTTCATCTTCAACTAGGTTCATTGTGTTTTTATAATTTTGACTAAAAATTACTAAATCTTTCTAATTAGGCACATTGACATTTCTATTTATTTTTAACAGCAAATACATGTTTAAGAAGTTGAAGGTATATTAATTGAAAAACTGTTCGCTTAAATTTATAAAATTCCTTCATAAATACATGAAGATAATTGCTTAATGTATCCCAATATGAAATTAATATAAATATTAGTTCTGTCCCAGCTATGGGAAGAAATAAACTTTAAATTGTCGTATTAACCGATTTGAGGCTTGATGGAAGAGCAGCTAGCGCTCTGGTGTTCGGGATCACAGGTTTCGGATTCGAGTCCCGGCCGGGCCATGGATGTTTGCAGTTGTTCAGAATCCACTTTAAATCGCACGTCCCTGTCTAATATGACAGGGTTGTTGTCAGGGTCTGCCCTGTCTAATATGACAGGGTTGTTGTCAGCCCTGCACCAAGAGATGCAACAGTACCCCGTACAAAAGTAAGACATCTCATGTCTCGGAATCTGTCAGTGAGCAGACGATGTTAGCCACTATGGGTTGCGCAAATCATGATGATAATTAACCAATTTATGGCTTGCTAATTTCTCATTCACTTAAAAATTTCAATTTTGAATCAGTTCTGTCGCTCGGTGCAATAGGTTCCGGATTCGAGTCGCAGCGGTGCCATGGATGTTTGTAGTGGTTCGGAATCCACTTCAAACCGTAAGTTCCGGTCTAACATGACTGTAGAGCGTTGGGTGTAGGAATGACAGTCCTACGCCGTAAAAAAAAAAGTAAAACATCTCCTGTTTCTGAGCCTGACCATAGGCAAACAGACGTGGTCCATCGAGGACTGCAGTGCCGAGGAGTTGGTTAGATTTTGATTTCTAATTTTTTTTATGCATATTGGCATGGTATATGTTTCTTTGATAATTCAACTGGTTCTAGAAGTTCCATTTTAAGCATAACTATTAAATAAATATTCAAACAAACATTTTGATATTTTCTACGAATTAATTTAAATATCTTTGCTGCAATATTTTTTGATAGCAGAAATGTTAATGAAAATATTTACATAAATGTCACTATTTTCCTATGAGCACATTCACCCTTATTTATAAAAACAAACATGCTAATATCAGTTTCACTACACATAAAAAATATATTAAGTATAATTTACCATCGGCATTCCAATATTTTCAGTTAAAAAGTCATCATTGGGAAATTTCTTTGAATCTCTTTGAACTTTTGTTCATCAATCCTACAAATGAATTTTTTATATAAATGTCTCAACAAAATGTCCAAAATATCATGAGAAACTTTATTTATCTGTTATCATATGCATTAAATAATCTACAGAGTCGTTTTAAACACTTGAGCCATTTATTTAACACGTTTCCAATAAGAGTAATTTAAATTAAAAACAAGTTTATTTAATTTAAAGTAACTGCATCTTTCTTCACTCCTTTGAATCTTGTTTCTTTTCGAACTAATTAATTCGCAGAAGAATTCGTTTCGGAAACTATGCGTGCAAAGAGCAATTAATTTGGATCTAAATTACACAAGGAAAGATACTAAATTGGATTAACTTCAAAACATTGTTCCTTTGTTCAGTATGCCAGCGTGTTGGCTTAAAGTAAAACAAAAAGAGACATTGCTATGTGGCATTGCGCTCTATGATAAATTCTATTAGATGTTGTAAGGCAAATATTTCAAAAATAAAAATACCAAGGGTAACCAAACGTAGATTATTATTATTTTTCCATTATAGTTACAATTAAAATATTTTAAAAAGAATAATATTATTATTTATTATTTGCTTGGAAAAAATTAAATTCTCGTAGTCGCATGGAGAAAATGTTTACAAGATTTGAAACTTTTGAATTGTTTTTGATTAAGCCTTAATTTGATTTTTATTTTAATATTCCATGGAACCTGGGTTTTTTTGTCGCTCTACCGTCATTTTGTGCAAATTTAGGGCTAATTAGACCGGATCCTTCAGTTTAACATGGATTCCAAACTACTCACAAACATCCATGCCACCGCTTGGATTCGAACCTGAAGCCTTTGATAAAAAAGGTCAGAGCGCTACCCTATTGGCCATCAGGCTGCTCCATGGGGCCCGATGGCCAAGTGACTAGTGCTCTGGCGCTCGGTGCTACAAATTTCAGGTTCGAGCCCCGGTGATGCTATGGATGTTTGTAGCGGTTTGGAATCCACGTGCTTATAGCTTTGGTCCCATTATTATCTGATCGTAGAGCGTAGGGTTAACAACCCTACCCCGTAAAAACAAAACGTCTACTGCCTAGGAATCTTTTAGCAGACAGACGTCCTTGACCCAACATGGGGCTATAGTGCCACTGATGATGATGATGACGACTATTAATGTTCAATATTAAATATTCATGGACTTTCGATTGTCAGTACTACAATGAATACATTAGTTTAAAAATCTGTAGGTCAATGACACAAACTTCAAATCGTTGTTGTTTAATTTATAAATTATTATTGAGATTTCATATCCAGCCAAGAATTACGTTACTACTACTACACCACACCACATTTCCTAATGTGGTGTGGTGTAGTAGTAGTAGTCCACATTTCCTAATGTGGTGTGGTGTCTCAGCCTACAGCTGAGTTGCCTCTTTACAGTTTGGGAACGATGTGGGTGAGAAGAAGTCTGATTGGGCTCTGTGACGCTCTACGGTTATATGAGACTGAGATCTACGGCTTTAAGGTGGATTATGAACCACTAAAAACATCCATGGCACCTCGGGTTTCGAACTCGAAGCCTGTGGTACCGAGCGCCAGAGTGCTAGCCATTCGGCCATCAGACCCCAAGAATTACGTTAAGAATATTTTCTACACCTGGATCAACTGCCATGAAGTCTTTATTTAATATGCTAATATTGTTTTCTCCAGACACGCAGTGGAATGGCCACACTTCCCAACTGATCGTGTCGGGGGCAGACGATAGCGCCACCCTTCGAGCTCTGACTCCGATCACCCTGTACTTTGTGAGAATCATTGCGGAAAATGCTCTGGGTCAGAGTCTTCCTAGTGCAGTCATTAACGTCACAACGGAAGAAGAGGGTAAGTGCTGTCCTGTCTCCTCTATTTTACCATGTCATAACTTTAACAACAGTATACAGAGCAGATGGTTGTTACCTTTATTGCGACAGTTTAAAGTTCAAATCA
This sequence comes from Caerostris darwini, assembly GCA_021605075.1. NCBI lineage: Eukaryota > Metazoa > Arthropoda > Arachnida > Araneae > Araneidae > Caerostris > Caerostris darwini. The sequence goes on along the minus strand of BPLQ01013446.1, from coordinate 62,288 downwards.
AAGTGCGTAATGAAAATCAAGAGAATAGATGCAGGTCAATCTAGATTTTGTTGAGTTTCCTGAATGGCTGGTCGACATTGAGACATTTTCAATGCCCAGCAATCATCAGTGTTCGAGTTCATACAATGAACATAACGTCTTCATGAATATTTACATTATATATATATATATATATAATACTTGGTTTTTAAAAGTTAAATTTAACTTTGAACACAACGACTAGGTCTATACTAGACCTATAACAGCTTCAAGAAGAGAGCCACTTGCAGGTTCATGGGAAACACTTCTATTTACACACTATTTATTTACAAGCATTATATATATATATATATATACAGAACTCTATTTACAACGAAATGAAAATTAAAGATATAAATTAGATACACAAGTGCAGTTCACTCCAAGGACGGAGATTTTCAAAGTTCTCGAGTCTACGCAGAATCTAAAAACACCTGGTCTGCGACAGGCATTAATTATCACGCGGCGTGACTCACAAGATCACAAGGGGCTCACTTTGAAAACAGGCGGAAAACTTCGGCCTAGTCAGTTACTTCAGAGGGGGGAAACACTCTGTCGACTCGTCGCAGAACTCTTTCTTCTTCTCCAAAAACCTACCTTTAAGAACATCCGTCAAGAGGAGTTGCCAGCTTCCTTCACTTCTCATTGGAGTAGACATTGTGTTCAAATATGTTGCGTTCTTTATGATTATTCAGTTCCTTCTATTAGCTCACACTCTCCCTATATATATCTTGTTCAAATTTTCAATCGTTCATGAAACGTTTCTTCTTACTCATCCACTCATGTTCAAATGCATTTATTTTGAACTTGTAGTGGAGGACACTGGATGTTAATGCAGTTTTTTTGAATATTAACTCATTCATTAAATTTAATTAATTTTAGGTTTTTTTTAGATTTAAGTTGCTTATATCTACCAATAGATGGTGCCAGATAAACTTTAAAAAAATGAATGAAAATTATTTATGAAGGACTTTCTGCAATAGAGTGAAAAAAAAGTAGGAATTGACTTTAAAATTTTTTTTTATATTACTTTTTTTTTTTCTATTACTTCAATTGGGCAATTCCTTAAAAAATTTTCTATTATATGTTTTTTTTAAATAAAAATTTAAAAGAATTTTCTTTTAAATTAGCCTTATTGGTTCTTGAAAGATCACAAATCATTTGCTTGGATTTCATTTGCTTAATTGTCGATTTTCTTCCTCAGCATACAAATAACAGCGATATTTGTGCCACATTTTTTTTTTTTTTTTTTGTTCTGGTGAATATATACGCTGTAAACATTTTTGATTTTGACAAAAACTTTTCCATTAAAATTCCAACCAAATGTAAGAATTTTTAAATTACATCAAATTCGATTTTATGCAAATTTACACACCATTAATTTTTTTTTCTAGGTTTCATTTGATTCCTATCAATGACAACTGTATTCAAAAGGTACCTTTTTATGTCTGCAAAAATCTTTTCAGAAGTTATAAATTTAACTTAAAAATTCAAAATATAGGAAATTCTGAAATTTCGATATGTCAAAATCTTGAAATATTAAATTGCTCGAATCATGCCGAAAGTTAAACCCATTAAAATCTTTAATGTAGCAATCTTACTTACCTTATCATCAAATAAACGTTTAAGTCTTTAAAAAGCGCGTTTAGGTCAATTTCAGGCGTTTTTAGCCAGTTATCGAAATTTTCAACCGATTCGATTGAAATAATTAATTTTAATTTAATAGCATTTTTTTTTTTTCCTTTTAGCACCGTCTGGTTCTCCAAGAGAAGTCCATGTGTATTCTACAGGAGCCCAGTCCATTAAAGTGACGTGGAAGGTAGGTAACTTTCCAATTAAACAATTTGATACCAGCAAATATTAATCTTGCATGCAATATGCTTGTTTAAAAATATGCTGTATTTATAGAACATTAACAAATTCACGATATATCTAAAAGTTGTTTTGTTGTTGTTGTTTCTTATCCCACTTGGCTGGCCAAGCCCACGAGCCCATATGGACTCATGATTAAAGGGGAAGGAAGCAGCTTCTAAAAAATTCTAATCTAATATCTAAAAGTAATTCAAATAATTATTGCTATAAAAAGTAATTAAAGTAGTCCAGTGCAAAATTAAAACGGATTATTTAACTGTTTTAGGATTCAAATGATTTATAAAGCAACATTTATTTTTAGATATTAAAATTAATGTATTAACCATCCATTCAACAAGAAATATCATTATTATTTGTAAATTTTGTAGATTTTAATTTCAGGAGCTATATATGCAGGAATTTTTGCAGTTAATATTATGATTTTCCTTAAGATTTCATATAATTATTTGCTTGCCATCCAAACGTTATACACGAGGCTGAATGGCCAAGTGTCTGGCGCTCGGTGCCACAGATTTCGGGTTCGAATCCCGGCGGTGACATAAATATTTGTAGTGATTTGGAATCCACTTAAATCCATAGGTCTCGGTCTCATCTCATATCTATTAACTGTAAAATTTTAATTACGCACAGTTATGGTTTCAGTTACAAAATCTAATTTATAAAATTAAAATTTAATAATGTAATGTTAGTAAAAATTTTTAATAGTATAAAGTTAAAAATCAAAGAAATTTCCATTTGTTATTCTCTTGCTTTAATAGTTATTAAATCTAAATAATTTCCCGGAATTCCATCAATCTAAAGCAACTATCTAGATGGACAGATAAACTGTAATTTAAAAAGAATTTCTAAGTATATCGTAAGAGATATTTGACGTAAAACGTAATCTATAGTTTAAATGACAGTATTTTGAACAAGTATAAAAAGTTTCATTTTAATCGAACATATCCTTAATGAGTAATAAAAAAAAACCACTTAGAATACAGGCTTTTTTATTTTTATTTTTATTTTTTTATTTTTTTATTTTTATTTTATTATCCATTAGGATATACAAATATAATTTTAAGCAAAAATACGAATAAAATTCATTATCAAATGTTAATTAATTTTGTATAATGCGCATCATTTTTTTTTCTTCTGTCAATTGATTCAATTAAAATGTTTTGCTTCTTTATGAAATAGAAAAGTGATTCTTCTTCTTCAATGGTACAACAGCCCATGGTGGGTTGAGGCCGTTTGCCTACTGGCAGATTCCTAAACACGAGATATTTTTTTTTTCTTTTTAAGAGGTTGTGTTGTCAGTCCTATGCAAAATGATCTACAGTCATATTAGACAGGGACCTACTATTTAAAGAGTATTCCGAACCATGCAGCGAACACCAGAGTCACTTGGCCACCAGGCCCATGAAAATGATTATTTTATTCAATTTGGTTATAATAGTAAAGAAGGCGGGACACAGAATGTGCATTAATGGAATAGATTTTCGAACACTCTGTTTTTCACATGAACAATTATATTCAATATCTAGAGATAGATTAATTACGACTATATTCTTATGTGCTAATGAAAGAAAGATACGTTTTGCATTTTTAACAAAGCAATAAATTAATAGGGGCTTGGTGGCGAGTGTATAGTTCTCTGGCGCTCGATGCCACGATGATTCGAGTCCCGGCGGTGCTATGGTTATTCGGAATTCACAATCTGATTCGGAATCCACTTTAAACCGTAGAGCCCGATCTAATGTGACAGCGTTGGGCTGATAACCCTACCTCGTAAAAGAAAACATCTCCTGTTTCGGAATCTGCCAGTAGGCAAGACGGTCATGGTCCAACATGAGTTGTAGTGCCAGGGAGTTAGTCATTAAATTAATATACATGAAGTGATAAAATTATATATACGTATATTATTAACAAAAACTTTAAAATAAAGTGGCATGATCCAATAAAATATATGTCATTTAAATTATTTATTTTAACTGACAAGTGTATGTTATGTTTATATGATTATAATATATCTGCTACAAAGAAATACAAAAATTGAGTTTAATACTATAGATGCGTAGATATGCTGCTAGCCTTGCAATAAAAGTAACAGCGTTTAATACTTATGAAGCCGCCAAGCCTAGAATCTCAGCATGGCCGCATCAAGGGCTACTACGTTGGTTACAGGATGTCCCAGTCTCCAGACAACTATGTGTTCCAACAGGTTGAGAGCAACCCCAGGACAGAACACCAGGCCACTTACATCACGGGGCTCCGGCCTTCCACCCACTACGACATCGTGCTCAAGGCTTTCAACTCCGTCGGGGCCGGACCCACATCGAGCAAGATATCCGGCAGAACACTCAAAACAGGTGCTCTGATGTCTTGACATCTGTTTTGTTCATTTACTAATACTTAGATTGAGTAACAATTTGTTATTTATTTTTGATTTGTTTCACTGCAAGACGGTACTGTTTTTATTTACCACAACATTTTCCATGCTGTATTTTCGATTTAATTGATTTTAAAACACCTTGAACGCTGCCGTTTTATCTAAAAATAGTAAAAGTCCATTTATTAGTTATCTATTTTAAGGTTATTTGAATTAGAAAAACTAAAAAATTCCTGCACAAACTGAAACAATTTATGGAGATATAATAATGCATGAGAAGCATAGGATAAGTATCACAGTAAATCATCTATGTCATATTAAACCATCATTAATTAACTGTTTTAAGTGGGCTTGCAATACTTTATAAAATGGCTCGATTATTACTTAACAAAACCAATAGGCATGTAGATTATTAAATTTTTTGCATCTTTGCAATGTTTATAGGATAAATATGTTCTTTTAAGTTCCTTGCCGATTATTTACTATAATAGAGAGTTTTTGCCTACCGAATTTTGGTCGTCCGTTATCTTTTTCTCCCTTGCGCGCATGCTCATATGAAATTGCGCATGCGTATCTGCAATAATGTTTCCTATGAGCATGCGCGCTAGGGAGAAAAAGCTAACGGACGTCCAAAATACGGTATGCAAAAACCCTCTAATGTTTGGCATCAAATATTTAGATTGTTCTTATCTACAGAATGCTTATGGTCTTATGCTTAAAGTTTTTCTTGATATAGTAAAAATTAAGAGGTGGGTTTTTTTTCAGATATATCATGAAATAAAAGCAAACATTTCAGATTATTACTAGTAATTACCTTATTTATTCTACTCAATAGTAGAATTAGTGATATTCTAACAAGTGTAAGCAGATAAAATCTAAATTTTAACTCTTCAGTAATAATTTATACAAATGCGCTATTTTTAAAATACAGAAGCAATGGATGAACACAACGAAACGTTAGATGCTACTTGAATACCTCAAAAATATTTCCATATATGTATTAACAGTATCGAATGAGTTCCACACAGTTGAAGTATATTGATACATTTCTTAGCACTGCCAACATCCCCTGTAGTTTAGATCCGTGCTGTCTTTGCAATTTTAATAAACATGGCAGCTAAACATCGCGTTTTATTTTGTGAAATAATTTAGTTTGTACCCATGAACAACACTGAATCAAGACACACGCATATCTGGCACTAACTTGTACTTGTAATGAGATTTTTTTTATTTTTACTAAGCAAATGCAACCACATTGAAAATGAACAATTTTAATTCAAAATGTAAATTTGTAATTTAATTTAAATGTAGGTATATTATTTATAATAAATCCTTTGATTTTTGACTGTACACGTTATATTACATGGGGTACATATGTGTCTTGGGGGTACGCGATCAAAACAGTTTGGAGATCGCTATTCTAGAGGATCTTTAATTCGACAAAAGTTCTAGATTTTAAGCTGCACTAGTGAATAAATGTGTGATTTAAACAAGATATATTTTTGAGTTATTAAGAAATAGCAAATAAAATTGGATATAAGCTAATTATTCTTAATTTCCGCTGGGACAATCGAAAGTGATGATTAAAAAAAAAAATCTAAATCGACGTTTAACAACATTTTAACTAATGAACTTAAATATTTAAAAAATCTTTTAATGATGATTTTCGCAACCTTTATTACGATCTTAACATTACCCTTTCTTTATTATTTGAAAATCTGCTTCCTCGTATTTCAAGCCTCTCCTTTATATTATTACTTTTGTTGCGACAAACAACAATGGATTCACCCCTAGGGACTCGTTACGAATCTGCAAATGGTGATTATTTGCAAATTTCGTATCAACTGACTCGGTGAAAAGAAGTCCACAGGATTTGAAGAGGACACATTATGCCAGGGACTTTCGTGACAATTATTTTATTGACTTATTTAAAGTCGTGGTTTATTGGTGTTTGATGCATTGTCGGGTTAAAACACCTTCATTAAGCAGCGAGGCATTACTTTGGAATTTTATCTTTTTTTTTAAGTTAAGAGGAGTATTTTAAGATTTCCCTTACGATCATTGTCATTTTTATAGTCTTTAAAAGAGCACATTAACCTAATTTTATTAACATAAATTCCATTAAAAGTGTAAACTAATGCATTTAATTTCATACTGAAATCTGCGATAATTTTTTTTTTACTAAAATATTTCACAATATATTTTATCTATACCTTTATATATTTGTTACTTATTAATATACTAAAATATTTATTGTGGTTTTCAAATATTGTAGATTTGATCTTTCGTAATGGGAGATTCAGCTTTAACTCGAAGTGCATAACTGAGGTTTGCTACATTGTACCCACTATGGCACAGCCACGGTTTAAAAAACATTACCAGAGACGTTACCTGGTTTGGTGTGTCGCTCTACGGTCATCTTGAGCATACGGGGGTGGCTAAACAAAACGGGACCTAAAATTTAAAATGAATCACTAACAAACATCCATGCCACAGCGAGGATTCAAATCTGGAGCCTATGGTACCAAAGGCCAGAATGCTGGCCAAATGGCCATTAGGCCGCTATTACTGTAGAGTATCTTTAATTCAATGTAAACTCTGTGTTGAAAAGAGCTTAAAGTCTAATTTGATTCTACTAATAATGATAAGAAATTACGCTAGTGAATAAATGTAGGATAGAAACAAGATATTTATTTTAGAGTTATTAAAAAATAGCATAAGACATAAGCTAATTATTCTTAATTTCCGTTAGAATCATGGATAGTAATGCTAAAAAGAATTCTAAATCACCATTAAAATGTTGTTAAATGATAATGATAATTTTCACCACTTCAGATCGCAACCTTATTTAACATATGATCCACCCTTTCTTTATTACTTGAAAATCTGTTTCCTCGTATTTTAAACCTTTCCTTTTTATCGTAATTTTTATGTTGCGACAAACAACAATGGATTCATCCCTCGGGACTCGCTACGGATCGGCAAATGGTGATTATTTTGCAAATTTCAAATCAACTGACTCGGTGCGAAGAAGCCCACAGGATTTGAAGAGGACACATTCTGGTGGTGACTTCAGAGACAATTACTTTAAACAAATCAATAAAGTCGTGGTATAATGGCATTTTAAGCAAATTGGAAAGCTCGATGCATCCAAACAGATTTTGGTCGGGTTAAGACGACTTCATTAAGCTGCGAGACAATAGTTTGGGATTTTTATTTTTCAAGTTAAGATGAGTACTTTAAGATTTCCCTTGCGACCTGTAGCATTTTTATTACTTTTAAAAGTGCATATTAACCTATTTTCTTCTTCATTGGCGCGGAGCCTGATGGCTAAGTGGCTAACGCTCCGGCGCCCGGTACCACAGGTTTCGAATCCTTGCGGTGCCATGGATGATTGTAGTGGTTCGGAATCCACTTTAAGCTGTAGATCCCAGTCTACTTAGCCCTCGTGTGCACAAGATGACCGTAGAGTGACAAACCAATCTTCTTCATTGGCGCAGCAGCCCCATGATAAGGCCGTCTGCCTAGTGGCAGATTTCGAGACAGGAGATGTTTTCTTTTTACGGGGTAGGATTTTCAGCTCAACGCTCTACACTCATATTAGACCTGGACATACAGGTTAAAGTGGATTCTAAACCACTGCAAACATCCATGGCAACACCAAGATTTGAACCCGAAATCTGTGGCAACGAGCGCCACTCATCTATCAAGCCCCAACCTATTTCATTAACACAAAAAAGTTCCATTGAAAGTGTAAACTAATGCTTATAATTTTATATTGAAATGTGAGATTAATTTTTACTAAAAATTTTCACAGCAAATATATAAAGGTATACAAAAATACTTTATTTATACTGAACTATATTGTGTTTGAAAAATGCTGGGGACTTGATCTTGGATCATTCGCAATGGGAGGGACTTATGTAACAGATTAAGCGTTAACTCAGAGTGAATTACTGGAGTTTGCTACATTATACCCAGTTGGGCGCTGCCGCCGCTTAAAAAACACTACCAGAGGCATTACCTGAGAAGTTGGAATCTTACCATGTAACCAAACTCTGCCTGATGGCCAATTGGCAAGCGCTCTGGCATCCTGACGGTGGTTCGAATCCACTTTAAACAGTAGGTCTCGGTCTATTTAGCTAAATGTGTGCAAAAAATGACCGTAGAACTAAACCAACCTGCAACCAGAGACACTCTGATCTATAGATTTATCGCATCTACTCGAAACATCCGAACAAAAAATAAACTTTTGAAATGGAAGAAGAAGCATAAATGTAAACACATTTTGGAATAAGCCAAACCAGATCTCTCCAATGAAATCTGTATTTAATTTATAATTAACATATCTGACCCGGTATTGTCCGACTCAGTTAAATGATATTTGTTTATAATAGCAATGTTAACTTAGTTAAGTAATATTTTCAGTTAACTATGCTTACATAATACCATAAATCAAACTTATTCATGCCACAAGCTTAATGTAATACTTTGTTACCAAAGCTATGTTCCAGACTATTAAAGGTTTCCTTAATTAAGGGGAAAAAACATTTACAAAAAATCAAGAAAACTTTCTTCGCCAAAGTGCCAATATAATATTCTTTTCCGCAAAATTTATTGTCCAAAAATTATCGAGTCGAAAATTGGTAATCTACCAATGCAAGTGGATTAAACAGAGCAATATAATAAGGGGAAAGGTAATTTGTGATATTTTTTTTTTTTTTTGTAAGCTACTTACGTTGTGTTTCGACTTTCTTTTTCTTTTAATATATAATTTTGGAAATAAAAATCTTTTCAAAATTACTTTGCGCTACATGTGTCTGACCCATAATAAGTAATCCGTTCATCTTTTTCCTCATTAAAATCGAGTGTTTACCTTTCTACTGAATAGCTGTTAGAATTGTGCAAAATCTAATTGAATCATTGGTCATGGATGTTTGGTTATGTATTCTTAATAATAATTAAATAATTTTTACTCTAAAGTAAAATGTCAGTGTACCACAGGTATCGGGTTCAAATCCCGGCTTTGCCCATGGATGTTTGTAGTGGTTCGGAATCCACTTTAAACCGTAGGTCCCGGTCCTAATAGGACCGTAGAGTGTTGCGGGGGCATTGTTACTCCGCGTCCGTGGCTTATCTTCAAGTTACGCGCGCCCCCTGGGTAATGCAAAGTGAGTAGAGCATAAGGCTTTTTTAAAGCCGTAAGGCATCCAAGACCAAGCTGTCTAGGTGTTTGCCAGCTGCATTAGAACAAAAAAAAAAGCTTCCTCTCCTCGTATCCCTCCGCAAGAATTTGCGTTCCTACAACATTGCGTTAAGTCGATTGCTCTGCGTTTCTTCACACATAAGAATGGTACGTTTCTCATCATACACTCTGTGGTTCAGTGGTCCCAAGAAATCAAAGGGCCGTGAATCACCAAGAAGCTGAACATGTTTCAGGACATGCACACTATCTGGCTGTTGTTGGACACAGATTATATTATCATGATCCCGGCTCATATTTACCTAAACATATTTATAAAGCATATTTTCCGACCATGGCCATTTTCATTGTTTTTCATTGCCCCTAAGAAACTTATATGGCATTTTTATGGTAGCTATAAAGCATAAAAACCATAAGTGCATTGGATATATTGAAACAAATATTGTGAAACCGATATCGTCTCAGTTTCAAATCAATTGCAATGTACTCATTATTCGATGTTCGTTAAAATTTTTAACTTGCATAATATACGCATATTTAACAATCGCTTTAATTTTTTTTCTTTAATAAGATATTAAAACATTTGTAAGCTAACTTATTTCAATTATATGAATGTATATACTAGCTTCACAGAAAAAAAGTTAAATTAAAATATTTATTACTTCACAATTAAGATGCATTAATGTTTATCATTAATGTATCCTATGATAAAAATGTTTTTCAAAAACTTTCACACATTCTAATTATATGAATAGATTGCGTGATTTGATGTCTTGAATGACTTATTTTAAAGGATTCGGCTAACTAATAAGTCCAGTTCTTAAATATTGATAAACATTTTGTAAATCAATTTTATTGTATTGTTTATGATAACCAGATTTGTTCGATGCTGTAGTGCTATTTATGAATTCCACGATTCTCCAATATTCTACAAGACAGACGTAATAATGCCATAAGCAATCTGTAGATCTCCCCACACTAACTTGTTCTTTCGGCTGATTTCCATTTCCATGCATAGACCCTGCTCATTCTCCAGCATTCGGAAAACGAGAGAGCTCTCTGCCCTTCTACAAGAACATCACCCTGGTGGTGTCCGTCCTAGTCTGCTCCCTGGTCGTCCTGGTCTTGCTGTTCGCGGTCGTCGTCTGCTTCAAAAGACACTCGCACGATCAAAGGGGCGAGGATGGTAAGCCTGATATCCATTAGTTTCTCCTTATGTGGGCTAATAAATTCCCACCAAGAATCTCTTGTTCTTCATAAAATACCATAAAGAGCCTCTAAAGGGTGCAAAAAAAAAAATACTGCCTTTTAGAAGGCATACTGGATCATTTTATTAAAATTTGTGAAAGTACGTTTTCCTATAGTTCTCTTGAAAAAAATAGTGTTCGTGTGAACAATCATCTTTTATTAGTAGCGCGATATGTCAAAAAATTTTGTTTTCAATATCATGATGATAGTTATCCTGTTTATTGTATGAAAATCAAAATTAATAAGTAAAGGAGAAATTTATGAATAAACAGAATGCGACAAAAAAATTTATAATAGTAATTAAGATTTCATTTAACTTCCATTAAAAATGTATTTGAAATTATTTCACAGCTTAAAAATAAAACATTAACTTGAACTCGAGTTTCATGAGCTCAAACAGTCATTTTATTAATAAAATGAAATTATTTGATTTAATTTTAAAATGTGCAAGCTGTTAATTTTTGTTTCAAAAAATTAAACAAAATTACCCGAAAGTAGGGAAGAACCCTGACTGATTAGTTGATCAGCTAGTTCGCTATCACTCTAACTACATCCCTGCTGCCTAGAGGTACTGTATTAGTGCAAAAACTGCGCTTGATACTTTAAAGGCCTCTTCTCAAAATCGGCTTGCTATGGCCCTTTTTGTATTTGTAGGAATAGACATCCTTCCTATAATAACCTTCCAAGTTCCAGCCCGAACTGAATTTCCTAAGTTGTGTCCTCCTCTTGCTGGAATACTACACTTGCGGAATATTCAAGTAGGTTCTACTACTGTTACTACAACTATTGACTTTACTGCTGCTATTTATACTAACTACTAAAAGACAACTAGGAACTATAAATTCTTTGATCTTTTAAAGAACATCAATGACAAACATCTCATTTGTAGTAATGATTGGTGCTTGTAAATGACATTTCGGGTACTAAGAAATAATTAGGCCTTAACTAATTTCTAATTCCAAACTCTAAATGCGTAGTTTTCAAAACAAAGGTAATGATTTTTGAAGAAGTAAAACGATAGTTAAAAATATAAACATTTGTTGAACAAATTTCAATTACTTATACTGTAATCAAGACGTAATTTGTATTAAAATGAAAAACATTTTTCCTTCAAAAGCTAAGAATGCTAAATACAAAACCTGACTGAAAATGTCGGTGAACGCGGTAAATCAATAGTCTAGAAAATACCTCATATTAGATTGCAGCGAAAGATATTTCTTTACTATGGATGTATACTACAGAAATGGCTTTCTAGAGATATTCGTTCAAAATTGGAGTAGCATCAAAAAAACAGCTAAATAACATATAAAATGGTATGTATGATGAAAATTTTCATAAGGATATTATTGTAACTTGTAAAAAGTCGCAGTGATTTTATTTGTTCTTTCTGTTCGTAATAGAAGTAAAATGAATTTGTAATAGTTTGGTGGTTCTCTTGTAAAATGGTCAAAAAATTTCATAGACTTATGACCGGCGCTATAGAAGCGTAAAATTCTCAGTGGTTTATGCTTCAATGCAAAACGCATTTATTTTCAAAAATATAAGTAAAATATTCCTGTAGCATCATCCTAATTCCTGGATCCTTATATTACTTTCATAAAATTGGAAAAAAAAATTTAAGATAACGACGGACAAAAATTATTTAAAAGTTTCAACATTTTAATTATATTTTAAAAGATGAAAATTAATTAATGTTGTCTGGATGGTTAAATTTTAATTACGAGTTCTATGGACAGCTGACGTAGCATCAATTCGAGTAAGTAACTTAAGTCTCGATGATTTTTATTGCATAGAATTTCTGACATTGACACTCATTAAAAAATTGTATTAAATGTGTTCTTCAATGATGCAACAATCCCATGGGGGCCCAAGGATGTCTGCCTATTGACAGATTTCGAAACAAGAGATGTTTTCTTTTTATGAGCCTACGTTCCACAATCATATTAGACCGGGACTTACTGTTTAAAGTTCCAAATCACTACAGGCATCCATGGTACAGCCAGGACTCGACCCCGAAATCTATAGCACCGAGTGCTAAGCATTCGGTAATCAGGCCCCGGTATTGTACAATGAATTTTTCAAATACTGCATGTCAGCAGTTATATAAGAGGTAATAATGATTTTGCTGAATCAACAATTTTCACTAGACAGAAAAGTAAAATGTGTTACGGAAGGACTTTTAGTGTAACACTCCATACTTGAGTTTTTATTAGAAACTCTGAATATATCTTACCAGGTTTTCCGATTACATATGCTAGACACTTTTTCACATAATGGTTGATCTTGCAGTGTTAGGAGAAAATGGAATATTAATGGAACACACCACGGGAATGTTAAAAAAATATTTTTCCTGCTCGTCATCACTTATTGTTTCATCTTTCTCTTTCCTTCACAGATTACAAGAGCAGCAAAGCAGCGGGCGACTCTTTAAAGATGAGCGTTACGAGCATGTCACTGCCAACCAAGCCACCCAAATTACCTCACTACACTTGCCCCGCAGGTAAGATAGTATTTGTGTATTTGTTTAGGTTTAGTGTAGCCTGACATCTAATTCTAACTAACCTACAATCTTAACTTTTTCAGGAATGTTTTTTTTTATGTACCTGGTAAATTCTTAGATAGTTAGCTTTTATGCCATACAAGAGCTACACCGACTTATTCAATTAGCACTGCCCAAGGGGTGCGTGTAGCTTGAAGATAAGCTAAGGACGCAGAGTAACAATACCCCCGCAACTCTCTACGATCCTCTTAGACAGGCACCTACTGTTTAAAGTAGATTCCGAACCCCTACAAACATCCATGGCACCGCCAGGACTCGAACCCGAAACCTGTGGCACTGAGCGCCAGAGCTCTAGCCACTCGGCCATCAAGCCACCTTTCTCAGGAATGTAATGTACCGCTAAAGCTCAAAAACCATTAATGTGCACATTACCTAGCTATTCTGCAGATTAACTGAATTGCTCCATTTACGTGCGGAATCAAGAGTTTTCCGCATTTTACCTAGGCAATGTGCACATTAACGGCTTCCGCATTCTTAAAGTGCAAACGTTTCTCTCATTTCCTTTCCCCCTCTCCCTCCACTTTTAGTTTGGTTTCACCAACGTCCTGTCGTCGCCGGCTGTTTTTATCTGAATTCAATGTTTGCAAATAGCAATAAAACAATTGCTTGATACTGGGCAAGGTTTCAAAAAATGTGACTGCAAATCTAAACGTACCACAAATAGGTGTGTTTGTTGCAAAATTCAATTGTTATGTAATTCAAAGTGTCACCAATCTTTAGATTGCACTAATAAAAAAAAGTATAATTTAATCAAATGTTTTGCAAATTCATTTCCGCAATTGTACTAATGTTTTAGATGTTTTATTTTTTGTAGTATAATTTTTTTTATTTGATTAATAATTGATTCTACCAACTAATTTGTTAATTATTTGATTGCATTAATTTGGATTCTTTAGATATCAAAAAATAAATTATATTACGTTAATTTAAACGTTGCTGTTGTTCCAGAAAAGATCTGATTTTCACTTTAACGAGTGCCTAGTAGTTAAAGTGCAGATTATCTAGGTAATTTGAGAAATGAAACAGTTTTCGGATCACTCTAGTTTATCTGCACATTACCTACATAATCTGTAGAATAACTGATTTCTGCATTTTAGCGGCAACATATACATTTAAATATTTTTAATTAGAATCATTAGAATATTTTTTAATTTGGAGAATTGAATTAAGTTCTTCAATGACTGATGCTAATACCAAAGAATGCTACACCATATATCAAAAATTATTTTTGATTATTGAATAGACCGCAGATCCTCAGACCAATTTTAACATGAGATGTATTAAGTTCATTTTAAAAAACTTGTTAACCTCAATGATTGGAAGCGTTTCAATGTTCATCCCTCTTAACAAATTCCCTGCAATATTGATGAGCATACCGTATTTTTAGAACTTTTTAAAGCTAAAAATTACGGGGTCGGTTCTGTTCGGATGCACTAACACCGCAAAAAACGTAAGTAACTGTTACGTTTTTATTTCTTTAATCTATAGCTCTTAACCGAAGTTTATGAAGAGAAAAAAAAGGTTTTTTTGTCTTCCCAAATCCCCTCATAAAAATTTTATTCCCAAAAAATTTCATTTTCAAAATACTTCTAGTTAAAAAAAAAATTATTCGCAAAATCCTTCTAGTTCAAAAAAAATTCATTATCAAACTCAAAAAAAAATTCATTATCAAACTCATATTTGTTCATAAAAATTTCATTATCAAAATCATATTTGTTCATAAAGATTTCATTCCTAAAAAAAATTTTAAAAAATTCAATTCCTTATTAAATTCAATTCCTTAAAATTTCATTCCTTATTCCAAAAAAATTTCATTCTTTCAGAAAAAATGCCATTCCCAAAATCCTTCTCGTTTAAAAAAAATACATTCGCAAAATCATACACGTTCAAAAAGAATAATTCGCAAAATCATACACGTTCAAAAAAAAGTCATTCTCATAATCTTACACATTCAAAAAAATCATTCGCAAAATCATACTCGTTCAAAAAAAAATTTTATTTCGAAAATCATTCTCGTTCATAAAAATTTCATTTGCAAAATCATTTTTATTCATAAAAATTCCGGAAATCATTCGTATCCATAAACGCTTCTATAAATGAAAAAAAAAAAAAATTCCCACAATTCAAGGGAGAAAAACAGACAATAGAAAAAACGTAAGTGAAAGTACACTTCTATTGGATCGGAGCTTCCGAAGAGCTGTTCTCACATCTGACCTACATCCACTCCCGGACAGATATCGACTTCTGTCAAAAAAAAAAAAAAAAAGATGAATCGTTCCAGAAACGAGAGTCTGATCATTGACTCTTGGAAAGAAAAATGACAACAATTATCTATAGCTTCCGCTTGGGCACCTATCGTTCAAGAAATAATTCAAATAATAATAACTCTAGTTCAAGAAAAACGCAGGATTGGAGTCCTTTTGACACACTACGAGAAGAATTAATCTTTCGATAAATGTCTCGGAAAGTCACGATTTAGTTCGATTTGTTAGAGTTCGTTCAAAAATGATCGAGTACAAACAAGTAATGACCGAGTTAAATTTGCTCAGTAAAATTACATTTCATTTCAAAAAACTTCAGAGAATTTAAAAATTCAAGAGAAAAGTCACAAAGAATTTTTTGAAGATTTCTCAGAAGTACAATAGTTTTCCATAAAGTAATGACAATAAAATTCGCTGTGTTTAAGTTTTAACGTCCCATCAAAGAGGAATTACAAAATAAAAGAAAAAGTTCGAACTGAATTTATTAAAGATCAAAAGTGATGAATCGAAAGGGATTTGAATTTTAAATTATTTCGATTTCCAAATTAACTTTCACATAGTTCATAAAATTTCACAATTATTTCAAAATTAAAATATTTAATTATGGATTTCATGAAAATAAGTAAAAATTCCACAATTTTTACAAACCGCTTGATATACTATGCAATATTTAGTATAACTTTTTCTATTTTAATATATTTTATGCGACATTTAAAAATTGTAGTTCTTTTAGCGGGGCCTGATGGCCGAGTGACTAGCAAGAATGACTAGCGGTCGGTGCTATAGGTCTCGGGTTCGAGTTCCGGCGATGTCATGGATGTTTGTAGTGGTTCGGAATCCACTTTAAACCGTAGGCCCCGGTCTGTTTAGCCCTCATGTGCACAAGATGACCGTAGAAGGTTGAACGTAGGACTGGCAACCCTACCCCGTAAAAAGAAAAAAAGCATGTCCTGTCTCGAAATCTGCCTGTAGGCAGACGGCTTTGGGCCACCATGGGGCTGTTTGACAAAAATCTCGGGGAAAAGTTATACGATACTCAAATAGAGAGCATGTTACCCTTTAAAATTATTCTTGCAATTATTATTCGACCCCTAAGTGTTTTAAAATAAATGTTTAACTATGGTATTTGTTTTATCCATGATCAGAAAGAGGTTCACTTGCAACCAGCAGTTATTAGACTTTATAACTAAATTTGAAGTTATTTGTAATATAGAAAACACAAAATATCGAAAGGAATAAATTAGAAACATGGTCAGTTTGCGCAACTTTTTTCAATATTTCGAATGCATATGTAGTTATTATACGAGGGTAACTCTGAAATTTTTGAGACAGCGGCAGACGATAAACGCAGGAAAAAAAATACTCGTTAAATTTGTAAATTTGAACTCTTTTATGGCCGTAGACGATAGTTTGTGGCAACAATAGATTTTGGAAGAAAGGAAAACGGAATTGACGAGAGAGTATTATCGCGCTATGATTTTAAAGTGGGTTAAATCAAGAAGAATGCCTTCAACGTCTACAACTAGCATATGGAGACAAAGCTCCATCTCGTGCTACTGTATTTGGATGGTTTACAGAATTTCATAGAGGTCGAATTTCTCTTCTGGATCAAGAGCACTCAGGAAGCCCATCATCAGCTGTAGTTTCAGAAAATGTGTCGGCCATACGAAAAATGTTAGTCGATGATAATCGCTGCACTTATCAAATGATACAGAAAAAACTTAACATTGGATCCGCAGCTATACATAGAATTATTCATGAAGAACTACGTATAAAAAAAATAGTTTGTCGTTGGGTCCCCCATAATTTAAGAGAACACCAAAAGACGGAGCGTGTCAGAATCTTCAAAGAAACCGTAAAATTACTTAACGATGGTGGGAACCGCTTAATTTCTAAAATTATAACTGGTGGTGTAAACTTACATACCGTTTTTTGACATTCCAACCCGTAAAGAAAGTAAAGTATGGGTCTTTGAAGATGACCCCAAACCAACAATGGTGAAAAGACAACGAGAAATGAAAAAAGTAATGTATGCCATTTTCTTCAGAAGTACGGGACTGGTCAAAGCCATCAACCTGGAGGGACAGAAGACAGTCACAGCTAACTGTCTTCCAGAAATTCTTCAAGAAGTGAATGTAAGGGGACTCATGCTTCACCATGATAATGCATCTTCTCATACGGCAAGATTGACAGTCGAATTTCTTAAACAAAAATACATCAAAGTGATAGAGCATCCACCCTATTCCCCTGATCTTGCTATGTGTGACTTTTGGCTTTTTTTTTTAATCCCAAGAAAAATTTACGTGCGCACCGTTTTCATTCCGAAGATAAGTCTATAAAAGCATATTTTTCATCAATTCCAAGAAATGGATGGCGTGAAGCATTTAAACTTTGGAAAACTCGTCTTCAAAAGTGCATTGAGGTTGAAGGGGACTATATGAACACTCTTAAAATTTAGTAAGTTAAACTTGTACTATTTTGCCATACCTCAAAAATTTTAGAGTGACCCTCGTATTTGGTGCTGTAGTGTGCAGGCTGGGAAACGAGATTGCATCTGGGTTTGGTGGGGATGAGATACTTGAGGCACAAGGAACACTCACTGCTTTATTGACGCAAGTACAAACATCACACACATACAATTAGAGACATGCACTATTTCGTAGATTCGTAGATTTCACTGATTCGTAGAAGAATTTCACTTCTAACCCGAAAACCCAGTGCTCAGGTTGCGCGTAATATATTTCCTTTCCGGGGGAGAATCTGTAGATCAACTAATACTTCGGTGTGACCTGAATATGCTTCCTCTCTGGATGAGAGACTATAAACTAAAGTAGGGGTGGTGACCAACCCAAATGATCTCGCCACTTTGGAAATGCATTATAAGTCCACGGACACCATATAAAATTATATATCACCATATTAGATTTAGACGCACTGTAGACATTTTTATATTCACTATATACATTGTTATATGGACCTGTTATATTAGATGCTCCAAGAGGAGCTCATCATGAATTCATAGAATAATTAAATCATATTCTGCGAACTCATAAATAAAAAGGCAATATCTGTCCTATATTCGCAAGAATATTATTGTAAAATCAAAGTTCATTTTTTCTCATTATATCGACAGCTAATCTTTGAATATATGGGTGCACACATAATGTGTTTATTTAATACATTGGGCATTATAAAATAAATATTTTTTGTAAAAGTGTGAAAAATCTCATTGGCCTGAAAAATGTTCAATGCGGGCGGCGGGTTGGCCACCCCTGAACTAAACATCTCTCAAAAAGATCTCATGGTTGTGCTGTAGTTTCTCTCTGGTGATAGCTTAGAAGGCTACTGATCATTTCTCCTGGGCACTCACAAGGGGTGCTCTTGTGTAGGAGGAAGCACAGTTACAGCTTATATTTCATGGTGATAGTTTGAATATTTGCATTTTTTTACAAATGCATCTATTTATTATGTTTTATATTGATCATTTTTTACAATTACTATTCTATAAGAGAAAACTCGTAATACTAATAATAACATTTCTTATATTTAATAGTTTTTAGAAAGTTTATTAAATCGCCCCCCTAAATATATATATATATATATATATATATATTTTTTTTTTTTTTTTGAAATCTGAAAATCTTAATCGATTCCAGATGATGCCATTGAATTTTAAATAAATAATAACTCAATAAAACAGGCGATGTTTCGGCTATGATTATTAGATATTTCTCACGTACATTCCTGATTAAATATTGCTAGCTCTATTACAATTATTTTTAAATAGTTTCATCTATAAAATAATTAAATAGCATTAGTAATATAAGATAATGAATTTAATTATGTATTTAATTTAATTTGTCTCATTTCGTTTCTGATTTAATAATGAAAAATAGGAGCTAAAATATTTCTATTTATTTGCATCCAACGAAATTAATAATTTAAGAATGTAAAATTTAAAATCTTTTTCAAGTGCATTATTATTACTATAATTATAATAATATATCTAAATGATGTTACAGGCAAGATTGATTATGCAGAGCCCTATATGTGCAATGATTCAGCAGTTTCAAAACAAGTAAGCAATTTTGATATTTAAGTTTTCAAAAATCAAATTCTGTGGCGTCTTTATTTTTCTAAGATGAATTTAAACCTAGATATTTTACAAAATTAATAAGGAAGTCACAACTAGTAAATTAATATTAACATTTTTTTTGTTGTCGCTATTGTCATTTTGTGCACATTTTAGGCTAATTAGATATAGACCTACAGTTTAACGTGTATTCCGAACCACTCACAAACATTCATACCACCGCCAAGATTCGAACCTGAAGCCTGTGCTACCAAAGACCACAGCGCTAGTCAATTGGCCATTAAACCACTGTTAACAAATGAGTGATAATTACAATAATCGATATTATTCTTCCTCTTACTGCGAGGAAGTTAGGATTAATTTTTTTTCCTTTTACTCCTTCTTAGAACTTTTTCACGGAACATAAGGTATTTTCCCCCGTATTATATTTCATACTTGTCATCCTTATTTAGCCAGTCCCATTATTACATATGCTAGTCAAATGTGGGGATCCGCCTGCAAATCAAGAATTAAGGACATCCAAATATTGGAGAACAAGGTCTTGCGCATGGCAGTTGATGCACCATGGTACATGCGAAATAATGACATTTTGGCAGATTTGGACATTACTACAGTTAGAAATCTTATTCACAAATTAGCCACACATTTTTATAATAATACTCCTAACAATCCAAATCCTTTAATTAAAAGATTAACCGAATATGACATAACGCTACCTACCAACAATAAACGCCAGCTCACCTCTCTGAACATACTAAATAAATAAATATTTTATTCAGCTCTCTCTATATGTTGATTTTATTCCCCCTATTTTATTTCTTATTTTTCTTTCACTTCATTTACTGAGCAGCCAATTCTCTTAAGGCCTCAGTAATGTCAAATTGTCTGTCTTATTCAGCTAGTCAGTTTTTCTCAAATATTAAAATTAGGATTGATAAAATTTTAGGATTTACACTGAAAATGGATGGGCATGCATTCAAAGGATGTAACTGAACTTTAGATGGAGCAGAATCGGTTGTTTTACCCTCAGAAATTCTAATTAAAAAAAAAAAAAAATGAGATTATACGGTGAGAAATGAAAGAAAAAAATCAATCCAAAAAAGGAAATATTTTTTAAATATATTTTTACTATTCAAATATGTTAATAGTAAATTTTTATTTACAATTCTGAGTGCTTGGTCAGATTTTGATTTTGTCATTTCAAAATATTCGAAATTATACCAAAGTCTGGATTATTAGCGTTGACGGCATCCTGAATTAACTCAGATAATCGATAAACGAATATCAATTTAACTTAAAATCTTCAGTTGTCATTTTTTTTTAAATTGAAAAAGAATTTAACACTTTTTTTAGATTGCGCTTTTTTTTTTTTTTTTTTACCACGTTTTGAGAATTTCAAATAATTTTCTTTGTGGTAATTTGATTTAAATGTTGACAAAATTAGTGGGCTAAATCGCAAAATAGGGGCGATTTGGAATTTGGCAGCTTTTTTGTGGCGCCATCTGGGCGATAAGTCGCCAAATGTATTAACTGTTTATTGTAGTTTTTGCAATTCACCTCACTTACAATCGTAACTCGTTATTTGGATCACTTTAGCGGAAAGAATTTTTGATGCCAAATCCCAAAACGTCCCTATTCTGCGATTTCACCAATTAGTGTTTAAACTTTTCCCTTTTTTTTTCATTCCACAAACCTTAGCATAAGTGTTTAAATATATCTCGAACTCCCAGAAATTTGCATTGCTGAGATTTTTTTCCTTAAAGTAATTAATATCATTAATTCTTAAATAAGTTTAGATAAAAAAAAATTTCTCAATCCTATTTTTGATAATTGTTCACAAAATGAATTTCCTTCCTTTAAGTTTGCAACCGTTATTCTAAGGATGACAATTAGGTAAGTGATCAATACTACAATTCAATACAATTCAATACAAGAACTACAATTCAAATTCAATTACTGTTAATATTTAAAAAATAATTTTATATTATTTAAGATTGTGCAGTTTGGTGAACAGCGCATCAGATATTTAGACAGGCAAATATCGGTTCGTAACAATGCCGAACCAAAAATCTCCTTTTTACCAAGACGCAACCAAAGATGGAGAGACAACCAAATATTTCTAATTACTAATCCACCCCCTTCCCCCCAAAGCGAATCTTTCATACCAATTTCTAACTCTTAATTATAATTTTATATATTAAAATCATTGCTAATGGCTTTAGAAAAATTTATGATGAGGACGTATATTGAACTCATATCTATACAAAAATTTTTGTATTAGTAAAATATATTTTCTACAAATTTAAAGGTTTATTAAAAAAAATGTTTAAAAATGTCAGGGTACTGCTAAATTTTCTTACAAAAAAATTTATATCCTACAAAAAAAAAATAATAACTGTACGAAAATAAGGCACCATAGAATAGCTTAAGACAAGCAAAATAAAATTGTAAATTTTAATCGCAAAGATTCTATTGTAATTCATAATTCTTATCTGTTCTTAAAAATAGAATAGCTTCTATAAGATCTTCTTTCATTAGAGAGTTTTTGCATACCGTACGTTAGTAACCGTAGGACGTCCGTTAGCCTTTTCTCCCTAGCGCGCATGCTCATAGGAAATATAATTTCCTATGTGCATGCGCGCTAGGGAGAAAAAGCTAACGGACGTCCTACGGTAACTAACGTACGGTATGCAAAAACTCTCCATTGTTGATCTAATAACGGTAGGTTCACGAACTGTCTATAACCGATTTGATTGAAGTTCATTCTATGCATAAATTTTGACGATAATAATCGGCCAAAGTAATAGAAACCACATCTAAAAATCGATAATATCAGGTATGAAAAATTAAAATGTTTTTATGACCTTAAAGCCAATTTCGTGGCTTATTGGTTAACACAACCCCCGGCCCAAGTAACTCTCTGAAGGTTGGAGTGTACAACTTGTTTTGTTTTGTTTTCTTTCATTTTAATTTTTTTTATGTTACACTTTTTTATTCAAAATACATAATAAGTATTTTCCATTACAAACATACTTTCTTCTTTTATATATACTTTTTTTAACTTATGAAAAGCCTTGTTCAACATTGATTTTTACTATTGTCTAATTTTGTTTTTTCATATGCAAGTACTCCTGCTAAAATATTCGTGATCATAGCAGGGGGAGTTTAAAAATTTAAAGCACATTCTATTAGAACAGGGAAGCTTATTTAGAATAGTTTTCTATCTGAATAGTTTTCGGAAGTTTTCTAACTCAATTAGAAATCTCTTTGGGCTTATCTTCTATGAAATTGGCAAACAAAAGTTACAAGAAAAGAAATGAGTTAAGCAACATAGAAATGTTGAAGGAGAAAGCTGGTGACACTGTATTTTCCGTAAAAAAGTTAAACTTTGTTCACATGTATTAAAATAATACATTAACTCTCTATTCATAAAAGATTCTAGATACCTTGAAACGTATTGATTCTCCTGTTTTTACCGTGGATATCAACCTTGCTCTTGCAATATTTGTTCTATTTGTAATACTTCATAATTAGATAATTAAATACAATTCTGAATAATTCACATTAAGCAAATTCAAAATCTTTATATATATATTGCATATAAAATGCATTTCATTTTCCAGCAATCTCAAAAATTAAATTTCCTATTTCTCATATTCAATTATATAGAATAATTTTCCCTCAAAGAACATGGAAATTGTAAGATAATAAAGAGGTAATATTTTTTTTTTAAAGTACGCTTTTTCCTCACAATGTTTCTAATACAAAATACTTAGCAAAATGCAAAAAAAAAGAAGAAATTCCTATGCAAATAGGGACATTAATTATTCCGCCATTAAATCGATTGAAAAATTTTAACTGTTTTATACCATTATCGCTGACAAACTTGAATCTCTTGTAAATTGAGAGGTGAGTCAATTTTGGCCAGTTAAGATCCTACACATAGTATAAACTTTAATCAAATCGGTGACCTCTGCTTGTAAAATAGTTTTTTATAAACTTTACTACTGAGAAAAGTCACCCACACTGACTTGGGCTACTGGTGAAAGAGTAAGTGTCTTTACTACTGGTTTGTATTATTGAAGGATACAAATAAACTGATTCGGTATAATAAGAGAGAAAGGTAATTTCTGAAGGGTTTGACACAAATATTTTTAATTTCTAATAATAAAAATTTTAGATTACATAATATGAAAAGAAAAATTAGATGAAAAAGTGTCCACAATAATTTTTGTTAACTTTTAAAATTGCTCAACGTTGCGTATGACTGACTAGCATCCCTAATAAGTAATGGATTCGTACGTTTCGCCTTTAAACCGGATGTTTACCTTTCCACACAATCGGTTGTAAAACCCTACTAGTCACTTGGCCGCTCCAATCCAAACAGAATATTTCAAAACAAATTATTTTATTAGAATATAATTTAGCTGTAAAAAAATACGAATCATTCCTTTGTATGCAGTAAAGGTTAAAAGAGTATCGTTTTACCTCCTATAAAGAATAAAATAGAATCTGACAGAAAATGGACGTCAAAATTTACTTTATCATGAAAACACCACTATGTCATGGTAATAATATCCTGCTGTGTTCAATATTTTATGGTTTGTTCAATCTTATTTTCGCTTTCCTCTGTGCTTATTAGAGGGCTATACTACTTTGGATATATCCAGATTCAATTGATTTTCACCATAAAATATTATTAAAATAGAACGCATCCCCCTTTTCTAAAGGAACAAAAAGTCGGAGCAAACATCTCCAGTCCTTTTCGTACTAGAATTGGCGCTGCATCGTCCCTTGGCTCCTTTCCCCTGCGCGTATTTTATTTAGAAAACATAAGCCTGTTACTAAGTGATTCTAATAATTCCAAGAAATGCCTGAAATTCTCCTTCTCAACGTCATACATTTATTGAACTATGTGCTTACTAAAGATTAATAGAAGTATTGTTTTGTTTACATATCTCTGGTCATTTTGTATAAGCTATAATAAATTGTTACAAAAAGTTCGTACTACTTTATTTTTAATCATCTATTACTACTTTATTTTTTATTCATTGGGGAGGGGGAATAAATTATTATTAGAATCTAAATGCCAACTATTTAGAAAAATTAAATTTTATTCACAGCCAAAAGATGAACCATTTCTTTTAAAAATCATTGTATAATAATAGACCTTTTTCTCCCTTCTCACCAACAGCATAGAATAACAATAGCCAAAAGAGTGTTGGAAAAAATCGCCAAGCTATCATTTCATATTCTAAACTACAAAGTAACGTGTAAGTGACGGGTTGTGATGATTATATTTGCCCCAAACTAGCAAGTCTTATTATACTACTACTCTATGATTTTGACCTCCAAACAACTGTTTTTAATGCTAATTAATAGCATATGTACAATGCAATAAGCAATTTCATGACAATCATTTAAATTATTTGTCTGTTAATTCGCACAAATTTTCTTTTTCTCATTTCTCGAAGCATCCCGATGGTCGTCTGTTCGCCACCATCAAGAGGTGCCCCGCAAGACCCGTGTACATGGCGGCTTCCTACAGACAAGGTGAGGGGAAACTGATACTGCCATTCTGCATCTATGCAACTTTTGGAACCTGGCTATTTAAAAGTTCCTTTACCCTAAATGCATGTCGTGTTTGTCATATATAGATATCATATATACGACAAGCAGGAATGTTTCAAATATATGTTTGATGTAGTATTTATATGTGCTGTAGTAAGCTAAAAAATATTAGCAGAAAATCAAATATATGGAATGCATTTTGATTGCACAAGTAAATAAAGCAGTTCAATGCTATCTTCAAAATAAACTTCTAATAGTTTATAGCATTGAGCTGTAACCTTTTTAGTATCGATCTTCAAAACTGTTTGTGATAATTTTCTTCATCATCATCGAATTAAATATTTAACACAATTCTGATCAATTTTTTTTTCTTGTGCGGAATTGTTTGGAACCATAGCTAACTAAAGGACATCAATCAATTGCTAAAATTGAAAATACGTCGTGATACAATTTCGACATGGTTTGTTAGGCTTTTTTTCTTATGGTGTTTCTATTCAACTATTTCAGTTGGGGAAACTAATTAAAATAAACAGCAAGAAATAAACAATCTATAACTTTACAGATCAGCTGATACATTTATATCTTCTGTATCATGGTTCAAAATAAATAGTCTGATGAGAAATATTTGCGGAGTACAGAAAAATTTCTAATGAAAGATATGTTGGATCAGCTAAAAGTACTTAGATGTACATTATTTAAAAATATAATTTGAGATATTTTTACAACAAATTGAATTTAAAGAGCAATTTTAAATAATTATTAAACAGACGGATTGCATTTATAGAAAATTTGTTCCAAATCTCAATCCTTTAGGAAAATATTTTAACATAATGTTTCTGGGGACTTCAAGATCTGATGAGCATCTATTACACGTAAAGAAAATTTAGTTAAAATCAATACAGCAAACCCTGACTATAGCAAGGAGTGTTACCGAAACACACATCAGCCGGTGTAAAGCTTAAGTTGTCGACATTTTATAAATAGAAACTGAATTCATGAATATTCAATATGCGAGTTATTTTGTTTGACAGCAGTTATTTATGTATTGGTATATTTAATATATTAAACTCCTTTTTATATTTGAATTAATTAAAACTATTGGGAGAAATAGATATTGTGTACTGCTGTCTGTATTGTTATAAATAAGAAAAAAAGACGTGTTCATCTAATTAAAATCATCTTTAAAAAAACTCGGTTAACATTTGTGTTGCACCAGAAGAAAATCAGGAAGCCCCTTTTCAGTACTGTGGCAAATCTTACCAAAGAACACAACGATTATTTTATGTGGCCCTAATTATACAATTGAATTTAAAACTATTCAACTTATGCTGGCATTTGTTCGTGGTCAAGGAGAAATATTGGCCAATGAAAGAGTTGATTGGCGAGAGAAGCCACCAAACTGTACAATAAAAATTAATGTTAATATACAAAAATATTTTTAAAAGTCACTCAAATACAAGATATATAGAATTATCTATATATCTTATCTATATCCTCTATCACGAAGAAGTACTTCCCCCAATCCTCCAAAGGCTTAGCGCTCATTTCAGAATCACTCAGTTTATGACTAGACATGACAGTTTTAATGCCTACTTAAACAGACTTTAAACTATGTTGAATTCATCTTCGCAACTGCAATGTAGATGGAACAGAATTATTTTTAGCTGCTCCAAGCTTGAACATTAATTAAAACTATTTAATTTTAAGGAAAGAAACAATACTCCAAAAAGTCAAATGGCCACCAAAATTTGTCAATTTGTTAATAAGAAACCAGCTTTTACAGCATTTGGTAATTTTGTTAATTCTTATTTTGATGTTTCTTAAATCCCTTCTCTATATCTCGTATTTTATTTCTCTTTCGTAATCCATGTGCACTTTTAAATTTTCCATTTATTTGACATTTTTTATTATTTTGTCATTGATTTGTTTGCTGCTTTCTTCTGTAAGCCTCGTGAGACTCTTTGTGGTACATGAGGATTTCTTGTAAGCCTCAATATAAAAAAATTATACTAATTTATTCTATCTTCATATTAGGAGCAGAACCCTTCTGCACTCATAACATCACCCACGAAGACTGCATCCAATCTTACTCCTCCTCCAATCCTGAAAACAATACTAAGCTTGTGAGATGATGATTGTATCCAGTTAACCTGTTTCTTCACTGACTCGAATTGGTGTAATGTGATACGGATCTATCATTCGGGTCACTTTGACAGAAGATTATATCCTTGTAAACTGCAGTGAGCACAAGAGTTTCAGTTTTTTGGAAGCAAGGACAAACCAAAGTGAATCTCACTCTGATTGAAGTTGAGACATCTTTATTTGAAAGAAACACGTCTTGTCTTCAAACAACTTTATAAATGTGTTCAAATCACGGATCGATATTTCCCGTTTGGAAACAAGAAATACAAGTTTCGTTTACTCAACCCTGTTGTATTTTTCTCTTTCAGAATATTTGTATTTCTGATTTTTTAATAAGCATGTGATATGTATTATAAACATGTGATATGTCATTTTCAGGTAAACATAAAAACAATATTTCTGGATGTGAGTATTTTCTTTCCTTTTGGATCAGTGTGCATGTGTATGCATAAAAATGTACATGATTTTTTTCTTAGATAATATGCTACATAATAGCATCAATAGTGAAAAAGTAACACAATAAATGCCTGAATAGAAAATGATGAAAGTCAATAAACAGACAAGGAATACGTGTACTATTGCTATATACTATTTACTATTTGACCAAGTAAGGTCTTTTGAAAGTTAATGACTTTGATTATAGAAAATCAACAATTTTAATTAATAGGTCATCTGAGCGAAGTTCTTTATAGAGGTAATTCCAAAAATACCTTGAATACTTTATTTTTGGCATTTTCTGGTACAAATAAGACGAAAAATCTTGAGGTTTTTGCATTAGATTCAATGGTAGGGTTGAGGTTGGGAAGTGAGGCCTTCGCCGGGGCACAAACAAGAATTTTTAATAGCATTCATAAAACAGAATTAATTATACGGTTCCCAGACAGCACCTCCCTTTATGAAACATTGCAACGGGATTAGATAAACACCCTATATGAACAGGATAACCCCCTTGAGACGACCCCTAATTTTAACGAGGTGCTCGAAAAGCAAACAGTTATTTGAATCCTAAGCAACTTCAGACCCAAATTCTATTCAGGTTAAAGCAATGAGAGCTCGAATAATCACAGAGGGTGTCGTCAAGCGACAAATATCCTCGTGGAGTTCTCTGTTGTGAGTAATGTTTAAGAATGCCATGAGAAATAAAATAATAGTTTAAAAAAACTAAAAAATACGCTTTTAGAGTTAATCTATCTAAAAAGTAAAAAATAATTGTTAACATAAGAATAAAATGACTGACGAGAAAATGAATGTCACTGTTCTAAAAGCGTGGGGTGCTTGTATGACATTTTAAAATTAACTCTGCATTTCTGAGTGAAACTAGTGAAAAATTATAACCATTGATATTGAGCACCCCACGCTTTTAGAACAGTGACATTCATTTTCTCGTCAGTCATTTTATTCTTATGTTAACAATTATTTTTTACTTTTTAGATAGATTAACTCTAAAAGCGTATTTTTAGTTTTTTTTAAACTATTAATTTATTTTTACTTTTTAGTCTGATTAACTCTAAAAGCGTGTTTTTTTTTTTTTTAGTTTTTTTAAACTATAATTTATTTTTTATGAAAATTATATATGTATAAGGCATGAATTATATAGGCATGAAAATTATATATTTACAAGAATAAAATAAGAAAAAGTAAAATTAAGGAATAAAAAATTTAAAAGTTTATGAGAAATACAAAAGATAAATACAATGCAAATAAAAATTAATGAAAAAATACTAAAAAAGCTAAGTACAATACAATTAATATAAGCAAAAAAAAGAATAATATAAAAAAGTTGGAATATACTACAAAGTAGAGTAATTGCTGCTAGAAAGGATGACTAAAGTCTAGGTCTGGTGCAAATTATGCAGAGACGGTACCTTGGCCGATTATCCGCTAAGTTTATATACTTTTTGCCCACCGAAATTTTCGGCCAATAGGAAGAGCGCAATTCGACATGATCGCACTCCTATGCCTTTGAGATCCGCCTCTTTTTAGCCACGGAAATTTTCGGCCAATAGGAAGAGCGCAATTCGATCGCGGATATTACTGAATTTCTACCCGGGGTGAAAGAAAGCTGGGCAACGGGCGTACCGGTTATGATGTTCCTTGGTGGTTTTAAGAATCACAAAACCTCCACATCTTAAATTAATTGAAACATTAGCATAAATTGTAGTTTCTTAAATTAATGAATAGAAGTAATTAAAAATAAATAAATGAATTTAAAATTTAGGAAAAACATCTGCTTGAGAACAATTAAAGCATGAGATCAAAAAAGCTAAAGCTATCGGTACAATTAAGAGTTCGTTGACGATGCCCAAAAATAAAAAGGTTAAAGTTAAAAAAAATGAGAATTTTAAGATAAAAGTAAAATAAAACAAAAGGAATTAAGATTAAACAAAATAATTATATAAAATAAGTAGGGTTTGATCAGTTGACTGACTCGCCAGTAGATGGCGCCATCAGTCCCAACATCGAGCCCAAAAAGTGAGTTACATACAAACATACATACAAACATACAGGTGAAGCTAATAAAAGCGTATTAATAATGCTTAACTTGTTAATAACATGCATATAGTTTACGTGTAATAAAATACTAAACAAAAACGACTTTCCTTACATCTCATTTCTGTCCAATCAATGCCTCTTTAATATTTTTCTTGATAATTCAAATCTTTCTTAGCAATTACTTATCAGCCTAATGATACACCCAAAAACTATATGTACCTCCCGTCTACCAGAAACAGAGGCTAAAGAGACATATTGTCCATGAAAGATATACAACTCTGGTTGGATTCAACCCTCAGGTTCCTCTTTTATTAGGACAAATGTCGCCACATAACATATAGCAAACACGTGTGACTGAATACAGACATTTTAAAAGAAAAATTCAAACAAAATGAAAGGAATCAAAAAAGATAGTATACAATGTAAGTTACATACTCAAGAAAAAATACTAAACACGTATATTAGAACAAATACAATATATATCTGTGGTATCGACGCAGATAAACGAAACGGAAGCAAGAAAAAAAAAACCGAAGGCAAAGATAACTGTCGCACAGGAATCGCCCCTTACACATCTAAAGATATTTCCCCGAGGAATCCTACAGATCAGAGGATTTTCGAACTGTCTTCGCATTAATACTTTTACTAGATATAATCTGAAACGTATTCCGTTAATTAAAAAACGAACAACTTCGGATTCAAGAACATCTTGTTCATTGAAAATCATTGACCATCATCCACTATAAAGTTTTCTACAATGTGTCCAACTGTTTTGCAATTTTTTATAATAGTTTTTACAATGAACCAACTTTTCCGAACAATCTTTACTATTTCAGACTAACATTTTTATTTGTACTATTTAACTATAAAATTCCAAACGTCAACGCCCTTTCCTGTTTTTGAGCCATTTTAACTGAATCAGTAACACCACAAATTGCTTGACGCCTACTCAAAATTCTGTTTTCAATAATGACCAATATTTTTTGTTCCTACTCAAATAAGAGGGAATTCTACAAAAGCGTTTCTTGTATGTAGATTTTTGTGACGTCAATTTTACAATTTTTTTGCATACATTAAAAGTAATTTGATTTCTATCACTTATTTTAATATATTGTTTAGCAAATATCAATAATTTCTCATATATTGTTTGAATTGGTGTACTTTAAACTTTTGCCACTGACGATATTAAATTAAACATTCAAAAATTAATAGCTAGGCCAATTAAAACCAAATTAGCTTCCCTGAACTATCCAAAAGGCAAAATTATGATGAAACAAAATGCCATTTCGTATTCACTTCATAATGACTTTACTTTTTGGTAAGTGTAACCAGTTTACCGTTAAATTTGTGCAATAAACAAATTTAATGTTATATTTTTATTTTTTAATATATATATATATTTTCCTATACATGTTTTCCTCTCAGGAATCCCTACTTAAGAGTTTAAATTTGATTCGGTTTGTCGCTCTACGATCATTTTGTGCCCGCTTTGGGCTAAGACCGGGACCTACTGTTTAGCTTGGATTCCGAATCACTCACAAACACCCATGCCACCGCCAGCATTCGTACCTGAAGCGCATGATACCAAAGGCCAGAGCGGTAGCCAATTTTCCATCAAGCCACCCAAGGTTGTAACAGTTCAGACACAATGCTCTATCAGAATGGAAAATTTTAGTCAGAACATTACGTTTTATATGAACAGAAAGATTGACTCAGAACAGGTACAAAATATCCCATTAGAACAGAAAACTTTAACCAGAATAAGAACATAATATTATTTTGTGCAGACTTTAATCTGATTAGACAGGGACCTACAGTTTAACGTGGATTTCGAACCATTCACAAACATTTATGCCACCACTAGCATTCGAACTTGTAGCCTGTGGCACCAAAGACCAGAGCGCTAGCCAATTGAAAGCGTTTGGATTAAAGATCTGTATCTGAGGTAACTAGCACCCGGTAACATAATAAGCGAGATCTTACAGCATGTCAATCATATGACCTTTGAGATGTGCTGTTATAGCACTTGTTAAAGAGGTTAGTTTGCCACAGGTTTTAAGCGATTTTGATTGGGAACCTCTGATCGGATTGATGTTTCTGAACTCAAAGTGGGTGACATTGCTCACTAAGGGGCAGCGGAACGATCAATGGAGCTGATATTAGAGAGTTTTTGCATACCGTATTTTGGACGTCCGTTACTTTTTTTCACCCTACCGCGCATGCTCATAGGAAATTGCGCATGCGTATCTGTAATAATGTTTCCTCCGAGCATGCGCGCTAGGGAGAAAAAAAATAACGGACATCCAAAATACGGTATGCAAAAACTCTAATAGCATTGGTGCATTTTGGGATAAGGGTAGAAAAGAAATTTCAGAAAAATTATTCGTACATGTTTCATCGAACATTTTAAAGGTACACACACCAATTGCAAATTATAACCAAAAAGCGTTCACAAGCGAGTATTGGTAAAATGAATGCGCGTCACGTATTTTAGGCATGTCTAGCTTACAGCAGTAAAAATATGTATGTGTAATGATTAGTTGAAAATACTATCATCAATAGCTCCATGGTGGGCCAAGGCCGTCTGTCTACTGGCAGATTTCGAGACGGTACATGATTCTTTTGGATGGGGTAGGGCTGTCAGCCCTACGTTCAACAGTCATATTAGACCGGGACCTACAGCTTAAAGTGGGTTCCGAACCACTACAAACATCCATGGCACCGCCGGTAATCGAACCCTGTGGCACCGAACGCCAGAGCACTAGTCAATCTGCCAATAAGGCCTAAAATACTATATTATGATATAAATAAGACTAATGCTCAAATAGTGGTAGCATATTCTACAAAATAACACAACTTCCATTTAAATTTGTGCAAAATATTGAATTCTTGTTGAGGGACTGTAACGTCTCGGCCTTTATTAGACCTAAAACGACTTCAAGAAGAGGCCACTTTCAGGTTCATGGAAACACTTTAATTTTTATTTACAAGCACTCTATGTGTATGTATGTATATATATATATATATAGAGAGAGAGAGAGAGAGAGACAGAGTTCAATATAGGGTTGCTATACAAAGAAATGAAAAATTAAAAATAAAATTTGATCACAAGTGCACGATTAAATCACAAGTACAGTTCATTCCAAGGTCGGAGGTTTTCAGAGTTCTCGAGTCTATATCGAATCTAATTACATGGTCTGCAGCAGACCTTTACTATCACACGGCTTGATAAACCAAATCACAAGGAGTTCACTTTGAAAAACAGGCGGAAACTCTGGCCTATTCTTGTCGACTCGTCGCAGAACTTTCTCTCTTCTTCACCAAACACCTCCTTTTAAGACAATCCGTCAAATGGGGGAGGTGTCAGTTTCCCTCACTTCTCTTTGATTTGATTTGATTTGTCGCTCTACGGTCATCTTGTGCACACGTTAGGCTAAACAGACCGGGACCTACAGTTTAAAGTGGATTCCGAAACACTACAAACATCCATGGCATTGCCGGGACTCGAACCTGAAACATGTGGTACTGAGCGCTAGCCACTCGGCCCCTCACTCCTCTTTGGAGTAGAAATTTCTCAGCTCGTGATCTATCACTAATCACGATGAAACAACTCATGGTATAGTTCATATTCAATCTGTAGTTGTTATGACCTGTGAAGGTGGCACAGACATTCTCTAATCTCTACGTTATACATGATACCGAATATCTGCTATCAGATTTGACTGGCAGGTTCTCATGTGTACAAAAGACTAATTGCATGTAATATAACTACCCACAATACTACTTGTCTGCTGTCAAATTTGAGTGATGGGTTATAATATACTTTTCAAATAACATACATTCCTCTCTCCAGGGAATGAAGTGTCAAAACTCTTCCCGTGAGAAAAAAATGATGCGGGACTTACATGAATTATTACAAAACAATTTTCAATGTCATACTAATAGGCTACATACCCAGGGGGCAAATGTAGCTTAAAGATATGCTACGGATGCGAGTAATACTACCCCCACAACATTCTACGATCCTATTAAACCGGGTTTGGTTTGTTGCTCTACGGTCATCTTGTGCACACGAGGGCTAAACAGACTGGGACCTACAGTTTAACGTGGATTCCGAACCACTCACAAACATCCATGTCATCGCCAAGATTCGACCAAAGATCAGAGCGGTATCCAATTTTTCATCAGGCCCATATTAGACCTGGACCTACGGTTTAAAGAGGATTCCGAACCCTTACAAACATCCATGGCAAAGGTGGAACTCGAACCCGAAACCTGTGGCACCGAGCGCAAGTCACTCGATCATCAGGCCCCTACTCTTGAATAGTGATTACGTGGGGTAAAATGTATTTTCTGCAGATAAAAATTAAATCTATTGAAATAAAAGAAAGATTTGAAGAAAAAAAAATTTGAATGTTCACAAAGTGTAATTATTATGAATTTCATCTTATGGGAAATGAATAATAATTAACAGTATCGATTTATGCGAGCCATTTTGTTATCATGAATAAAATTAAAAAAACAATCATTTAAAAAAAATTATCTTCCTTTAATGATAGAGCAATACTTATTTCATTTTTGGCGGTGAAAAATTAAATACATGCAATATTTAATAGTTCAGTGCAATTGTTTTATTGTAACTAATAGTAGTACCAATCCAAATACTTCAGTTTTGGATTAAAATAACTCGCAAGATCACATCTTACGGATGTAAAATAAACTAAAGAAAACAGAAAAGTTACTGTATTATTTAAAGATAAAAATTTTCTTTTCTAGAGGGCAGGAAAGCCAAAAGTAAAATATTTGTGCTCTAGAGTTGTATACCACAGCGTAGTTATAAAATCAAAACTCTATATGATGCAATTTATTTGTTTGCAACGCAGAATTTGATTCGTTATAATATAAGGCTTTTACATTTTTTTTTTTTTTTTTTTACTTATAAAAGCTAAGCTGTAAAGAAATGTCTTTAACAGACCACTACTCATACATTCGAACTTCAGCTCATCCATGTTAATTATCATCAATGTTAACAGAGCACGTTATCATTGGGGCATTATCGTATTGTTTCTGCAATATCCTTTTGTCTATGTAAATATCTGTCTTAAACTTGTTTAGTGCCTGCGTATCATGAATGCTCGTGAACCAGTGTTTTAAAATAAAATGTTTAAAGTCATGGACGTCCCCTTACTGAAGTGATATCATCCTAGATATCTGAAGAGTAATCTGTGGTCCAAATAGTTCTTTATCACTTTCATACAACGATCTTATCGTAGTAACCTTACAACTTTCATAACTTACGTTTCTGTGAATCAAATTGGAAAAGTGTTACTCGGTATAGTACACAAATTCACAAAAACACATTTTTAGGGCAATGAAGCAAAAGAACAGCAATGAAATAAGGGACTGTAATGCTTAAATAAAGTTACTTCTTCCACGTGTGGGTCGGGGTTAGAACAGCCCAAATTTGATATAACATCGAAAAAGGCGACTAAAATGGACACCCAGTGTCCGGGGCTATATAGGCTCGTTCCCACCGAGGCGTGAGGCGTTGACCAATCACTAGCCTCACAGTTTTCGCCTGAAACCGGTTGAAACCCACCGCCAACTTTCAACTCTCAAATGCTCTCCGCGTCATGTGATTTGGATTGAGCCAATAGTAAATCTGCCATCTAGTAGAAGTAACTGGAACTTCATGAAGATTCAGAGAAGGATTCCTGATGGCTGCTCTGTATTCCGTAGCGAGCTCATTGCTATAAACGAAGGCCTTGACTACATTGCGACTGTTACTGCAGGAAATGAAATCTGGATTCTGACTGATAGCAGGAGTTCTATTCAGCCCTTGGCTAATGGGTCCAGTGTTAGAGACAGGGTATGTGTATCTATTCTCAAAAAGCTAAAACATCTTTCAGTGAATCATTAGATCCACATACAGTGAATCATTAGATCCACATACAGTGAATCCCCTCCCATGTCGACCTTGAGGGGAATGAAATGGCAGATACATTGGCCAAAGCGGGTGCTTGTGAGGTATTGGTTCCACTTGAGCCCCTTACCTACACAGAGATTTTCTCACAGGCTAAGTTAAATGGAAAAGCAATTTGGTCTCCCACAGTGCACCAGTGGTATCGGGGCCATCGACCTGGCGGTACTTTAACACTTAATTGTGACAGACAGACATGCTGCAATCACCCGTTTGCTCAGTGGACACCTCAGAACTATGACTTTCTCAGATGCTATGAAAGCTTTCGACACTTGCACCAAGTGCTCCTCTGAGCAGGCTCCACCATCTCACATCTTGGCGTGCCTGGGTCTCAGATGTCAGGATCTCCTTGACAGTCCGTTGATGGTCTTGGACTTTCTTCGGATATTTGGATTCATGGACATAGTCTAGCCCCACTGGACTTTGGGGATAGGCAAAGAAGAAGAACTTCACAAAGTGTAAAGCGATTTCTGCCGCTTCGGTGTGAACGCGTCGAAAAAATTTTATTCCCTGCCGCATGGCGCGTCGCTGCCTCACGCCTCGGTGGGAACGAGCCTTAACCAGTTGGGGTAAAGTTGACGAAAATAAGATAGAAATGAATTCGTCAAACACCGAGTTCTTTTAGTTGTTCACAAATGTTGTTAAGTTGTTGTTGGTTCAAAATAAATCAGCTCTCTGGAATTAATTCTTGACTATTTTATTACACATACTAGGAATAATTAAAAACTTTGTACAATATTTACAAGTTAATAGTAATGCCACACATTTTAATCTATAATGTTATAAAACTTAATTTCTCTCAACATACCTCTCACGCTTCTAATATTACCTCTCTCTCTCTCTTGCTTTCCAAGCACGCTCTCAAAACTCGCACTTCTTTCGCCCAATTTACTTGGCGTTGCAGCGCCCTCTAACAAAATTCATTCCTCTTTTTTCCACAGAAGTCACACTTCTCCCTTTGGGTAACCCATGCCTTTGTGCCGCAAAGTAAAGGGCAAAAAAAAACTGCATTTTTTACCCTTTATCATGACTCGCCAGTCGGGTTCATGGACTTGGTGTAGATGTTGCTGTCGACCAAGTGAGATAAGAAACAACATCACTTTAAATCTTCTATAATTCAAATTGGAAATAGTATCCTGAATGAAATGCAATCTGAGTAAATGATAAGAAGTAAATTTAGTAATTTAATTAAACTTTATCACCATTGATATTGAATATATTTTTATTACTATGAATTCATTATAAAAATATAATCAAATTTTTCATACCTTTTAATCACTACTAAAAAATTTTTACATTTGTTTATTCATTTTATACCGCCATAGACTAACCAGCATTATAAAAAGCGTAAGTTATAATAATCATATAACTGTTGAACACTTTTGGTTCTGTAACGCTCAGTAAGTTACTCCATAATTGGGCTGCTATTGCCTTTCACCAATTTTCAAAGGCGCTGCTTTCTTCGACCATAAATGGTTCATGGGGCTCCACAAATTGATATCCTGTCAAAAAAATTTTCATTTGTCCATTCACAGCTGACTCTCACTCCAAACGTCTAGGAACCTAATAGCACAATTATCTTTTTTCTAATAAACCGTGCCATTCCTACATTATGTTGGCATGTTTAGTGAACAGCCAATCGATGCCCTTTTATATGCACTTTGATTTTAACAAATGCCATGTTTCATTGCCTATATACAAGTGATATCAAAAAAAAATGTTGGTTATAGTAATATGTGCATATATATGTATATATTCCCACATTTTCTGAGTTTCATATCTCTCTCTCTCTCTTTTTTTTTTTTTTTTTTTTTTTTTTTTTTACTGAGACTGATTTGAGAGACATCTGAAACTTTTTGTACAGTATGCTATAATATGATTTAGATACAGACTGATAAATCCCTTGTCCACTATCCTTCAATCATGTATTCTTCAAATTTTTTTTCTTCCAATAAATTTTATTATTTCCTATATATATATATATATAGATATTTTATCAACCCACTCAGAAAAAATGTTATATAGCCCCTAAATTAGTATGATCAAATACCAAAAGTGGATATCCATTCAAAGTAAAAAGAAATAAGACATTTTTTAAGGCCAGTATGAAAACAAAACAAGAATATTCAAAGAATACATAAAAAATTAAAAGAGAATATTTAACAATTATTATTATTAACAAAATCTGCAACATTTAATGCTGAAAACATTTAGGATTAAAAAAAAGAGCATCAAAATCTAAAATATGTGAAATTTTCTCGTAAAAGAAAAAGAAAGCATTATTTAATATTATTACATTCAAAAATTAAAAAGAAAACTCTTCATATTTTTTTTAATTCGTTTTTTCACTTTCAGAAACGAGTCAAGAAATCTTGCTATTATCAAGAACCTTATTATAATTATTAATTTTCTTAAAAGTGACTTAAAAAGTTTAGATCTCGGTAATGTCAAAATATAACATTAAAAATATTAATTAATTTTTATATACTTAATCTAAATGCATGATAATATACTATAATATTCTACATTGACATAGCTATTTCATCTATACTTAAACATGTATAGATGAAATAGCTATTACTTCTTTTATATTCATATATTTCTGCATCTAACAAAAATGAATAGCATAGTAAAATATTTTTTTTTTGTTACAAATACTAATTTGCATCATACATAAGAATATGCTACCCTAATAACCTATTCATATGCAAGGTCTATAGAGACCCACACAACGGAAGCACAAATAATTAAATTTTTCATGTACATTAAAAATTATAAAAAAAAGTAGGATAATCAAAAAGAAAATTCACAATAATTTTTGGAGTAAATTAGTATTTTCATTTAAGTAGGAGACGAAAAATGGATACCTCATACCTCACCTTAAAAACCTTTTTTTAGACACACACACAAAAAAAAAGTTTTATCTCAAAATCACAGTCTAATATAACATTTATAAATTTTACTCTTTCTCGGTATTGGGAGGTAGCTTGATCCAGGAGTAAATTACGTAGCTTTTATGTAGCTGAGAATTTTAAAAAACTATTAATTGTAGAAATTCAATTATTAGAATAATCATTTTAACATTAATTAACAGAGGAGTTAATAAATAAATAATTTGCTAAAATGGTAATGTTAATGGTTTCGTATTACTTATTCAATATAATAAAAATATTTACACATAATACTAAAAATCTTTTATTAGTATAAAAATAACACTTATGCATTTCTTTATCAATAGATACACATAAGAAAAGTTATTAATAACAAATATATATACATATATAAAAATTCAGATATTATTAACCTTATAATTTACAATAAACTATATTAAACATTAATGTAAAGTATCATATATACATATATATCAGGAATGGTCAGCTACAAAATTTGGAAGCGATTTTATATAAATTTGGAAGCCACATTTAAGGGAAGAATGTTTTGGAAGAGGTATTTATTTTTATGTTTTGAATAATTTTATAACAAGAAATAAAATAACTATAGTCTGATCATGGATAATGTTGATTGATAGACATCCGGTTTAAAGGCAGCAGAAATTCCCATTGCTTTGAAAGAAAAATTTATAATAATTAAGTGTGGAATTTTTTACACCTAGGTTAACTTTTAATATAGTGTCAACTGTAATTTAATTAAAATTTAAAATTCTTATTACTGCAATTAAAATTTCATGTAAATAATATTTCTTCCCCTAAGAAGCCACTATTTTTTAATCCATCCGACTTAGTCGCTTACCAATTTACCCCATTATCGGTGGTTAGCCTATGCAATATTTTTTTCTCAGTGAATGGGTGTAAAATTACAAGTTGGAAAACGACTGTATCATACTTAATTCATCCTTAATATTGATTTCTTTTTCTAAATCTTTTAAGCACTTAATAAGAAGATTAATAGAAACAGAAAAAATTTTAATACCTAGATAATCATCTAAGCACATTGAATCAACAGCAGAAGCACTATAATGGCAACATTTTCTTTCATCATGATCTTTATAACTTTTACACACATTTCTCAGGTGAAATAATTTAAAAGTATTACAATAATTTATTAACAGTGTGTGTAGTGTAAAAATATAAAGAGGATAATTCTCGTTTATCTTCAAACCAGGAAAAATTCCATTGAATGGACTAAGACATTCAGGAAATTCTTGAGCCTCAATCTTGAATTGGAATCCAAAATTTTCCAATAACTCTTTCATATGATTTGATGTAATGTACTTAGTAAGCTTGATATGCAGATTGTTGCTCCAATTGAGTAAATCTAGCCCTGGAAATATTTAAAAATTAATAAATGCTAGTAAAAAAGATTTGAAAACCACAAAGGGCAAACTAGCCATTTGTAGTAAATTCTTCAAAGAATTTTATATAATTCCTAAATTGCAGAATTTATTGAATCATGAATTTAGAAAAGGGAACATGCTAGATTTTGTCTGATTTGTGGACCAGTGGTAACTTGTGCAAGACCAAGGCTCGTATATGCTGATAGTAGTGTTGTAATCACTTCTTTTATACACGAGGAGATTTAATGGCAGTTACGATAATACAAGTAATGTGCCTTTCATAAATAGTCCGGCTGACTGGTGAGTTTTCTCCCATATAAAATGCAAATAAATAAATCCATCCATCCACCAACCAATGTT
Organism: Caerostris darwini; assembly: GCA_021605075.1. Taxonomy (NCBI): domain Eukaryota; kingdom Metazoa; phylum Arthropoda; class Arachnida; order Araneae; family Araneidae; genus Caerostris; species Caerostris darwini. The sequence goes on along the minus strand of BPLQ01013446.1, from coordinate 21,822 downwards.
TTTATACATATTGTCACAACTACCATTGAGTTTCCACATTTCTGAAAGCAGTGAATACAACAATGCCACAAACAGATTCGAACCTCAGCCCTTGTGCATGCTAATTGCCATGAGGCATCAGATTTATATCAAAACCTATCAATGTAGTATGTTAACTCATCTATTGATCAGAAGTCCTTTTAACCATTTAGAATTACTTTTAGACACACATTTCAATAATTCATTTATTGTAGCTTAACTTATACAACTTTAATTTTTTTAATGACTATTCATAGTATTGGCAAGAACAGAAAACTTTTACATTATATAGTGATTTTAAAAACAAATGCTTTATTATTTAACACTAAATGAATATGTGGAGCACCATTTTATAAGACCCATACCAGTAATTGCATTAAAAATCACTTATCTATAATAAAAGAAGACAGTAACTACATCTTTTCATTACATTTAAATGTTATTGTGACTAGTTGTGCCGACAACAACTGTACAAATATTGTTTTAAGAATTGGCAGTACTGAATTGTGAAATTGTTAAGAGGAAGTGGTAAAATGTTGCACAGATTGTATGCCACAGAAAATAGCAGTTCTCATTGTAGCAAAAAAAACACAAAAAATATTGATTTTTTTTTGTAAATAATAGGTTATTTTCGTAATTTTTTTTCAACATAATAAAATACTTTAAATGAAATAAATGTTTTTCATTTTATTCATCATGATTTAATAATTAAAGTATTAAATACTACTTATATAGGGTATTGAATTTCAGCAACATAAATGTAATTATAGGGTATTTTCCACAATGTGTCTAATAATATGGCACACCACTATAAACCTATTGATTCTAAATATTTGGAATTTGCATTCTACTTAAAAATTATTTTTAATATTGTATATTTCTTAGAGAAAATTATGCATATTATGTTATATATAATTAAATATTTTTTATAATTTATCAAGTGTTACTTTATTTTTACAAAGTAGAATTTATCTGCATGAAACTGTATACTATTCATTAATAAACAGAGCAGGCCAAAAAGCCTACAAATCCCTTCATCACAAACTAATATGGAAAAATCAAAATGGTTTAATTTTCTTTTAAACTGTACAGCACACACATATATAAATATATATATACGTATATGAAGTATAAAAACTACAAAAAAAACAAACACACCAGAAAAAATTAAAAAGGCAATAAATAAGAGATTAATTAGAAAGTTCACTAAGAATTATTCAAGATTCAAAATGCACATAAATTTCAGCAACAAAGCAAGAACATTTTTCTCCATCACTTATAGTTTGCTTTGCATAATAAGGTTAGGATGATTAACCGTTGACATTTTCTAACAGTTCTTTTGAGAAACATTAAATGTCTATCAAGTACCAAACAACCTATACATCTTTCCAAACTGCTAATTACTTCTAATTAATTAATATAGCAGTGAGCAATATAAACCTCAATTCGTACACTAATTATTAAACATAATCGGTCAGTACTGTAAATAAAATATTTCTTGCATATATTGTCTTTAATAGATACATATTGAAAAAAATATATTTGAGGCGAAGAATTTCAGGACATTTTCAGAATATATTAAATTGACTTGTAGAATGTTTGCATGGAGGAAATGAGCCAAGCAATGAAAATTCTAGTACGATAAAGCGAGAGATGTTTGCCTCATGAATATTGAAAAGGTCGCTTTTCACAAATGAGATCTTTTCGAAATTTATTTTCATCCCATCTCCGCAAGATTAATTCAAAATTCATTTCAGAAAGATGTGTTTTTCCCACCATGATATGAGCCAAAAACAGATATGAGCCCTAAATCCATATTCAAATGAGTACAATTTAATGAATTTTTAGAAAATTATGCAATTACATTGTCACATTGAAGCAAATCTATGAATAAGCCAGTTACAAAATCTCTTGACTAGATTAAATTTATTTTGCTCTAGTTAAAAAATATTATCTATATTATAACTAAAACCTACAATATGTATACATAATTTAAAATATGCTATTTATACTATAAAATATATTATGTATATTATTAAAATATACTATAATTAATATATGCTATTTATACTATTAAAATATTCTATATATATATTTATATGCTATGCATACTTTTCAAAGCTTCTCATAACTCTTAATATATAAATTTAGCTTATCAGGTATCTTAGGTTGTTTCACGTGAAATGAAATTCTTTAAACTCTTAATATTAGATGATATGTCTACCAATATCGAGTTAAATATAATTTTTTTGCTTATTCTGTTGGAACATTGATGTCAAAATTTTAAAAATCTTTAACAAATAGAAACATGGAATCTAACAAAATATAAATTATTTTTCGGTATGAAAATAAACTTGAGACATTCTGCTGTCCAAAAACATAATGATGCATTTGGGAATGATATAGCTGTATACACAGTGAGACTATGGTTTGAGAAGTTCGAATCAGGAGACATGAAGCTTAAAAAATGAATCCTATGGAAGACCTAAAACCATCCTTTGTAATAATATTTTGAAAGCAAAAGTTAAAGCTATCCTTACAATATATGTTACAGAAATGTTGTTGATCTTGTAGGTAAATCAAAAATTTTGAGACATCTTACAGTGCTTGGAAAGATGAAAAAACTTCACAAATGGATTCCACATAAGTTGAGAGATAAGCAGTTTTACTCCTAATTCAGTATTTGACACAGAAATTATTTCTTTGTGGAATTTATTATTACTTGTGGTAAAAAGTGGATACTATATGATATCATAAGTCCTCAGCAAAATGGCTGGATGGAGATAAAAAACCTAAACTAGCACCCAAGCCAGCTTACATCCACTTATAATGTTGTTGTTTTGGTGGAATCAAATAAAAACTATCCATAACAGCTTCTGAGGAATGTCAAACAGTTAATGTGCAGTATTATTGTCAACAAATTGATATTATGCATCAGAACCAATGTTAGTGAATCAAATAGGCCTTATTTTTCTTCATGTTAATGAAAGACCTCACTTTTAACAAGTCGCACCATAAAAACTAAACGAATTGAAATTTAAGGTTCTACCTCAACCATTACAATCGCTACACTTGTATCCAATCAATAACTACTACTTTAAACATTTGAAACAGTTTGTAAAGAATAAAAACTTCAGCTATCTCAAAGCTGCCAAAACAGCCATTACTGAATTTTTTTGAGTCTAAATCAAAGGTGTTCTTCAAAACTGGCCTAAACATAGTTTGCAATCAATGGCAGAGATGCACTGATGTAGAAGGAATATATTTTGAATAAATATATTCAAACAATTTGAGTTTGCAACTTGTTAAAAATTTTGTGATCAAAATTTCATTTCATAATAAACAACTCAATATGAAAGAAAGTTAAAATTTTACTTTGTCTATCAGATAACGTTAAATATTTTGAAATTGTTTTAAAATAATTCATTAGATTTTTAAAATCTCACCTCCTAGGGTCAACAAATATTGAACAATCTCCTTGGAATTCATAAGAACAGCAAAATGAAGAGGAGTATAACCCTCATTATCTGTGGCTTTCAGATCAACTTCATTAGCTAATTAAAAAATTTTTTAATTAATATTAAAACTCATTCTATTCTTAAAATATAATTATTTATAATGAAATAACAGAACTGAGAATTGTGTCTAATATTCAAAAGTATCTAAAATTATAAAAAATATTATTTATAATGTCTTTAATTAAAAGAAAGACAGAAAATTATAATAAAATTTCATATGAACATAACTAGATCAAAAAAAAAAAAAAAAAAAAAAAAAAAAATCAGTAATTTCCCAGAAGTCACATTTTGTAAAGAATAATAATACTTCACATGGTTTAAATATACTTACAATTTGACCACCAATAGCGGAGAAAACTGACAAGCAGCTAAGTCGAATAGATTTTTAAAAAAATGGTTCAAAGGAAAGGAAATGCCATTTAAAAAAGAATTCAATTGCAATAAAAAAATTGTAATTTTTAACTAAAATTTTAGATTACAAAATAATAAAAGAAAAACTACATGAAAAAAATCTACAATATTACACTTTTTCTTTCCAAGCAATGCAAATCTGACTAGCATCTAGCAAATATTGGATCCATTCTTTTCTATTAAATGAAATGCTTAATACTACATGTAGTATTAAGCATTGTGGTCGAAGTACATAACATTCAAAATATATAGATTTATAAGACAAAGAAACAAACTTCAGTTAATTTTTTTAAGCAAAGAGAGTTAATAAATGATATTGCAGAAAGAATTTTTTTTTTTTTTACTCTTCTTCATACAGGAAATACATGCAAATGAATCTAATACATTTAAGAATTAAATATTATACTTTTAAGCATAATACCAAAAATATCTCATTTAATTAATATATCATCTAATGATAATCTTAAACACTAAACTTAATCATGAAATGTTGTTTTTAACAGAGTGAAAAAATTACTATAACATGAAATTTTTAGTAAGAGATTTCTTATCGAATTACATGTCATGTTTTAACTAATTTTGACTATATTGGAGGAATTTTGATTCCTTGAATGAATTATTTCTTAGTTTTAATTAATTTAATTTACTTTAATAATGAATAACTTATTATATGTGTTACTTCCAATACATGAAAAGCAGATTGTGTAAATATATAATGCATAGCATTTTAGGGCAAAATATGAAATAATTTAATTATTTTTTCAAGACATTTTATAGAATAACAAATACTATTTAGGCAAAATATTAAAAGACAGTCACAATATGGCTTTTATGGGAAAAAATGTATGTATATGAAAAAGAAGAAATATAAAAATAAAGCATAGGACTTGTTTATTGGGGAAAACAAGAGAAAATAAAATTTGTACAGTAAATGCTTTTTAATCTGGCATATTCAAGACCTTGGCAAATTGCAACGTGCACCAATGGTACCTTGTACAGAAAGTATTGGATTATTGAATGTCAATATAGTTTAAGGATGATATTAAATATAAGACACTTTAGATAAAAATTTAAATGATTAAAACATGTGCATATTTAATGTCTTCATACACATTTTGAACCAGTGTAGACAATATAAATATTCCACTAAGTATTTTGTAATTATATCAAATACAAAATCAAAATTCATGCATTAATTTAATTGAATATTCTTGTATTGATAAAAAAATACACAGCACAATAGAAAAATTAATGCTGTATAATGATAATTAAAATAAGTTGGAGCAAGCGACTTTTGGTAAGAAAAATTATTAATGAGCCTGCCTTGCAGTTTATAAAAGTATCTTATATCGCATTGCTTTTGTGATATTATCTGTTAAAAAAATTGATATGAAGGAAACACAAATCTATGAGTTCAGCAGATTTATGAGTTTTACACTGTACTGAAATGAAAATTGTTATTTACGATAAATACTGAATGAAAATGCAACCTGTGTCATGTCCTAACCTGGTAGTCAAGGTCAACATAACTGAAACCATAAAAAAAAAATAAAAAAATGAACAGCTTGATCGGTGTCAGATTATCGAAAGTGTAACAGCATCCAATGCCATATTAAAGAGTGTTTACATTACTTGCATGTAACAACAAAAGAGAAGAGAATTTATTACAGCATTCAAAGAAAAGGCACATACATTTCCCTTGCTCCTAAACTGAAAGCTTTCTTTAAAGAATGATATGGAATTTCCATACAAATGCTAGCAATTCTATCTCTTTTATGAGAAACCATAAGTAGAAAACAGCAATGTTGTCAATCATATTAAAACATTGCAGTAACTTTTTAAGAAGCTAATAAAAAGCATTTTAATTTTGGCTCCTTTTTTAACTGTTGACTGATATATATATAGTCATACTGTTGTATGACTGATATGTTTACTCCTACAATTTTTTGTTCAATATTGGTGAGCCTGGTGTTTCTCTTAATTATGCCACAAAAATAACCCAACCCCAGAAAAGTGATAAAAGGGGACATTGCCTTCTGGGACGACTTTTTGAGATAATTGCCACACATTTATATGTTGTTTAAGAGAAAACCCAGTAAACACCCACCAAACTATTTAATTAGCAATGTGAAATGAAAGACATTGTCACAATCACATCGAATCTCGTTTCTGAAAGTAGTGACAGCAGCAGACACCACTAATGGATTCAAACCTGAGATCTCCTGTATTAATTTGTAAATTTTTTTAAACAATAATGGCACATCAATAATTCATCTCTGGATTTGTTTAAAATATTTGCATTGACCGAATACTATTTATGTTTTCCCAAAAGAAAGTAATGTTGCTTTTGGATTATGCATTGATATGAAATATTATATCCTTCCGCAATCTAAAATTACAAAATCTATAGATATAGATTGAACAAATGAAAGCTTTAAATCAGATGAAAGATAAAATATTGCCATTAACATTTGTATTAGAATTATAACAAAAATTTTAATAACTAACAAAAATCTCAAACTTTGAGATATAATATAGAGATAATCAAAATAAATTAACTATTTGAATGCTTTATTTCTGTTGCCAATCTTTGGATATATTTTTGGTCAATTAGAAATTTATACAAAAAATGCTTATTATTTTTATATTAAAAAAAATTTCTGACTATTTTCAAATATTTTACATAAGAATAAAATTTATTTAATGTCTTTATTATTTAGAAATAATATTGATAATGTTATATTATTGATTAATATATGACAATTTAAAATATTTACATATTACATTTACACAATGAGCAATCGTTTGATTTTTCAAATTACATTTTTAAGATTTTTACTTAATATTTTCTTTTACATCAATGCTTTTACCTGTATTTTATATACTATTTTTGCTGTCATAAAATTATAATACAAAAGTATCGCCAGACTGAATTTTAGTTAATAAAGGATTATATTAAACCTTGGAAGGAATGCGAAATGTTATGCTATGTAAAGATTAAAATTTACCTCTACAGAAAAGTAAACCTCAATCAAGATTTTTCAGAAGTATCTCAGGTAATACTTTCCATACTTTTTGATGGTCAATATTTGCCTACTTCATTAAATAAGATTCGATGTTACCTGCATAGTTATTTAAAAAAATTGCATAACATTTACTGGTTTTTGTAAAAGCAAGTATTATTTTTCTCAAAATAAATGGAAGTTTTTTAATTCATAAATTGAAAAGTATAGATAAAACGGCCATTTTTAAAATTTCGTGTAGAAGTAATACTTTTTTCAACAATTCATAGATAGTTCAAAATCTTTGTTATTTACTATAAAAACTACAGTGAAACTATAGTATTTGGCAACTTGAAATATTTAAATCTTTTTCACTGTTAAAGATTCAATCCATTAAATGATCTAGAGCCACAGAGATTTAAGGCATGATATAGCCAATTAAAAAAGATTTTTTTTTCATTCATTATGTGACACCTATCATACATAAATAAAATAACAACATAACATTTTAATAATAGTTTATATAAAATCAACACATTAATGTTTAACACAATGAATTTCATTATTTAGCTTTTAAGCAGAATCCAACAAACCTGGTACTTTATTCTTTATCCCATTGTTCAGTTTGATATACAATTTTAAACTAAAAAATAAACAATGATTTAGAAAACATGCTATGTCTGTTATAACTATTTATATTATAAAAATATAATTGTACTTTCAACCACCAAAATAATATAAATAAAAATACTAAAATAAAATAACATAATAAAGCTTACAATGAATATAAATTTCTTTCACAATAGGACTTGTTACATAGTTAACTCCTGCTTATTTCTCTCATGTAGCTTCATTAAATTTTATCTTACACATTTTGTTTATATTTTAAATAGAATAAGAATGATTTGTAATAAAGTACAACCAAAAAAATTAAGAGAGTAGACAAAAATTTTTTGGAGAAACAAACTTTAATTTTTAATTCTGAACAAAAAAATTTTAAATAACTACATAAAAGCATTAAATAAGTTTAAATAACTTGAAACATAATTTATAACTACCTACATTAAATGCTTCCTTTCAATTTCCATCTTTTTTCCCTGTGGTATCATAAAGTAATCTTTGACCTAATTAAAAAAAAAAGGATGCAAAATCAGTTTTATTTAAAAAATTAAAGAGGTTTTTAGACTTTACAAAAAGTTAATCTGGCCCTTTGGTAATGTACTTCTATTAGAGACAATAAATCACGCAAAAACATTCTCCATTTTATGAGTGAGAAAACATTTGAATTGCTGTAGTTTGACCATGGATCATGTTTTCATGTGATGGTAAATATCCAGTTTAAAGGCAGAAACAAAAACAAAAAAATCCATCATTTGTGAAGGATGCTACTCAGATATATGCTGCTTTGAAAAAAAGTACAATAGATAGTGTGGCATTTATCTCATCTAGTTTTCTTTTAATACTGTAACCTAGAATTTTAATTATTAAAAATAAAAATTATTTTTATTGTAATTAAATCCCTCTTAAATGACATTTCTTTCCCTATGATACTACTCATTTTTAATCCGACTTCACTGTTTGTGATTTTCCATGCAATCAGTGATTGGATTACAGTTATCCTTTTCTCTTCATTGTTATTTATCCTAGTGTACTATATTTGTTGCTAATGAAAAAGCTGATTATTCAACTGATTGAAAATATTTATAAATGTAATATCATCAATTAAAAAATTTGTAAAATTTTTATCAATTTACTGAAAATTAATCACCTATATAACAAATATCCTCTCTTATTTTATTTACATTGAAAAAATTTTGATTAATTTATAAGAAATTAATATCAAATAAAAAATAAGACAATATATTATTTTGCATTGGAAATAATATCCAAAAGAAAATCTTTTTACTCTTTTTCAGAAAGAGTAAATGCAAAAGAATAAATGTAATCATATAATAGACACAAATTTAAAAAAAAAAATATTTAAAATGTGATAATCAATGGACAATTAAATTCAAAACTTATATAAAATTGGTTTTATTATGACAGTAAAAAATATCAAAGTATATCAAAATAAAAAATATTTTAAGTTTCATGAAACTTCTTAAGAAACATTGAATAATGACTTTTTGTCAAGCTTTTTTTTCAGAAGTTCTTAAGAATTTCTATTTTTTAGACAGAAATATTAGGATTTATTTAGAAAGTGAAAATATTTAAATTGATTCCATTTTCTAACAAAAAAAAAAAAAAAAAAATTATGCAATAATATTTTCTATTAAATATAAAACTACTGCACTTTTAAAAAATTAGTAAGAACTTTATAAATTAAGAAACGTGAACTGAATTAGTATAACAGAAAGTAAGTAATTATAGTCCGACCACAAAATGTACAACAGTTAGTTGGTAATGTTTTCCTCTAATTTTTATTTTAATATTGTTTTATCTAAAATTTTATTAACTAAAAACTAAAATTTTTTTGTATTGCAATTAAAATCCCCTTTAAATGACATTTCTGTTTAATTTTCTGTTTGCCAATTTTCCACACGATCGATGATCAGACTATAATCCCTATTTTAAAGATCAGAAAATGGATTATTTAATCTTTTTAGGTATTTACATATCCAAATTACTTTTAATGTAACTTTAAAAGTCTAGAAGAACTTTTAATAATTTAATAAATTTTTTTATGAAACTATGATCATGGTACTACAGATTTTAGTTGAATTAATTTGAAATTTCATAAAATTACTTGTATAGTTTAAGAGGTTGCAGATAAAGTTCATAAGTTCAAGCTTAAAAAATGGAGATAGAAAATTAACTAAAATGATACACATTATTACACAGCATTTGAAATATTCATTTACTGTATGTACATTTGGTAAATTACTTAATATTAAAGATCACAAAATGAAAAAATTAAAAATCTCATATTAAAAGGAAGACATTGAAAAAAATTACTAACGCAAATAATTCTAATTAAATTGCATGAACTTCTAGAAAAAAATAAAATGTATTAATCAAATACATACTATTGTGTACAAGGACAAAGGAACTGGTACTATTGGAAGTGATTTCCCCTTTATTAACTCATGGAGTCTAAACTGGCATACTATTATTTTTAGATAAGGTAGTTGTGAATAGCTAAGAAATCTCTGAAGGTTATATGAATTGGAAAATGCATCTAAAGATTAATAAAAACATAAATTAGAAAAATTAGTAAAAAAGTTCAATAAAATTATTTGAAAAAAAATCAGAGACATAATATAAAAATAATGGTTTATAAATACTAAGGAAAAGTAAAAAAAAAACTGCAATTGCACAGCCAAAATAAGTAATTTTTTGTAAAAATTATACAGCATACATAAAAATTGAAATTGAATCACAGGAAAATTAGTGGATTTTGCTGCAACCAATGTCACTGAATATATGGTTGAAAAAACAGATTTAAAAGCATCCACAATTTATGCAAGTTGAAACTGAGAAATGAAATTTTAAAACAACCATGTTATAAGTTTATATGTCCCTCATTATTTGATCATCATTATGCTCATATCATTATATAATTTCTGTTGTTGCATGCAGGTCGTTCCAAACATATTTTGCAAGATAAGCTTTCTCCAAGTTAAATTATATAATTTTTCTAATAGTTAGTATCTCTTCTATTACACCAAATTTTATATTTGATCCCATCGATAATAGTCACAACTTTTGTGCCTCCATGATGTATTGCACTTCTGACAGGGGCTGGAACATACCTTGCGGATTATGACCATGGATGCTATACAATGAATGTGGCAGTTTAGAATGTCTTTTTTAATTTCCTTCATATGCTTAGATAGTAAGCCAAAATTTGTCCAGTTTCAGACAACTACCAAAGCAATTTGCCAAATTTTTTAAAGTACAGGTTTTTGCCAAAACTTGTTGATCCAGAAGGAATCAGGAAGCAACTATAATCGCCTCCACACTGAGCTGTATATCATCATTGCATTGTTACTGCTCAATTATAAGTGACAGCATTCTTGATCCAATGCACTTCTTTGTGCAGTTGGTAATTCCTTCACTTTATAAAATGATAATGCTAAACCCACACAGAATTTGGTTAGTGAAGAATTATCTTCACAAGGATAGGTTGGAAACTACACTTTTTTTTTTTTTTTTTTTTTTGTCATGAGAATGCTTAAGGCAGACATATTGCTGCACTAAACCTATCCCTTGCTACTCTTTAGGGTCAGGCTTTACTCAGTAATTGACTTTTCCATCAAATAATAAATACTGCTTTGAGCATGGAACATCATTGTTAGGCTCACATATCTGTCAGAGATGATCACACTTCATATTGAAGTTGATCACATAATTAACTTAAGACTATGCTCTTCAGTTTCCATTTTGTTATTTTTAAGACAGAAAATAAACCTAAATTTTTCTTTACAGTACTGATAAATGTTTCTGAATTTTTATTTATTTTTTTATTCTAATGTAAAAAAATTACACAATAACAATTGCTTGGATTTTTCTTAAATTTTTAAAAACTAGTATACATAATGAAAATTTGAATAAAATGAATCATAACACCAATTGATTATGCCTTCAATAGCACGCATAATATTGAGAAAGTGGCCATAAAAACAAAAATTAAAATGCATTCGTTTAATTTTGATTTTCTAAAGTAAATACATGGATAGATAACAAAGAAATATTTACAAATTAATAGTTCAGAAAATAAAATATATAAAAATACTCAGAATAATGTGAAATTAGAAAGATGGATAAAGTATATGTAATACTCTTAATCATTCTTAACTCTTACAATTCAAATGAGATGATGTTGAAAAAAGTTATAATGGAATAAGCAATCCTTGATCATTTGATAGTGATTCTCAAATAATCCCTTTCCTATGAAATTTAATCAAGGAGGGGTTTTTTTCAACAACTATTGCAAAAACTCAGTTATGAAACAAAATACCTTACAAATAATAATTAGACTGAATTATGAAAATAAACATCCTTCCTTCATAGAAATGAATAGCTTAAATAGTAGCACTTGAATGCAGAAGACACAACTTAGTCTTCCTTTGGCATTATCTTGCATAAAACAATGTATATTTTATTTTATCATGAGAATCTAAAATTAATTATGATTCTCAGATCCTTGAATGGAGTAATTGACAATACCTGCTTTAAACATGCAATAATCATGAAAATTTACAATATTACATTAGAACTATAGACATAGGTACCAAACATGTGTAGATTTTGTTAAAATGGACAATTAGCTACTTGATGCCATTAATAAGAAGTCCTATAAATCAAAATTAGTATGAATTATATCTTTTAATTACTACAATAAATTACGTCTTTGTTTCAATTATAATATCAGTAACTTTTGAAGAGTTAAGGTATTTACTTTATTTCAGACTGTTATGAATGGCCAGATAAAACCCTTTTGAAAGGAATGTTAACCACAGGAAGAGGTCAAAAAATATTGACAATGTTAGTTGCCATTGTCTTTTTATTTTAATGATTATTAGACAGTTATTCCTGTCATGTCACTCACATTATATTCTAATATATCAAACATTTCATTTCATACTATTCTTTCAAATTCATAAAAATAATTGCAAAAAGTTAGATTTCATATGATAATATTCTCAAAAAAAATAATAATAATAATAATAAACTTTTCAAATCATGAATACCTATGTATATGATAATTTTCAAATTCATAAAAATAATTGTAAAAAGTTAATTTCATATAATATTCTCAAAAAAAAAAAATAATAATAATAATAAACTTTCTACATACCTATGTAAAGTACATTTTCTTGAAAAATAGAGGAAATGACATATCTTAAAATAGAATATTTTTAAAAATCTAGTAGGAAATAATAATAAAGCATGCCTACTCACTTTTACAAATGCTAACGATGATAAATGCAATATCTCCTAATGTTTCTTGGTTTATTAACACATGTATTGGCAAAGAGCTATTCTGAAAAATGTAACAATCCACTAAACAGTCAAATAGAATATGCAAATTTTCCAAAAGTCCACTCTGCATAGAAAAATGAAAAAAAATTTTAATGTTCAAAAAATATTAACAATAATAAATTTACAAACATGAATATATATTTTATTATTATATGAGAAAAGTATTAAGATAAGTAATAAGCAAAATAGTTTAAAATGTTTAACATTCATCAATATACTGTGTAGAAAAGTAAATTGTTTGTGACTTTAATTTCAATAACTATCAAATCTCTAAACATTTAGAGTATAAATTTTGAATATTGAGCATTTTTTTTTCATCAAATGATTCCAGAAGGGTTTTCTTTTTGTCAAAATAATGTTATATTTTTAAAAGTTGCTTCTAGTTTTATAAATGAGTGTACTAAAATTATTTGAAAATAAATTGAATTAATTGATCAATCTAACCCTAATGGATCAACATAAACAGACAAATTCCTTTCTAAATTCACGAAATTTTTGATGATAAAAGGAAAACAATCTAGTATAAAAACACCAAGAAATTGTTTTCCTTCTTATGTATGATCTATGGATTGGAAGCAGGAAATTACAGTAATTTTGATTTCCTCATCCATCAAACATGAATAATATTAATTTCATCATCCATCAACTCTAATAAAAATATTAAGAGTAATATCAGAACAATTATAGATAACTTTACAGAATGAATGACATGCAAAAAGACATAAACAACAAAAAAAGCATAAATGGCAATTTAAAAATATATTTTGATAAATGAACATGTTTACAGATGCTTAAAAAAAAAAATTTATTTTCAATGCATTTGAAGAAAAGTCATAATATTAAGAAACTTTATTTCTTAAATACAATAAAAAATTGTTTTTCTATGTCTAGTCTTTATTTGTTTAAAAATTCCATGTTAATAATTAAAGATTCATAAAAAGACAGCAAAACAAATGAGATCATTATTAATATTTTTGGAAGTTTTTATTACAATTGGGATGGCTTTCATATATACAGATATATACATTCTTTTAAATGTAAAATTCAAATTACTCAAGTCGACAGAAAAACATTATAATTTATAAAAAAAAAATCTATGATATTTTAAAAATTTAAACATTTCTAATATATAAACAAATACATAAAAACAAATATATTTAATACATTTTTTTTAATATTCTTTAGTATTTATGATAAATTTATTAGCTGCCATATAAGAAAGAAATTATTTTTTTAATATAAATGCAGAATGAAAAAAATTTTAGCCATTCATTATTTAAATTGCCTTTAAAATATTAGACAAAACAAATAAAGAATTTCAGAAATTAAATTATTAATTTTCAAAAAAATGCTTACATTTTCAATATTGTATTTATATAAGCTGTTTATCCAATATGATAAGGTTCTGAATCTTTCTTCAAAATTATTTTGAATTAAGAGACTGTATTGGGTAAATTATATTAATTAAAACATGAACATTAGAAAATTTTAAAACACAGAACAAACTTTCATAGTTTTCAATACATCTTAACATTTAAGAATAAGAAATAAAAACTTAAAATTAATTAAATAATAACTACATTTAAAAGTCAGAACAAATATTTTTTTTAAAATAACCCTCCTGTACTATTAGAAAAGGGTTGAACCTACGATAATTGTCTTGCACAATATAAAAAACATTTCAGCCAAATGAAATTCTACAAAAATATTACTTGAGACTAAAACATTTAAGCTGCTTGAGAATGAATTACTTTTCTCAAGTAGAGATGAATCATATGATACATAAGGATAGGTAGTCAGCCAAAAAATTTCCGATTACTGATTCAGATTTTATACAGAAACTCCTGAATTCTTTCCATTATTTTATGTACAGAGATTTTTACTAATAGATTTAGAAGCATTTGTGAAATAAATTTAATGATTTTTATTGAACTCTTAAACAATTTTTTACATGGTATTTTTTACAATTTTCACTCACTTAAAATATATCCTTGCACTATCCACATCCAAAACTCAATTAACAATTTGCAATAACCAAGGGCAAGCAAAAGAAAATTGTACATTTTAATCACAAAGTTCTATATTTGTAATACAATCAATATTTTATATCCTAAATAATAAAGCATGTTCTTTTTCTTTCGACTATTGATTTATAGCTTTTTATATGCCTCAGTGTTGAAAAGTCACTAGACACTAATTTAGTTTGCTGCTAAAGCAGTCACCGTTTTTGCAACTGGTTGTATTATTGAAGAAAACAGTTGAATTGCTTTCTTACACTTAATTTTTATATTTTCTATTATTTTGGAAAAATAAAAAAAAAATTTAAAAGAGTAGGTAGTATGAATTTTAAACTCTCTGAAATTTTATATTTATAACAACAGGTAAGGAGTTAGAGTTGAATGCAAGGAGTCTTGAATCCAGCATTATTATTTTATTTATATATCCCCAAATAAATCATTCAGAACAATTTTAACACAAGAAAAAAAATTAATACTATAAATTTGTCATTTGAAAAAAAAAAATACAGTTTTTCTAATGAAAGTGAAAGTTATTATACCAAACTAATAGTAAAATATTCATATTTATAATACATTTTTTAAAAATTTATTTACAAATATTAAAAATGAGTTAATTTAAAAAAACTTAACTAATTAAAATCTGTTAATTTTAATTTTTTTTTTTTTTTTTTTTTTTTTTTTTTTAAGGTTTAACAAACCTTATTGAAAATCAAAACTTAATATTTTGCAAAATTCATATATTGTCTCACAAAGAAGGGAAGCTTTTCTTAAAATTAAGAAATATTTATGTACCTATATCTTCATAGAGAATTAAAAACATTTATTATTATTTAAATATAAATTTTTCTTGATTAACAGATGAAATTATAAGTCTGCTAACTGGTAATCAATTAATTAAAATTCTACAATTCAGTGAATTCTTATCTTTAATACAATATATGAAAAGAAGTTATATTTTTTTCATCATTTTCAATAGATTAAAAAAAAAATGCCATTTGATATAATGTTGCACTTTTTCTAAAAAAATATAACTGAAAAGCAGCCAGAATATATGCATACATTTTAAAAGTTTTTGCTATTAACACTAAACCTTTTTTAATTAATCATAATATCAAAAGATTAAATTAAACTTATCAAATTAGAAAAAAAAGTATTATAAAATAATTATAATATTAAACAAACCTAAAGAAAGCAAAAGTAACCTTTTTATAGGAGTCGATACAAAAACTTTCACATAATAATCAACAAGAACATCACAATTTGGACTCTTTATAGGTTCCATGTGACTGGAATAATTCTTCATATCTCCTATTTGATGTTCATAGAGACTTGACCTGGTAAATTGATTATTTACAAAATGAACATAAGTATAAAAGCACCTTAAAATTTTAATTACATTTGGAAAAAACAATTAATCATTGCATTAGTTTACTTACATTATTTTATTATTTTTCCTAATTATGAAATGCTAAAATAAGTATTTAAATAAATTAAAAATTATGCAATACCATAAAAAGATATAAAAACTATTAATGAATAACAATAATAATAACAGATATGAATATGAATAATGAAAAATAAATACATAGAATACATGCATATATATACATATTATAAATACATATATTATACACACACACCTTATATATAAATGAAAACACACACACTATGAATATAAATTCACACACACACATACAAATAAACACTACAAATACATACACACACACAAATTTATATACAAATACACACACACACAAATTTATATACAAATACACACACACAGATTTATATACAAATACACACACACAGATTTATATACAAATACATGTATACAGAAATATACATACACACACAGATTTATATATACATACACACACACAGATTTATATATATATATACACACACATATAGGTATAGATATATATGAAGATAAGATATATTCAAATTTGTAATATTGTCTTTAATTGCCTCGGGCACAGTTGCTGAAAATAAAGTGGACTTATTTATTGCACACTAATGATTTTAAAACAGTTAAACTTTTGAAATAATTTTGTTGGATTAGATTAATAAACAAATATTTATATCACAGGATAGAACGCATTTCTTAAAAAATCCAATTACATCATAATTTATCAAAATATAACCAATTCATTTATATTAATGCTATTTACAGTAAAATTAATTTTAAACAATAAGAAAATATTAAAAAAAAAAAAAAAAATGCTAATTTTTTATTTCAGTATTTTCTCAATCTATGTTATGAGTATTTTCTCAATCTATATTATGCTATAGATTTCGTAGAAGAACTTTAAGACCTCTTTTCCCATTACTTTTATTTAAATATTACTAGCTAACTTTGTATGCTCGTCACTTTACTCATTTTGTTAGTTAATCATGATGGTTTTGGTCCATCAAGTACTTCAGAAAAAAATGATGGTGATATTAAAAATGGAGTGTTAAATTCAGAAATAATTTTCATTCAACGGGAAACATTTTCACTAATTTTTATTATGATACTAAGCAATAAATTCAAACAAAAGTATTTTAAAAAATGCTTTGACTTCTAAATTGAAATAGAATTGGTTTTAGAAAAATTAGCATGAGAAAACATTAATAAATTAGACTGTTTGAATGTAGTAAAATAATAATAATAATAAAAAAAAGAAGATTCAATACACAATTTAACAGTATGAATAAAAATGAAACTTTATATAGTGCCATTAAACGATGTTATTTAAAGTATAACTATTATTTTTTTACTCTTTAAAACTCTTTAAATTTATTCTCAAGATTTTTAATAAATTTTTATTGCCTTTGAGATAAAAATTACATATTTTTAATGAGACCAAAATCAACAAAGTAAGTTTAAAAATTACAGTGAAATTGAGCTACTACCTTTAGAATACACTGACAGAAAAAAAAATCTGAACACCAAGAAAGACTTGTGTTTGTTAAACGAAATTTGGTAGGCATGTTTATACATCTGAAAGTTGACATCAATTCAATTTTTGCGCTTTTCGAATAAGTGTAGCGCTAGTAGCGCCACTCGGAACATGCAAATTAGGTATGCTTTAAAGTTCATGAGCATTATTGAGCTTTGAAATTTGACTTATTGAGTTGATGTTAGCCAAGAATGCCTCTAAGAAGAGGAATAAGCCATTATCAACAGCTCATTTATTTTCAACGAGGGTGTATAATAGGGCTACGAGAATGTGGATTTCTTTTCCACGATATTGCAGAAGAAAGACTTGGCAGAAATGGGTCCACTGTGCATGATTGTTGGGAGCAGTGGTCAACGGATGGTACTGCCTCAAGAAGGCCGGGTTCCAGGCAGCCACGTGGCACATCTGAGAGGGAAGAGCACCGTATTCGGTGTACAGTTATGGTGCATCGTACTGCATCTGCAGCAGAAATTCGAGCTGCAGTTGGTACCACAGTGACACAGCGGGCTGTTAGAAATCAGTTACTTCAAGGACAGCTCCGAGCTAGGCGACTTGTAGTGCGAATTCCACCGACTCCAAGCTATTGTCGTTTGCGATACCAGCGGTGTCAAGACAGAGCTCATTGGAGGACGGAGTGGAGACCTGTAATGTTTTCGAATGAAATCAGGTTCTGCCTTGGTGCCAGTGATGGCAGTGTGTTGGCCAGAAGGAGGCTAGGGGAACGCCTGCAACAGACTGTCTGAGGCCTAGACACACTGGACCTACACCTGGAGTCATGGTCTGGGGTGCAATTTCCTATGACAATAGGAGCACTCTCGTGGTTATCCCAAAAACACAGACTGCAAATTTGTACATCAGTCTGGTAATTCAACCTGCAGTGATGCCATTCATGAACAGCATTCAAGGGGGAGTTTTCCAACAGGATAACACTCACCCTCATACCACTGTTGGAATGCAACATGCTCTACAGAGTGTCAACATGTTACCTTGGCCTACAAGATCATCAGATCTGTCTCCAATTGAGCAAGTAATAGGGGATATCATTGGACAACAACTCCTGCCTCATCCACAGCCAGCACTGACCGTCCCAGTATTGACAAAACAAGTACAACAAGCATGGAACTCCATACCACAATATGACATTCAGCACCTGTATGCACAATGCATGCACATTTGCAGGCTTGCATTCAAAATTCTGGAGGTTTCACCAGCTATTAATGTAACAGCATTTTACATTTGAAATACATTTTTTTTATCTTAAATTAACCAGTGATCTTTAAAATTTAATTAATTAAACATGTTAACTAGACAAATGCATTGTTCGAATTTCATTACTCTACAATAATTTTTTCTTCGTGTTGGGATTTTTTTTTCCATCAGTGTATATTAAAAAAAAAAAAAAAACTGTAGGAAATATATAGACAGCAAAGGTTTAACTGAAAAAGGCACGAACTTATGTATTCTTACTTGACAAAATGAGCAAAAACACTCCATATATCATGAAAAGTACCAGTACTATCCTCCAAGGTCTTTTTAAAATCAAAATTTAAATCCTCAGGTGTCATACTTAAAGCATCCTCCAAGTAAAAAGCTGCTTTGTGTGCTTGTTCTCCATTACAATTCTAAAAGAATATAAAGGGAAAATTAATAATATACCTACAACATAATTTTTATATCAGATATGATTGTAAACAACATTCAGTACAATGACAAACTGACCTTTATTACTTCAAAAATAACTTTATTCACTACCAATGGAGTTGGAAGCACATTAGTACAGTTACAAATGATATCTAAAGCCTCTTCATATTTTGAAATCATAATAAAAGACTCAAATAATAGTCCAATATTTTCATGCATGAAATCGGTGATCTGAAAAAAAAAAGTATTAATCAGATAAATAGAAGAAACGGAAGCATTTACAATTTTTAATAGTAATTTTTGCATTGAGTTAAAGAAAATTAATATGTTTAAATTCAATTTTTCTCTAATATTATTAAAATGAACCATAAAAAAAATAACTAGAAAATAATGCTTTATAAAATTTTGTTATTCTAAAAAAAATGAAAAATAGAAATATTACTTTTGTTATCTTATATAGGAAAAAGCGTTATTGCCATATGTTGTTGTTCTAATGCAGTTTGCATACAGAGACAGTTAGTCTTTATGCCATAAGCAAGGGTTGCATGCCACTGTCACTCATTTAGCACTACCCAGGAGGTACATGTAGCTTGCAGATATGCTACAGACGCGAGTAACACTACCCCCCACAACACTGTATGATAGTGTTAGACTGGGACCTTTGGTTTAAAGTGGATTCCGAACCACTACAAACATCCATGGCACCGCTAGGACTCAAACCCAAAAATTGTGGTACTGAGAGCTAGCCACTCAGCCCCTTATTGGCATATGGTTTGCTGACCTATTGACAGCATTATTTTTTTTCTTGAAGATGCAATATAATGGAACACTGAAATCAAATTGGGAGATCGAAAACAAACCACATTTACAAATGTCAAGAAAATAAAAATTAGAAAAAGAATTCCAACATAAATTCAAATATTTTATAACCAATAACAGTAACTAATGAACTACATAGATGTAAAAATTCTTTCAAACAAGTTATTCACAAATATTTTTGGACTGATTTCAAAATAGAGTTAATATGTAAAAATTAACTTATTTCACATTTTGATTTATTCTGAGAAACTTTATCTATAATATAAAAATTAAAGGTATTAATTATTATACAAATAAATCTTTTTGAAATAAGATAATGCAACATTGTTGTATTACTTAAAAATGATTATATTTTGAAATTTAACATTGATATAACTTTATTACTGAAGAAATAAGTGAAAATAATCATTAATCTAAAAGGTATTATTTATCGAATGAAGATTGAAACTTTATTGTTATAAAAAAAAGATTGAATTAGTTTATTTTTAAACAAATTAAAATTATTTGTGAAATATTAAAATTCATAAGATTGCGCATCCTAAATAAGCATATAATTAGTTTACGTTTATTTATATTTAAAGACAGAACAAATTTTACAAATTACAAGTATCATATTTAAAATCTTAATTTTATTTAAATCATTGATGCTTTCAATATCACTGTATTTCAATAAATTTTCTCTTCTTCAATAATAAATACAGCACTGAAAAGATTAAGGTTAGTTATTAATGTTATTATTACACATGAAATAAATTTAAAAGGTAATGTGTGAAGAAATTCAGAAACATTTGATAATAAGTATAATGGGAATATATAAATACATGGATTTTATTTTCATGCCTTTTCATTTTTTTTTCCATAAATATGCATAATTCTCAAATGAAAATATATTTATTTCAGCTGGCTAATAGTTTCAGCTTAGTTAGAAAAAAACAAAAATTAATAATGATGAACTACAAGCATGCACTTTTTTCAATTTAATTTTATGTATATATCATAATAGTTCAAAAAGTTTACGTCTTTGACTGTATCACATGAACAATATTTGATAACAAAATATTTTTTTGAATTATCTATTATTTAATTCAATTATTTTTGTTATTAAACATTAGTGAAATAAAAAAATTAATTTATTTTGTATATAATTATGGTTTGAAATTCTAACTTACCTTACGACAATGTGAATAGTCTTCTACCATGTTTCAAATAGAAATTATAAAATAAACAATATCAAAAGTATTAATTTTTTTTCGAAGGTGGGGGGGACTTACAACTGATACAGTATAAAATTGGAATTCTAAAACAAAAATGAAAGTTACATTCTAATATTATTTATATATAATATATAAAAAGGTATGAAATTCTAAAAAAATAATCGAATTTAGTAACAGATTACTAAAAAATTCATACAATTAAACAAATTAAAAAAACTTTTAAATTAGTGTCAAAAACTTATGTTTAGACTTCA
>BPLQ01013445.1:0-13747 GCA_021605075.1 Caerostris darwini | reverse complement strand
TATGCCACACTTTTTCTTTTCGTTAACAGCTGTTAACATTTTGGGATTCACTTGACATAAATTTTCCTACTTTACAAAGATTCTATAACAGCTGGAAAAAAATATAGCAGCGGATATGCCTGGAAAATCCAACTTTAAATCAGAAATCGAGTAGCAAATTATTATACTTTTTCATTCATTTGTACAAATCTGTCGTTCCGAATATTACATATGCCATTCTTTTCTTTTTCCTTCTTCTCTTCTTTAGTCATGATATTTGTCCTGTTTCCCCGAAACAGCCGATATCATTACCGTACTTTACTGTTTTATTGCGTGTGACTTACTGTATTTTACTGTGCCCAAAAAGTAAGACCAATTTAAATTTTTTTCAGAAACTCTTTATTTATTATCCCAAATTTATTTCATCGTCTTTAAAGTAATCCCCTCCGGACACAATGCACTTATGCCAACATTTTTTCCAATCATCAATGCATGCTAAAAAGTCATTGACCGGTAAGGCCTTCAAAGCGAGCGCCGATTTGCATTGAATCTCTTCAGTCGACTCAAAATCCTGTCCACGGAGTGGTCTTTTGAGTTTAGGGAATAGCCAGAAGTCGCGCGATGCTAAATCAGGTGGTTGTGAAACGATATGGGTTTCATTTTGGCTGAAAAGTCACGAGGAATCAATGCAGTGTGACCTAGTGCAATATCGTGATGCAAAAGCCAAGAGTTGTTTTTCCGTAAATGTGGTCTCTTTTTCCAAATATCTTCACTCAAACGACACATAACACTCAAATAATATTCCTTTTTGACAGTTTGGCCCGGCGGAAGGAATTCATAATGCCCCATAATCGAAAGAAACAGTCAACATGACCTTGATTTTTGAGCGACTTTGGTGTGCTCTTTTCGGCCTTGTTTCACCTTTGTCACGATATTCGCTCAATTGATCGGTTGTTTCCGGGTCGTAAGCCTAAATCCAAGTCTCATCTCATTGATAATACATTTCAACTTGTCCTGATAGTCAGAAAGCATTGTTTCCCACACTTCAACGGGACGAAGTTTTCCAAAAAAATTCAGTGTTTTTGGTACCAATCGAGATTTGACGCGTTTAAGGCTGAAAACATCTTTTAAAATGGATTGGACCGATCCTTTTGAAATTCCAACATCAGCAGAAAAGTTTCTAATTGTAAATCGACGGTTTGCAAGCACCAAATCTTTAATTTCGTAGACGTGATCTTCGTCGGTTGAGGTGGATGGTCGACTAGAGCACTCGTCGTCTTCAACGCGTTCTTTGCCTTCTTTGAACTGTTTATAACACTTCTAAACATTTTTTTGCGATATAGGAATGCTCACCGAATGCCTTGTGAAAAATTCTATACGTTTCCGCACACGAATATTCATTCTGCGAACAAAATTGAATGCAAGTTCTTTGCTCAATTAATTCAGACATTTCAAAAATCACCGGAATCAGCGGGTTTAGCGACTCACAAAGCCAAGCGCAGCTAAACACTAACGAATAGTAACGTAAAATTTCACACAGATATCAAGAACAGTGCCAACAACCTAAAAAAGTAAAAAAATTGAAATTCCATGTGTCATGGAAATTTAAATTAAAAATTGGTTTTACTTTTTGGGTCCCGTAGTATATGATCTAACAAACTTTTCTCCACAAAATTGAATGCAGCATAAAGCGAGCAACTAAGTCTCATTCTGTAAAATGAGATTCAATACGCCATTTCCCGTAAACCTATGGAAAATTCCAAAGGAATAAGATCCGTTAATAGTGGTGACAATATAACAGACTCTTTTCATCTAATATGCCGATGAGATTGGTGCTACGATAACTGCTTCATACTCTACACTTCCTCATACCCTATAATTTATTGCCACTAACTGACGGTAGATAGAAGGCATATCACAATATTCAGGGACGGGGGGCTGAATGGCCGAGTGGCTAGCTCTCTGGCGCTCGGTACCACAGGTTTTGGGTTCGTGTCCCGGTGGAGCCATGCATGTTTGTAGTGGTTCGGAATCCACTTTAAGCCGTAGGTCCCGGTCTAATAGGATCGTAGAGCGTTGCGGGGGCATTGTTTCTCCGCGTCCGTGGCTTATCTTCAAGTGACACGCGCCCCCTTGGTCATGCAAAGTGAGTGACGTCTGTGCAGCGCTTGCCTTAAGGCATCCAAGACCAAGCTGTCTAAGTGTTTGCCAGCTGCATTAGAAAGAAAAAAAAATATTCTGGGATGGAATTTTTTATCGCTATGCCAACAATTTCAAGCAATTCTAATTCAATGATGAACAATTGATTATTGCTTTATTGCGAGTTGTTTGAATGAACTTCAATTATTTATTTAAATCCATAACGATATAATACGTTTATTACCAACCCTCTCTAAGTCGTTTCCGCAAGACTAGGAGTAATCTTAATTCTTTTCTTAAATCTTTTTGTTTTTCATTATGTTTTGTAGTTCCGTGAGATATTAATAAAACTTATTTTAAGTGTACCGGTATTAATTTAATGCTTTTTTCAGAATTTTCGAGAAAAACGTATCGTAGAGAAATTGTACTTATGCAAATTTTACGAGAGAATTATCTTATCTTACATTCCGAGCGCAGCATCTCGTTCTGCACAATTTATGAGCTATTTGAACAATTTTCCCATCATTGTATATATTGAACTTGTGTGTGTATAAAACTCTAAATTATTTTTAATCAAATATCATTCCTTTTTTGCAATTATATTCCCGTCCATTATTATCCTTACTATATTTAAAATACATAATGAAAAATATGATGCATATACACTGAAGTGACAAAAGTCATGGGATACCTCTTAATATCGTGTCGGCCCTCCTTTCGCCTGGCGAAGTGCAGCAACTCGACGTGGCATGGACTCAACAAGTCGTTTGAAGTCTTCTGCAGGAATATTGAGCCATGCTGTTTCGATAGACATCCATAATTGTGAAAGCGTTGATGGTGCAGGATTTTGGGCACGAACAGATCTCTCGATGATGTCCCATAAATGCTAGATGGGATTCATGTCGGGCGATCTAGGTGGCCAGATCATTCTTTGGAATTGTCCAGAATGTTCTTCAAACCAATCGCGAACAGTTGTGGCCCGGTGACATGGCGCATTGTCATCCATAAAAATCCCATCGTTCTTTGGGTACATGAAGTCCATGAATGGCTGCAAGTGATCTCCAAGTAGCTGAACATAAGCATTTCCAGTCAATGTTCGGTCCAGTCGCACCAGAGGACCAAGACCATGCCATCAAAAAACAGCCCACACCATTACGGAGTCACCACCAGCTTGAACAGTGCCTTGCTGACAGTTTGGGTCCATGGCTTCGTGGGGTCTGCTTAACACTCGAACCCTACCCAGCTCTTACCAACTGAAATCGTGACTCATCGGACCAGGCCACGGTTTTCCATTCATCTAGGGACCAACCGATATGCTCACGTGCCCACGAGAGTCGCTGCAAGCCCAAGAAAGCCAAATTTCTCCGCACAGTTCTAACAGACAAATCCCTTGTACGTCCCACATTGATTTCTGCGGTTATTTGACGCAGTGTTGCTTGTCTGTTAGAATTTACGACTCTTTGCAGGCGTCGCCGGTCTCGGTCGTTAAGTGCAGGCGGTCGACCACTGCGCTGTCCATGGTGGGATGTTATGCTTGAAATTTCATACTCTCGGCACACTCTTTGACACAGTGGATCTGGGAATGTTGAATTCCTAACGATTTCCGAAATGGCATGACCCATGCGTCTAGCCCAACTAACATTCCGCGTTCAAAGTCTGTTAATTCCCGTCGTGCGGTCATCATCACGTCAAAACCTCTTCACATGAATAACTTGAACAGAAATGAAAGCTCTGCGAAAGCACTGCGTATTTATACCTGTTCTACGCGATGCTACTGCGATCTGAAAATTTGCATATTGCTATCCCATGACTTTTGTCACTTCAGTGTATTAAGGAATAATATTTTAAATCATCTTACCTGCATTCATATCCATGTCCCAGAACTTGACACTTGCCGTACAAACATTTGTCATCATTGCATATTTCTGCAAAAGAACTTGAATTATTTCTACTGTGTCCGAATAAAAAATAGAGAAAAAAAACCCAACTTGATAGCAAATATAAAATAATTTTAAGAACATTCAAACAATTAAGTTGCAAAGAATTTAATGTATTGTACTTGTTAATAGTATGTTTAACTTCGTTCAAATAATTTCCGATTTGGTCATTTATATATTCCCTATTTTTAATATTCAAAGAAGAATACTGTTTAGCATGGTTATTGCAGTACAGTTTGTTGTACAATCTGTTGTTAAATTATTTATAAAATTCTAGTATTTATGTTAAAACACATTTTATACAGAAAGAAACTTAGAGGTTCAATTAATTAAAATAATTTTAATATAATTTAAATAATCACATTTTTGATAAAAGAGAAAACTAAAAAACATAGTAAATACAAAATAATGAATAATCTGTTTTCAAAATAGACAAAAGTTCATAAATACTATTCAAATTAAACTTAAAATATTGCTGAATACTGCTTGAGAACCTACATTATTGAAAAAAATATTAGTATTCTAAAATTGTAAATCAAAAAAATTGTATTTCAAAATGAAAAATTGTTAATTAGTAAAACTGATTTAATTTGAAAAATTAAACATTTTTTCTGAGAATTTGAACAATATCGAAAAATATGCAATTGTGGCTATGGATATAGCCACAATTGCATACATTTCGAACAAACCAATCTAAATTATAGGAGTGTAAAATTTTACCGCATTTACAATCTACATGAAAAAAAAACCGACCTTTTAATTTAAAAGAAAAACATTTTATTACGTCTTTTATTTGTCGAAAAATAAATGCATATTTACCATAAATATAAATATTGATAATAGGAACTAGGCAATGATTCTCAGACTGTATAACACAAATTCCAAGCAAAGAATGAAATTGCTTAGTTCGTTTTCAAGTTGTTAATAAATTAGAAAACAAAATCAATTCTTTCCAATATTAATTTTTCTGCCTGACCGCGTGTTGTGCAGAACCATTAAACGCATCAAATTCTGTTTCATCCTATGCTGGTTCCCTCAGAAGATCTGTCGTCCATTTAATATGAAGGGAATGGAACATAACATTTCATCAAATCAAGAATTAGTAATTTCTAACAAATACGGGCATATAGTGCAATTGTACTTTCGGATAGGTGTAGTCTGTCAAGAAAGTTATGAAAGTTCAGTCTGATGCCATAATATTTAAATATTCTTAGTACTGCCCTATTGTAACTTTTTAAAATCTTTTATGGGGCATCCAGGAGGGGTACATGACGGATGAACGACTTTCGTTCCGAACGTGTCCATCTGACAGCGAAAAACAACTCAAGTTATCACTGGCTGTGAGTGACAGCTGGCCGTAAATGGGGTCTGCGAGAAGCCCTTTCATGTGCGAAAAATAAAAAAAAAACTCTGGCTGGAATGTGGTCAAGACACATGATTTTCTGGTAGGTTACTGTCAAAGCGGTTTTTAATGGGTTCGCCAATGGGACTCGTTCCAGTTCGGACCCAGTGCTTTTCTTGCAACTGTTTCCACCATGGAAGCAACAACTCAAGTTATGAATCATTATTCAAAGTTATGAATCATTACTCACGTTATGAATCATTACTCACGTTATGAATCATTACTCAAAGATATGAATGTTTCCATGGAAGCAACAACTGCGGATGTCTAAAATGGGGAGGCCCGCACTACACTAAAGAATGCCTCCCAGCTGGAGCCCATCTTGGAAACTCCTACCTGCATCAACTGTGGAATGCAAGGCCACCTCGCAGCATGGAGAGGCTGCCAGAAATCTCCGAAGTTTAATACAAAAGCAAAAATTTAAACAAACCATTTACATCAAGAAAAATGACAACAAACTTTTCCTACCCGGATGCAGTCCACATCAATAATCGAGAAAACAAGAAAATCCATAGCAAATCAACCCCACAGCCCTACCAACCAACCTCAACCCAAATTTATTTGAAAAAGCCTTATATGTCCTAAAAGAATTCATCTCCATATTCGATTCCTTGGGAGGAATCGAAAATGTCTACGAAAAAATGATTAACTGCAATAATCCGTTTAAAAAACTCCAATTATTACTCAAAGTTATGAATGTAAACAACGAAAACTAAATTTCAAGCAAAGATAGACTCCTCCCCTAGTAGGCGGAGCTACCCCTGATAAATAGTCACATATCGTTGCTACCTAAACCCTTTTAGACGGAAATACGAGATCTACCGAGTCAATTATCGCTGACCAATTATATACCAGTTTGACGGAACACTCCGAGGAAGTCTTGTCTCCGACCAGAGACGGTTTTTTCCGCACATCAAAGAGGACCTTCTCCAGAATTTCGACCAGAGATAACAAGGATTGTCGCTCGCGGTCAGACGGAACCCCTCGGAGCGAAATCGACTGACTTCTCTGGTATACTCTAGACTGGTCGCAGCTTTTGTTTTACGAGGGCAAGGTGAAGAGTTCACTCCCTGACGATGAAAGATTGTGACTTTCAATTAAAAAATGACTTTAATTTTCTACATAATCTCCCTTCACTTCAACACACTGGGTCCAACGTTTCTCCAACATTAGTATTCCTTCTCGGAAGTGAGAGTCTGGAAGGTTGTGAAAATATTCTTCTACGGCCCTCTCAACTTCTTTCATTGGATGCGAAGTGCTTCCCAGAAACAAATTTCTTCACATTTGGGAACAAATGAAAGCCTGAGGTTGCCAAATCAGAAGAATAGGGGGGATGGCTGAGCAAATCGTACCCCAAATCCCGCAGATTTCCCATCGCCAACGCACCCTTGTGCACAAGTGCGTTGTCCTGGTGAAAGATGACTTTTTTCTTCTTCAATCCAGTAATAATACAATGCATTCTCGTAATAATACAAGACGCGTTACCAATTTAACACGAATGGAATTTAATAGGGCTACTCGCCTACTGATCTACAATTGTTTTTAGCAACCAAAGCCAATAGAATGTATATTCGGATAAAAGTAGTTTATTAGGAATAAATAACCTATTGTCTATTTAACTTTTATTCGATCAAGATAACATATGTAATCTTTTCCATGGCATGACATTTAGAAACTATATGAGGACAGGGGCTGAAAAAGTGCTGATTTTGTGAACCTTATGTAGTTGCATCATATGCATTTGATATCATTTAAAAATGCCATTTTAAAAAAAATTGTGAAAATATTTTTATTTTCTATTTTCATTACTGTATACGACTGAATAAAAGAGCTTATCCAAAAAAAATATTAATTACAAAGTAAAAGTATGATATGCTTTTTTATAGTAATAAATATATGTAAAGATCTTAAGGCAAAGCTTGAATAAGCTATTTCATATTTTAGGTAAAATGGCTTTACTTGTTTTCTATTTTATTACTTTCTCTTAGTAAAAACAAATTAGTAGAAATAATTTACCTGCATGAAAATCAATGAAGTAAACAAATCTTTTTTTCTAATTTTCGATCTGTTTTTTAAGGAATAATGATGAAATATTTCACAAATAATTTTATTGTTAATTAATATCTTACATGTGTAATTATAACAACTATGCTTTCATCTTGAAGTATTAAATAAAAATTTCATGGCAAACGTTTAGATCAAATTGTATAAAACTGAACTGGGATTCACTTACAATATTGAATTGAAATAAGTAAGTTTGTTTAATGAAATTAAAAATTGGTTTCAATATTTTTTTTTCTTACCTCTTTCAGTTGTTACTGGCCTTGCAGTAGTTGTCCCTGCTAAAAGTGAAAAAAGTAAAAATCTTGTATATGATATTTTCTAACATACTTTGAAAAGGATACTTAGATAAAATATTGATTTCAAACTATTGTAAAAAACTGCAAATATTTTATTATAATTAAATAAGTAATTAAAAATATTGCAATTATTACTAAATAACTTTATTTTTATTTACTTCACAGTGATATTCTTTTATTTTGTATGTATTTGATAAAAAAATAAAATAAAGATATTTGGTCTCAAATAATAATAAATGAAGATATATATATACACTGAAGTGACAAAAGTCATGGGATACCTCTTAATATCGTGTCGGCCCTCCTTTCGCCCTGCGAACTGCAGCAACTCGACGTGGCATGGACTTAACAAGTCGTTGGAAGTCTTCTGCAGGAATATTGAACCATGCTGTCTCGATAGACGTCCATAATTGTGAAAGCGTTGATGGTGCAGGATTTTGGGCGCGAACAGACCTCTCGATGATGTCCAATAAATGCTCGATGGGATTCATGTCGAGCGATCTAAGTGGCCAGATCATTCGTTGGAATTGTCCAGAATGTTCTTCAAACCAATCGCGAACAGTTGTGGCCCGGTGACATTGCGCATTGTCATCCATAAAAATCCCATCGTTGTTTGGGTACATGAAGTCCATGAATGGCTGTAAGTGATCTCCAAGTAGCTGAACATAAGCATTTCCAGTCAATGTTCGGTCCAGTCGCACCAGAGGACCAAGTCCATGCCATGAAAAAACAGCCCACACCATTACGGAACCACCACCAGCTTGAACAGTGCCTTGCTGACAGTTTGGGTCCATGGCTTCGTGGGGTCTGCGCCACACTAGAACCCTACCATTAGCTCTTACCAACTGAAATCGTGACTCATCGGACCAGGCTACGGTTTTCCATTCATCTAGGGACCAACTGATATGCTCACGTCCCCACGAGAGTCGTTGCAAGCGATGTCGTTCTGTCTGTAAAGGCACTCGAGTCGGTCTTCTGCTGGAAAAGCCCAAGAAAGCTAAATTTCTCCGCACAGTTCTAACACACAAGTCCCTTGTACATCCCACATTGATTTCTGCGGTTATTTGACGTAGTGTTGCTTGTCTGTTAGAATTTACGACTCTTTTGCAGACGTCGCCGGTCTCGGTCGTTAAGTGCAGGCGGTCGACCACTGCGCTGTCCATGGTGGGATATTATGCCTGAAATTTCATGCTCTCGGCACACTGGATCTGGGAATGTTGAATTCCCTAACGATTTCCGAAATGGCATGACCCATGCGTCTAGTTCCAACTATTATTCCGCGTTCAAATTCTGGTAATTCCCGTCGTGCGGTCATCATCACGTCAAAACCTCTTCACATGAATAACTTGAACAGAAATGAAAGCTCTGCGAAAGCACTGCGCATTTATACCTGTTCTACGCGATGCTACTGCCATCTGAAAATTTGCATATTGCTATCCCATGACTTTTGTCACTTCAGTGTATATATATATATATAATTGGAATAAAGATCTCAAATCAAATCTTTGAAATTTCGGATTTTAATACAAGTATTATCTTTAAAAGATGATTTTGAAAAGGAATATGGGATAGAAAGTAATAAACGTAGTAAAACATATGACGAGAAACTTCATATGTATTCATTAATATTAATACACTCAAGACCCAAAACATTATGACCACCCCTACATTTTGCAAGGAACTCGCCTGGAGGACGTGGAAGGTACGTGATCAGGTGGAAGTGGTATTTAACTGCTGCTGGAGAGTCTGAAGAATCATTCTTTCACTTGCTTCTGTGTGTGATGGGAAAGGCTGCGGATCTAAGCGACTTTGATAGAGGGCAGATTGTAATGCCTCGAAGGCTCGGAACAAGTATTTCCGAAACTGCATGACTCGTGGGTTGTTCACGATCTACAGTTGTTAGTACTTATGCAAAGTGGATGAATGACGGTGAAACCAGCAGTAGACGACATGGTGTTGGACGTTCACACGCTATCAAAGAAAAAGGTCGTCGGAGACTGTCTCGCATGGGGAAGCAAAACCGGAGCCAGACAGTGGCTCAGATGATAGCCCAATACAATGTAGTAGCCAAGTAGAATACAATAGCCAAGTAGAATAGTATCGGAGCACACTGTTCAGTGGACACTATTAGATATGGGGCTACGCAGCAAACGTCCCACCCGTGTGCCTTTGCTGACCAAGCGTCATAGCCAACTGTGCCTGCGCTGGGCCCGGGAACATCGTGACTGGTCCATGGATCAGTGGGAGAGAGTTGCCTGGCCAGAGGAATCACGGTTTGCATTCACGCCGATGGCCGTGTCAGGATACGCCGTCTTCCAGGCCAACAGTTGCTCCCTCAATGTACAGTAGGTCATACACAGGCCGGTGGTGGCGGTATTATGCTTTGGGGGACGTTCTCTTGGGCGTCTCTGGGACCCGTGGTTGTGGTAGAGCAGACCAGGAATGCTACAGGGTATCTGAACATCATTGCGGACCAGTTGCACCCTTACATGGCCTCTGTTTTTCCAGCTGGAAATGGAATGTTCCAACAGGACAACGACCCTTGTCACAAGGCTAAAATTGTGTTGAAGTGGTTCCAGGAACATGATGCTGAATTCCAGTTAACGTCCTGGCCGACTAACTCACCGTATCACAATCCGATAGAACACATTTGGGATGTCCTGGAATGGCAGCTCAGAGTTCAAAGACCACCAGTTCGCAATATCTCGGATTTGCGTGACCGTTGCTAAAAACATCTGGTACAATCTGTCTCCGGCCATTTACCAAGGACTTGTGGCATCCATGCCAAGGCGGGTTGAAGCTGTGTTGCGCACCAAAGGTGGGACAACTCGTTATTGACAGGTGGTCATAATGTTTTGGCTCTTAAGTGTATGTGATAATATGGCACTTTCCGTACATCGGTACCTTACTTAGTGTCAAATGTAAATATTTCGGCAAAATCATGAAATCATAATACGGCAATTAACGATATACTGCGGGGTTAATAGTATAATACATAAATCATTTGTTAGCTTGCATACATTTTTGTATTAGTCCCAGATAACGGAAAAATACTACACTTTAGTACTACAGATAGTATCTGAAATATTAAACTGCAATGCTCAATAAAAACCGCAATTAGGTAATCAGAAATCAGTATTTAAAATATAAATATATAAAGATTTATTTTATTAAAAATGTTTCATTCGATATATTAGAATTTCAAAAAAAAAAAAAAAAAAAAATTTATAAATTACAAATATATTGTATGATTATGAATTATATAAAAAATGATTACAAAGAAAATTAAAATTCTTAACAATATAGAAATTATGAATTATATAAAAAATGATTACAAAGAAAATTAAAATTCTTAACAATATAGAAATTATGAATTATATAAAAAATGATTACAAAGAAAATTAAAATTCTTAACAATATAGAAATTATGAATTATATAAAAAAAGATTATTAAATAATCTATTTATAAATAATTGAAATTTTTGATTTTAATTTTTAAAGAATTTACAAAATAATGGTTAAGTGGTGATAATAATCATAATAATGGTTAGTGTGATAAAAAAAATCTAAAAATTACAGATTATTTAATTTCATATTAAATCATCATACAATATTTTATTTTAAAAGGGCATTTTTCAAAATTTACACAGTTAGATAGTTTGCTAAAGATAAATTTGTAAACACTTTAGAAAATATATAATCAATAATGAAAGTTTTGAAAACATTCGGATGTTGTTACCGATGCAGTAGCCATCAACTTGTTCATATCCATGATAGCAATCACAAATTTTGCGGCCGAACCAATTGAGGTGACAAGAGTGAGAATTTATTCCGCAGTAACAATCTAGACACACAAAAAAATAATTAAATAAATTCCATAAACATTGATCGAAATATTCTAATAAATAAGAAATTTAGATACGAATTATATAGCTCAAATTAATATTCAAATGATAATGCGTACAGTTTCGGATCTCTTAGTGACAAGCATTTCATCGCAATCTACTTGTATCAAAGTTATTTGTGTTGGACAAATGGCTGGGCCGATGTTGTACAACGCTTTCCAGAAATATTTTCAACACTACTAGACATGAAAGGCGCTACTACATCTATTGTTTTGTAAATGTTTGACCTTTTTGATCTTGTTGTGTTTTTATTTGTTTTTTGCGCCATCGCAGAAGTTTTGTGATGAAGGTTATAAAAGATAACAGAACATCTTTGGAGTGTACTACTGTGCCCAAAAAGTAAGACCAATTTAAAAAAAAAAAACTCTTTATTTATTCTTCCAAATTTATTTCATCGCCATCAAAGTAATCTCCTCTGGACACAATACATTTATGCCAACGCTTTTACCAATTCTCAATGCATGCTAAAAAGTCATCGGCAGGATGGCCTTCAAAGCGCGCACCGATTCACTTCGAATCTCTTCAATCAACTCAAAAGGGTGTCCCCGGAGTGGTCTTTTGAGTTTAGGGTATAGCCAGAAGTCGCACAGTGTAAATGCGGTGGTTGTGGAACGGTATGGGTTTCATTTTTGGCGAAAAAGTTACGAAGAATCAATGCAGTGGGTGCTGGCGCATTATCGTGATGCAAAAACCAAGAGTTGTTTTTTCATAAATGTGGCCTCTTTTTTTTGAATAGCGTCACGCAAACGACGCATAACACTCAAATAATCTTCCTTGTTGAAAGTTTGGCCTGGCGGAAGGAATTCATAATGCACCACACCACGCATTAACGCACCATACCACGGTATTCGAAGGAAACAGTCAACATGAACTTGATTTTTGTGCGACTTTGGCGTGCCCTTTTCGGTCTTTCTTCACCTTTGTCACGATATTCGCTCGATCAATCGATTGTTTCCGGTTCGTAAGCATAAATCCAAGTTTCACCTCCAGTTATACCTCCAGTCCATTGCCTCCTAATGCTCCAGTTATAATGCGTTATAATTGTCCTAATAATAGAGAGTTTTTGCATACCGTACGTTAGTTACCGTAGAACGTCCGTTAGCTTTTTCTCCCTAGCGCGCATGCTCATAGGAAACATAATTTCCTATGAGCATGCGCGCTAGGGAGAAAAAGCTAACGGACGTCTTACGGTAACTAACGTACGGTATGCAAAAACTCTCTAATATTGCGTTATAATTGTATAATTGTGTAATTGTATAATCAATATTTTTGTCCAATTATAATGCGTTATAATTGTTAGAATAATTGATAGTCAAACATTGTTTCACACACTTAAGCGTGACGATGTTTTCCCAAAATATTCAGTGTCAATTTCGGTATCAATCGAGATTTGACGCATGTGAAGCCCACAACATCTTTTAAAATGGAATTGACCGATCCTTTTGAAATTTCAACATGATCAGCAAGGTCTTTAATTATAAATAGATGGTTTGCAAGTACACAATCTTTAATTTTTTGGACGTGAGCTTCGTCGGTTAGGGGTTCATGGTCGATCAGATCGTTATTGATTTCAACGCTTTCTCTTTCTTCTTTGAAACTATTTATACCACTTGTAAACATTTGTTTTCGATATAGTTTGCTCCCCGAATACCTTCTGCAACATTCTGTAAGTTTCAGCACACGAATATTCATTCCGCAAATAAAATTTAGTGCAAGTACTTTGCTCAATTAATTCAGACATTTCAAAAATCGCCGGAATCAGTTTTAGCGTCTCACAAAGTTAGCGTTGCAGTCAGTTTTGGCGTAACTCAAACACGAATGAATATTTCGATGTGAAATTTCACACAGATATAAAGGACCATGCCGACAACCTAAAGAAGAAAATAAAAAATTGCAATTCCATATGCCCGGGAAATTTAAATTTAAATCTTGCTTTTCTTTTTGGGAGCAGTAGTATATAACATAAGTTACTATAGAAGTCAGTGTGACTATGTTTTCGCTATTGGATATGGATCGTTTCCACTG
>BPLQ01013443.1:0-17871 GCA_021605075.1 Caerostris darwini | reverse complement strand
CCTGCAAAAATATACAAAGAAATATGCTCACATAATAATAGCAAACTCAACATTTCACTATTCGAGACAATAGAAAGCCTACTGAATCTTATATAAATAACTGGTGACATTTTAATATCGTTGGTGATCAGTGGCAAGTAACATGAGAGCACCAAATGGCACCAGGTGAAAAGTATCCAACAATAAAGAATAAAAATTAACGAATTAAATAATTTAAAATTTAACGAATAAAAATAATAAAACTTCTCACGATTTTCTTGCTGCATATTAGATAAAAATAATAATAAGTATATCATAAAAATTAACTTCTAAATGTTACAATTTTTAAGTTTTGCTGGAGTATATAAAATTGAGCATTTCACTTTTTGAGAAAATAGAAAGTCCACTGAATCCTATAAAAATCACATATGGGTTTGATGACATTTTAATACCAGTGCTAAGCATCATGAGGCCACCAGATGCACCCGCCGAAGAGTATTCAACAATAAAGAACAAATTTTTTAATTTAATATTTAATAAAAAAATTTTTTTTTCGCTTGCTGCACACCGTATAAACATAATAATAAATATATAGAAAACACTGAACCTCTAAATGTTACAGTTTTTAAGTAACCCTGGGGTTTAAACTTAACATTTCACTATTCGAGAATTAGAAAGTCAACTGAATCCTATAAAAATCACATACGAGTTAGGTGATATATTAATACTAATGATTAGTGCTAAGGATCATGAGGCCATCAGATGGTACCAGATGAAAAGTATCCAACAATACAAGACATAAATATTTAATTAATATTTAATGAATAAAAATAATGAAGTGTTTCACGAATTTCTTTCACTTTTTACTAATAATTTTTTTCCGCAAATCTTACTATTGATAATAAATCTAATATAATTTAATTATTTTATATTTAATATTTTAAATTTAGAATAATTGCACACACTATTGGTTAAAGCAAATTTTCAAACAAGCTTCAACGATTTTAAATGGCAGAAAATTAAAAATAGTTATTTAACTAAATTTAATCTCGGTTATGTGGTTTCAATAAATGATCATTCTATAAAATCCATTTAATATTCAAATACGCTGAAAAAGTATTTAATGATAACATATTTCGCATAGATGCGAAAAACCCTTCTTTTATAAGAACTATCGACTGTCGATTTTTTTTATGTTGCATTACAGTTCCAATGACAAATCAATGATGCACAAACTAGCGAAGTACACATGCATCACAAAAAATATTCCTATATTTAATTCATTTATATATAAGCAACGCAATGAAAAATAAATGATGTAATATAATAAGTATATAAAGATTAAACGCATGGATTCAATACGTTGGTTGGATATTTATAGCAACCAAGCGTATAAGTATTGGTTTATACTTATCGATTTTTTGATATTCATGTCTAAAATTGCTTGTTAACAATATTGATCCAAATGGGATTGAACTTTCTAGAAACCACAATTTCTTCTACAAGTGCAATTCTAAATTTATAATGTTATTTTGGCAATACCACAAAATACATAATCAGCTTTTGAAACCGATCTCTAACTAATAATGGATGGCCAACAAAATTGATTCTGGATTTGTAACATTGAGATTTATGCTCGGTAATGATGCTTTATCTCAATTTATCTAAACGTTGATTTTGGTTGTGAGAGTAATAAATAAATAAGAACATACATCGATCATTTGAATCTACACTAATGAGTTATTGTCAAAAGTTCCTATCTTATTTTTTTGCAATTTATTAGAAAAAAAATTGAATAAAATATTCGTAATATTTAAATGATTAACGTTTTTATTAAATTAGAGCAGCATAATGCTTCATATTTTAATCTTTCATCAAAACCTAAAAATCAATAAATATATATGCTAGTAGAATCCGGCAAATTGTTATACAAAAAAAAATGCAATGTAGAAAATTACATATCGTGAATATAGAAACATACATGGCACCGAACCCGAAACCTGTGCCACCGAGCGTCAGAGCGCTAGCCACTCGACCATCAGGCCCCTGGTCTAATATGATTGTAAAACAGTGGGAGTAGTGCTGATAATGCTACGTCTCAAACATCTCATGTTTCAGAAAAAAAAAAACATATCATGGTTTGGAATTTGTCTGCCCACCACGTGGCTGTTGGGCCATTGAAGAAGAAGAATTTTAAATTCTTTTATAAAGAATACAATTTATGCTTTATCAGATACACTTGCTGTGTTAGCTATATTTAACAGTTTCAGTTACAGTTTCCTATGAAGATCATTGTGCAATCGATTTTTAGTATTTAAGCAATATTGATTTTCATTAAAATGAATTTAAAAGGAGAGTAAAAAAGAAGGTTAAATAGATTTTTTGTACTTGAATATATTTTGTGCTTTTCTCATTTGTATGCAATGTGTAATATATTGTTGGACAGCATTTACGCAAAGCAATGATAAGAACTTCCACAATTTCTGCTCAAACCCCTAACTACCTTTTCCTCCCCTTACCCTGATGGCATTAATGGAGGGACGCGTATGCTATTAAGAGACTTTGGAAACATTTCTAAGTCCTCTTTTAAGTCCAACTACTGGCCACTCGGACATCGGGGCATTTCGCATTTTCCACCTTGTTAGTGATGTCCAGCAGTCTGAGCTCTGGGACCTATCAAGCTCTTGAGGTCACCTGCCGGCTATTAAGGAGTACTCAGGTTACCCGGACAAACACGAACCTTTTTAGCTCTTTTATTTTGTTTGTTTGCCCATTATTACCTGACGGCTATGGTGTGGAAGCCCACCAGGGATTCGAGCTCATTAAGCAAAAGCAGCGAGTTCGAACAGTGTAGTTTCAGGAAATTAGAGTAGAAGATATTAGTCGCATCAAACGAATGGATTTACCGGTCATTAGGTTGTTTTTGAAAGAGTCTCGTGTGCTACATAATAGCGCTTTTATACTGGAGATTTCCAAATAGGCAATGAAGTAAGTTACTTGAGTCCATTTAGATGTAAACTAGTTTTATTTTGTGTCCAAATATCTTCGAAAAGAGATACCTTTTTTTGCATAATTTATCCGTAATGATATCATTATCTCGTTAAATATCATTTTCCAAATTTTTTATTTTATTTTCTCTTTTTATGAATTTAATTGCATAGTTTCAAGTATCGTATCTCATTAAATATTTTTATATTTTTAGACCAATTGATTATTATGGTTCTTAAAATAGAAAGTTCAGAAAATAAAAATCTAGGTTTTTTTTATGATTTAGAAAAGTATTATATGCTTGATCTTATTCTGCTCGAAGCCCCATATGTTTTGTACCTTAATATATATCCAACGAGTGTTACCACCTTAATATATTTATACTTTCTCCTTATATCTGTAAATTAATAAACAACCTCATAAAATATATCAATTCAATTTCATCAAAGAATCTGATGAAGCAGACATGAAACATTGGTGATTATCTGCTTGTGATAGACACTATATACTGCCATGCTCGAGTCGTGTCTCAGTGGTAACGTGCAGTGCTGGTGAGTATTAAGGCTGCAGGTCAATTATTAAGGCTGCTGGTCTTATTCAATTTGCCGGTGGCATTGTTGTTGACACTGTTTCAAAAAGGTGAAGCCTCGACAGCGTGTGTTATGCTCAGCATCTTACATCATTAGTCAGATTATTGTGTGAGAGTTTTCTGAGTTTTTCCCATACGATACGCAAATGCGAGGTAATTCAGACTTCTACCTACGGGTGCTCTAACATAACAGAAGCTTTCCATTTCCTTCCATCCATGAGTAGACTACTCAGGGATATAGATTAGATGGATATACAATACAATAAATAAATATAAATATACACTAGGATATAAAATACAATATATAATAGTTGGATGGAATGCACAATATATAATAGTTGGATGGAATGCACAATACATAATAGTTGGATGGAATACACAATATATAATAGTTGGATGGAATACACAATATATAATAGTTGGATGGAATATACAATATATAATAGTTGGATGGAATACACAATATATATATAATAGTTGGATGGAATACACAATATATAATAGTTGGATGGAATGCACAATATATAATAGTTGGATGGAATACACAATATATAATAGGATGGAATACACAATATATAATAGTTGGATGGAATACACAATATACAATATATAATAGTTGGATGGAATACAATAGTTGGATGGAATACACAATATATAATAGTTGGAATACACAATATATAATAGTTGGATGGAATACACAATATATAATAGTTGGATGGAATGTGCAATATATAATAGTTGGATGGAATACACAATATATAATAGTTGGATGGAATATACAATATATAATAGTTGGATGGAATACACAATATATAATAGTTGGAATATATAATAGTTGGATGGAATAG
The DNA here is from genome assembly GCA_021605075.1 of Caerostris darwini. Classification (NCBI taxonomy): domain Eukaryota; kingdom Metazoa; phylum Arthropoda; class Arachnida; order Araneae; family Araneidae; genus Caerostris; species Caerostris darwini. The sequence continues at coordinate 13,467 of BPLQ01013443.1, read as the reverse complement.
TTGGATGGAATACACAATATATAATAGTTGGAAATATATAATAGTTGGATGGAATGTTGGATGGAATACACAATATATAATAGTTGGATGGAATATACAATATATAATAGTTGGATGGAGTATACAATATATAATAGTTGGATGGAATACATGGAATACACAATATATAATAGTTGGATGGAATACACAATATATAATAGTTGGATGGAATGTGCAATATATAATAGTTGGATGGAATGTGCAATATATAATAGTTGGATGGAATACACACAATATATAATAGTTGGATGGAATACACAATATATAATAGTTGGATGGAATACACAATATATAATAGTTGGATGGAATATACAATATATAACCGAACAATATATAACAATATATAACTGCACAGCCGAACCCTGAGGATTAGACACAACAACAACCTATACTTCTCAGACCTAATAATAATACAATAAATTACAATATTACAATAATCTCATAAATAATCACATCATATAGATAATTGCGTAAAAAATTATATATGCTGAAAGTCTTTTATCTAAAATTTCAAAATGTTTTTAATAGATAAACCAGAACAAACATAAGATTGATAAAATAATTAAGTTTTTATAAACATTTTATAATAAAACGTCAATGGTTTGGTTTGATTTGGTTTTTCGCTCTGAGGTCATTTTTCGCACACTTTAGGCTAATTAAACCGGAACCTACAGTTTAACGTGGATTCCGAATCACTAACAAACATCAATGTTACGCCAGGATTCGAACCTGAAGACTGTGGCCCCATTGGCCGTTAAGCCGCAAAACGTCAATTTCACATATATAGTAATACTATTTTTCTGATAACATCAGGCTTTTTAATTTGGCTATAGTTTTGAAAATTAAAGGACCATGGAATAATATAAATAAAAAAAATGTAAATCTGAATTAATTATTTAAAAAGAATCATGCACCATAAGGTAAAACTAATCATTAAAAAAAAAAAAAAAAAAAAGGCTAAAATTAAAACAAAGCTCTTCTACAAAATACTTAAATAATCAAAAACATTTTTTTTTATTTCTTCGGTAGCCCTCGCCGTGTAGCAGACGATTAAGAAGATTAAAGTTTCAACTTGCATTGTGGCAACACTGACATTTAATTTTCTAGCAGTTGGAGAGTAAAAAAAAATAAAAATAATAAAACGATGAAAATATTAAAATATGACAAGCACGAATTGTGAAAGAAAAAAAATGAGAACTACACGTCCGTCTAAAAGAACAAATTCACGTCGTCGAGAAAGAATAAATAATTAAATAAAAAAAAAAGAACAAATAAACGAAAAAAAAAATGAAAAGAAATTCTCGAGAAAAATTTAATCATAAGGATAGAAGAAAAATAATAAAAATGTGTAACGACGAATGCATTGAAGATGTACTAAATGCTACTTTTGCATCAAGGCTGACTGATACAAGTTATTAAAAAATAAAATATACTGCATAAAAATATTAGACCCTTAACAAACAATCTCAGCTAACGGATAAAATCGTATTACTTTCTTAGGACACTGACAAGAGAGAAGCTTTGAAATTTTTATCACAACTTTTTCACCCGTCATTCTAGAAAAGTAATACGACCAGATTTGAAATTTTTGATATTGTCGTCATTTTCACGAATTTCTTTCATAATTTCGTCACCTTTAGATTCAACGCTGTCTTTATTTTTTCTGTTCCTTTTTTTTAAGAGTTTCTTTTCTTGTTTCAAATGTGTTGGCGTTTTCTGACTTTTGGATTTTAATGAAAAATCTCGGATGGCATGTTTATCCAGAGTTATTAGCAGCATTCAATCAGTTTTCTTCAATATTTTGTTTTATTTTTTGTGTAATTTTACCAGTAGATGAAGAAACATTCTTTTAATTTAAGAGATCTTGACATAAAACATTGTTTAGAAAAGTTAATATATTTGCTGAAACGTTTTTAAGAAAACTTGGGATTGCATTTTTGTTTGTTTTTTATTCAGTTTTGAAAGAAAAATCATCAAAAAATGTCCTAATAATATTATTTTAATAAAGATTTTACTTTGCTCCTTGTTATTTGCGATTCTCCCCATTTTCAAAACGTAAATAAACATTCATATAACAATATGTTTACTACTACAACAAAATGTTATAAGTTTTTTAGAAGCTCCAATATCATAATCATCAGGCATAGTGATTTACAATAGGATATTAGAATAGTTATGTTATAAGTGATTTAGAAGTTCCAATATCATCATCATCAGGCATAGTGATTTACAACAGTGATATTTAGCATAATGATTTACAATAGTGATATTTAGAATAGTGGTTTACAATAGTGATATTTCGAATAGTGATTTACAATAGTGATATTTCGAATAGTGATTTACAATAGTGATATTTCGAATAGGAATTTACAATAGTGATATTTAAAATAGTGATTTACAATAGTGATATTTAAAATAGTGATTTAAAATAGTGATTGATATAGTGATATAGTGATATATTTACAATAGTGATTGATAATTGATATAGTGATAATATGAGTGGTACTATTGTAAGTCACTATTTTAAGACTTACAATAGTGATATTTAAAGTAGTGATTTACAATAGTGATATTTAGAATAGTGACTTATAATTTTTAATAAGATTTTACTTTACTCCCTCTTATTTGCAATTATCGTTATTTTCAAAACATAAATAAATATATTACAATTTGTCATATATTTAATTACAACAAATTATTATAAGAGGTTTAGAGGCTCCATTATTATCATCAGGAATATTAATTTACAATAGGGATATAATAGTGATATTTACAATAGTGATATTTATAATAGTGATTTACAATTTTTAATAAGATTTTACTTTGCTTCCTGTTATTTGCAAATCTAACCATTTTTAAAACAAAAATATTCATTCATATAACAATATGTTATATGTTTATTTACAACAAATGTTATAAGTGGCTTAGAAACTCAAATATCATCACCATCAGGAATAATGATTTACAATAGTGATATTTAGATTAATGATGTACAATTTCATTATTTTTTTCAATTATTTTGTTTTTATAGTAGATTTTATTAGAGTTTAATATTTATATTTTCTTTATAAGCAAGATTTCAAATAAATAAACATTTGAAACCTAAATAACTACGTAAATATTTGAAACCTAAATGAATAATGTGACCTAAAGAAAAAAAAATATATATATATATATATATATATATATACAAAACAAATTCATAATTATGAGGTACTATTTTGTTTTTGTAGTAGATTTTGTTAGGGTTTAATATTTATATTTTCTTTATACTTAAGATTTCGAATACTATTATCTTATCAGTTTAATTTTCCCATTCATAAATAATGTTAAAAAGCTGAAAACATCTAGCAAGTCTTTCCCAACTGTGACAATGTTATAATACTTTGAAATTAACTTTATTATATAAGTCTAATCTGACACAAAATAAAAATATACAAAATAAATTCATAATTAAGAGGTCCTTTTTGGTTTTTATAGTAGATTTTATTACGGTTCATTATTTATGTTTTCTTTATAAGCAAGATTTCAAATACAATTATCTTATCAGTTTACCTTTTCCATTCATAAATAATGTTAAAAGCTGAAAACTTGAAGGAAGCCTTTCCAAACTGTAATAATGTTATAATCCTTTGAAGTTAAGAGCTACAGAAATGTATTATAGAACCATGGGTTCGGTCGAAAGATTCCAAAATGATCGATTACGCGTCAAGGCATATTCATCAGGCGAAAGCATCCATCAAGCAAAAAAAATCCTACATAGGCCTTCATTTTCTTTTTTACACTATGAAAATTTAAGCATTTTTTTTCCTTCTTATCAATTCTGATTTTTAAGACCGAGGAATTATATTTTGAACGTGATAAATAAAAAAAGTCGAGAATTCACGATTAATGATTGGACTAAATTGACAGCAAGTATTAGTGATTTCTAAAATTGCCTTCGTAATTTATCTTTCAAGAATCAGTTTAAATCAACGTGAGAGGCAGGACTGCATAGAAGAAAAACCCACTTAAAATAATTTGTAGCGTTTTTCTCTCACTATTTTTCTACTTTTTTAAAAAAATTCATGTGAACTTTTTTAGAAGTTTGTGATTTTCTCATTATTCGAGGTATTCCAGAAATTTTCTAGAGAACTCTGAAGCGCATAAGAAAATATGGTCAATTCCATTCGCAAGGGATAGAAAAATAATTGACACTGATACATGCATAATATCCACATCCCATAGATTGCTGGACATAGCTGGACATCAGATATCAAGCACATAAGCTGATATAGTGATTTACGCTACCAGATCAATATAAGATTCTATTAACCTTTTGTAAAAAAAAAATCAGAAGAACTTAAAATCAAAATAAATAATATGAGATAAATCAGGTGATCAAAGGAAACATGTGAAAAAGCCATCCTGCCCAATTTACCGATTCTTAAGTATCCAGTCTCAATACATCATGTTGCATAATGAGAAGGATCCTCATCATCTTGAAGACTCAATTGGTTGCATACATTTCCCGATACATTTATATGCCGATACATTTTACCATCAGTTAGATCATGCACAACATGAATATCGACCAGCTCAGCTTTGGTGAAACTACATGCTCACACTACACAGTCACGAGCTGCTCTAAGCACTCATGAACAGTGCCACCAATCCACTTACCGCCACGCTTTCCTATGTGATTCTGTTTCATATTTTTCTCAATTAATGAGCTTTATTAATTAGAGCACTGCTGAGTGCAAATCATTTTTTTTATTGAACATCGGTGATCCTCATGTACGATTTATGTACAGCACAAAGAGCCCACTGATTGGTGATCGGTTGATGACGATAGTACAATGCTTTTCGGCAGGTCTTTTAGCTGTATCTTCAACGATATTGCATGTCGTATGGTAAGAAAACCTGGAAACACCTACCAGAAAGCCTGAATATATATGCGAGAAACGTTTACACCAATTGTCACAATAGTCTTTTTTTAAGATAATAAATTAGGTCTGTACACATATATTGCTTTGAAGATTTAAAATAATAATAAAGATTAAATAAACTTGAAAATTTTGCACCAGTAGTAAAAAAAAAAAGCAATCATTGAGCTTTATTAGTGAGAGCATTGCTAAGTAGAATTCAATTATTTTTATCGGACATCGGTGATTATCATGTATGATTTATGTATACTACAAGACACCACTGATTGGTGATTGATTGATGACTGGAATACAGTGCCTTTCGGGAGGATTTGTAACTGTAACGTCCCCGACATTGTAGATCGTATGGGAGGAAACCCTGAAAACATCCATCAGACAGACTGAATATCGATGCTAGACAATTTTACACCAATTGTTACAATCGACATCGAATCCCCTAGTATCTAAGAGCAGTCACTACATCAATACCGCCAGCGATTTCAAACTTTGCACCTCCTTTACCATAGGAGCGACAAAGTTTGGCAGGTTTCCATTCTGCCACGAATCGGAATAAATTCAATATTTAGATTTTTGGAAAACAATGGAATAAAAATATAAAGATTTTGTATTAAATGTATAATGCTTATAAAAAAATCTTTATACATTTTTAAGATTTGAAATTTAATTGTTGAATGTAAATTTTACACAAAATGTAAATAAATTGAATGTAAACTTATATCACATAATACCACTAAATAAAAAATAAACCAAACTCTAAAATATGTAGAGAGAGTTTGAAAAATATTTTATCATGATTATCGGAAGCTCCCTGCTATTACAATCCTATTTACATTAGGAATAAAAATATTCGTTTTGCCCACTGCTTTATCTATTGCCTTAAAAGATATATGATTTCATTTACCTTTGCATATGATTAGACTGCTTTATGCGTTCCCTTCTGTTTGCTTTTCTTCCATTTCTGCATAAATTGTCGATTTATACGCATTTACATTCACTGTTTAAACAGAACTTTTGGCTTTAAATAAATAAACTCGTATCAAATGGTTAGTTAAATATTTTGGAGAAAAAGAATTTTTATTTGACCATAAATTCTGAACATTTCTCGTCTACTTTGTGTAGTATATAATATATTTGACAGAAATTTAAGATCTTTAGAGGCACATGCTCAATTACTTGTGCTGTTCTTATTTATATTTGCTTTATTGGTTGCATTTCGGAAGAATATTAAGAAGTCCTATTGGTGAATTTTATATATTCCTTAACTATTACTTTTTTTTTTCAAAATATTGTTTCATTTTTAGTATTATCAGAATATCATTTTTGAAATAAATGAAAATAATTCGAAAAAAAATATTTCATTACATTTTTTTTCCATTTCTGTATATTTAAAAGGCTGCATATATTTGTTATATGTATATATATTTGTTATAAATTAAGTTTACATATAGTTCATAAGTTATATACTTACATTATATAACTTATGTTTATATGTATATATATATATATCCTTATAACTTTCATTAAATTTCATACAATGGATACAATTTTAGCATTATAATACCTCTGTTATGTGGTATATCTATATATATTTCTTATAACTTGCGTTATACTAGTATATACTTAAGTTATATATTTACATTATATATACTTAATAAGTTATACACTTACATTATATAACTTAAGTTATATACATATCTTTGTAACTTACGTTAAATTTCATACAATGTATACAAATTTAGCGTTACAATTTTAGCACTATAGAATTCAAAGAAATGAATCTAAAACACAAAAACAAACCCCAAAAACCTTGAGACTTTAATGGGACATATGAGTGAAATAAAAATTGTGACAGAAAGCCGGTTTTTTGGGAGGGGGTGATTATTTTGATAGCTTATATAGAAAATATTGCAGCTGCTAAATGATTTAAAATAACATTAAGGACACAACCTATACAGATTAATAGGGTATCATTTTTCATACATTTATCCTCGAATACGTCTTGTACTAATTTCTTTCAGTATTTCTAAATTACATATGTGAGTAATTTATATTGAATAAGTAATAAATGGAGTTAAGTTACATATTTAAAAAATCTTGAAACATATGCTAGAATGATATAATACTTGACTTTCATATTCTGTTGTTAAAAAAAGAAAACATAAAACAATTAGCATTTCTCTTGAAAGGCTTCTCAAAAATGTTAAAAATAAAATTAATGATATTATATGTATAGTATTCCTGTACATAACTGCACATTAAAAATTAAAGAGTTAAATTTAACGGTGAAAATTAGCATTAAAAGTTAACTCCTTTAATAAAAATTAACAGTTTTTCTCTGGTTCGTGTAACTCTTAAATCTACGTTAGTTTGAATGCAATGAGAGTTTTATTGATGAAAAACCCATAAAGGCTTGCTATAAAAAAGGTTTAAAATAGTTCCAATCATTTAAATTTTCTTTTTATCTGATTAGTAAAAGTGTAATAGAGTTTAATTAATTTATAGATAAAAATACATTTTGCAATACTCCATTAAAAACACTTAGTTGTGTGAAATCTGTAGAAGGATAATATAGCTTTGCTAATAAAGCAAGAAAAAATATTTTTTAATAATTCGTGCAAAATATACAGTGGAAGAGGAAGAAAATACAAATGTGGCAAAATTTTTTTATTTGACATACAATGTTTCTATGGGGAATAAAAGCAAAACTCTATATAAGAATGCTGCCAAATTTGAATTCTAAATGTTATATGAAATATGAAAGTTAGCCAAATATTTCAAGAGGGAGAGGTCTTTAAAAAGATGAATGATTGCTTGAATATATTTAACATTTTCAGAGTTGACATGTGTGGATAATGTACTAGAGCCTCTATTTGTGTATGAAAACAACGTATGAAAGGTACCGTTTAGTACATTTATCATATTTATTATGAGACATAAAAGTAAATATTTAAATATTTATCCAAAACTTTGAAATTGTTTCATGATATTTGTCCTTGTATTTCAAGATTAATAGCATTATCATAAATTTTATTTATGATAGTATGTGCTAATGATTTTCATTGCTTTCATTGCATTTATTCTTAAAACTGCCTCGCATTAATCTAATGTCTCGATTTAATCTAGCTAAAGCTGTCGCCTATTGCTTTCAGGTGCAAAAACTATGTACACCAATAATTGTAAATTTAAAAAAAAAAATTGTGTATCTTAATATATACACAACGAGCATTATCCTCGTAATATTTATGATATATCATCCTATCTGCAAATTAATAAACAACCTCACGAAAGATACCTTAAAATGTTCATCCAAATAATTAAATTTCCTCAAGGAAGCTAATGAAACATTAACGAAGCATTGATGATTATCTACCCATTATAGACACTGCAGACCATCATGCCAGACTCGTGACTAAGTTGTAATGTGCACCGCTAGTGAGCCTTAGGGCCGAGGTTTAATCGCTGGCTGCTTTATTGTAGACACTGTTTCAAAAAACGAAGACGTTTGTGATGTTCATCACCTTGCCTCGTTAGTCGGATTAACTAGAGGGAGTTTTCCGGGTTTTCTACGATACTCAAATGCGGTGTAGTTCCTCTTAAAATAAAAGTACTATCCTTCTTTTCATTGACGCGGAGCCAAGTCAGACTTCTACCTACCGGTACTCCATCACAACAGAAGCTGACCTTCTCTTTCCCTCTTCCATGAGAATTCACTGGTTCTTGGACTTCGTCTACATGTTGCTGTGGATCTAGTGACATAAGAAACAACAACAGCACGAGTATAAGACAGTTCTGTATCAGTCATTATTAATAAATTAGAAGACAACTATCTATTGTGAATTTTATATAATATCCGAATTATAGAATAGTCAAATATTTGTATAGAATGCTTTAAATAACTTCTATTTCATATATACTGTAAAATATTTGCATAACATTAATTATTTTATATGTAGTGTTTTTTTCACTTGCAACAAATGCCTTATCTTTGTTCTAATTTTTCAATGTTAATCGTCTTGTAGATTTTTCAACTTAAGAAATGATATTGATAATAGAAATGACTCATTACACAATAATCATTTGTTGAGAAAAAAATTTGCCATTTGGTATTTTAAATTTAGATATCAACAGGCAGTAACCATAAAAACTTTATGTACCAACTTTTAAAACCTATTTTTCCTTTTATTTCAAAATATTGAAGAATATATATAAATAGATGCGAATCAGACTTCTCACCCACATCATTCCTCAACTGTAAAGAGGAAACTCAGCTCTAGGTATACTGATATGGTGTAGTAGTAGTAAGTAATAAGGAAAAAAAATTCACGTTTTCAAAATTAAATTAAAGGGGGCAGTCAAATTAAAATACATATTCAATGCTGGAAAGCTTAGATTATATTAATGTGTTTCATAACGTCAATGATAAAATTATTATACTAAAAGTAATTTAATAAATTATTTTAATTTTAAATTTATGTCAGGACGGCCGGTCTAAGGGGCCAGACTCAAGTGGCTTCTATGATCTGATAGCTGATAGCCATTGAAGATTGCTTTGGTTTATCGCTCTACGGTCATTTTTTGCATTCTTTTTCGGCAATTGGACCGGGATCTGCAGTTTAACGGGGATTCCGAGCCACTATCAAACATCCATGCCACATGCAGGAATCGAGCATAAAAGCTGCGTTACCAACGGGCAGAGCGCTAGTCAATTGGTCATCAGGCATCTATTGCGCCTTTGAAGAAGAAGAATTTAAAATTATTTTATAAAGATTACAATTCATGCCTTCTCGGATAAATTTGCCATGTTAGTTATATTTAGCAATCAGTTTCGTACAAAGAAACTGTGGAATTGACATTTAGTTCTTAAACAATATTGATTTTGAGTAAAATGAATTTAAAAGAGGGAGTAATAATATAAATATATTTTTTTACTTCTAATTTATTTTCTACTTCTCTCATTTTTATGCAATAAATTGTTGAACAACATTTACTCAAAGCAATGCTGAGAATTTCCACAATTTTTGCTCAAACCCCTTACTACCTCTCCTCCCCTTACCCCAATGTCACTAATGGAGGGATGCGTGTGCTATTAAGAGACTTTGGAAACATTTCTAAATCCTCTTTTAAGTCCACTACTCGCCACTCGGACGTCGGGGGGGCATTTCGCATTTTCCACCTTGTTAGTGATGTCCAGCAGTCTGAGCTCTGGGACCTATCAAGCTCTTGAGGTCACCTGCCGGCTATTAAGGAGTACTCAGGTTACCCGGACAAATACGAACCTTTTTAGCTCTTTTATTTTGTTTGTTTGCCCATTATTACCTGACAGCTATGGTGTGGAAGCCCGCGAGGGATTCGAGCTCATTAAGCAAAAGCAGTGAGTTCGAACAGTGTAGTTTCAGGAAATTAGAGTAGAAGATATTAGTCGCATCAAACGAATGGATTTACCGGTCATTAGGTTGTTTTTGAAAGAGCCTCGTGTGCTACATAATAGCGCTTTTATACTGGAGATTTCCAAATAGGCAATGAAGTCAGTTACTTGAACTCATTTAGATGTAAATTAGTTTTATTTTGTGTCCAAATATCGACTCTTTATACGTTTTCCAAAAGAGATACTTTTTTGCATAATTTATCCGTAATGATTTTATCATTATCTCGCTAAATATCATTTTACGAATTTATTTATTTTTTATTTTCCCGTTTTGTGAATTTAATTGCAGATAGTTTCAAGTTTCAAAAACCGTACCTCATTTTAATATTTTCATATATTTAGTCCGATTGATCATGATGGTTCTTAAATATTTTCAGAATATAAAGATTTAGATTTGTTATACTTTGAAAATTATTATATGTATCTTATTTTCTCGGCTCAAGAATTGTGGTTCAGTGGTAACGTGCACCGCTGGTGTGCATAAGGGCTGAGGTTCAATTTGCTAGTGGTATTGTTGTAGACACTGTTACAAAAACGAAGAGACTCTATGGCGTTTGTGACGTTCAGCATATTGCCTCGTTAGTCGCAATACCTGATATGAGTGGGGTTTCTCCTATACGATACGCAAATGCTGGGAGTTCTCTCAAAAGGTCCTCCTAGAAGGTACTTCCCACCTTTTTCAGCGACATGGAGTCAAGTCAAATTTCTACCTACAAGTGCTCCATCACAAGAGAAGCTGGCCCTTTCCTTCTATCCATCAGTAGATACTAATGGGATATCCGTCCCGCACTGCAGGACTCTGAGGATTAGAGTCAACATGACAAATTTCATATAAATCGTGGGAGTTGGAGTTTCTCCCATAGGGCAGGCCAAAGAGGGTAGTTCCCCCCTTGAAGTGCTCCCTGAAGGCACTGCCCTCCTTCCTCATCGACTCGGAGCTAAGTCACACTCCTACTTACTGGTGCTCTATCACAACAGAAACTGCCCGCCCCCTCCCCCTATCCCTCCTTTCATGAGACCACACGGATTCCTCGCCTTGCTCTAGATGTTGCTTCCTACCACGTGGGATAAGAAAAAATATTTGATTTTAAGAATACAGAGAATTGATGGTGTTAAAATCAGTAAAGTTTTTATTAGTTTTTAAGAATATATTTGGGATTAAAATACAAATGCAGCTCTCAGCCCCTTGTCTCATTAGTCGGACTACCTGGTAGGAATTTTTCTGGGCTTTTCCCGTACCATAAGCAAATGTAAGGTAGTTCCCCTAAAAGTCGTCCCGGAAGGTACCGACTTCCTTCTTCAGCAACCTAAAAACAAGCCAAGTTAGATTCTACCCACGGGTGATCCATCACAACAGAAGCTGCCCCAGACTACTCATGAGGTGTCCGACCCTCCTGCCAGACACTGAGGATTAGTCCCAACAGCAACTTATTCTGTTCGGATCATACAAAAATCTTATACATATTCACTTCCTATAGAGAATTGCGTAAAAATTATATATTTTGGAAGTCTTTTATGTAAAATTTCAAAAATTTTTAATAAATAAACCAAAACAAACATAGGATTGGTAAAATATTTAAAGCTTTTATAAATATTTTATAATAAAACATCAATAGATTGGTTTTTAGCTGTGCTGTCATTTTTCGCACACTTTAAGCTAATGACTGGGACCTACAGTTTATCGTGGATTCCGAATCACTAACAAGCATTCATGCCACCTCTAGGTCAATTTTACATATATAATATTACTATTTTTCTATTAGCATCAGACTTTTTAATTTGGCCATAGTTTTGGAAATTAAAGGACCATAGAATGATATAAACAAAAAATTGTAAATCTGAATTAATTATTTTAAAAGAATTATGCACCTTAAGGTAAAACTAATCATTAAAAGAAAAAAAAAAGGTGAAAATTAAAACAAAGCTCTTCTACAAAATACTTAAATAATCAAAAACTTTCCTTTTTTATTTCTTCGGTAGCTCTCTCCAAGTAGCGGACGATTAAGAAGATCAAAGTTTTAACTTGCATTGTGGCAACACTGACATTTAATTTTCTAGCAGTGGAGTAAAAAAAAATAAAAATAATAAAACATGAAAATATTAAAATATGACAAGCACGAATTGTGAAAGAAAAAAAAAATGAGAACAACACGTCCGTCTAAAAGAACAAATTCGTGAAAGAATAAATAATTAAATAAAAAAAAAACAAATAAATGAAAAAAAAATGAAAAGAAATTCTCGAGAAAAATTTAATCATAAGGATAGAAGAAAAACAATAAAAATGGCGCAAGTTTTCGAATCGCAGTGTAACGACGAATGCATTGAAGCTGTGCTAAATGCTACTTTTGCATCAAGGCTGACTGATACAAGTTATTAAAAAATAAAATATACTGCATAAAAATATTAGACCCTTAACAAACAATCTCAGCCAACGGATAAAATCTTATTACTTTCTTAGGACACTGACAAGAGAGGAGCTTTGAAATTTTTATCATAACTTTTTCACCCGTCATCCTAGAACAGTAATACGACCAGATTTGAAATTTTTGATATTGCCGTCATTTTTACGAATTTCTTTCATAATTTCGTCACCTTTAGATTCAACGCTGTATTTATTTTTTTGTTCGTTTTTTTTAAGAGTTTCTTTTCTTGTATCAAATGTGTTGGCGTTTTCTGACTTTTGGATTTTAATGAAAAATCTCGGATGGCATGTTTATCCAGAGTTATTAGTAGCATTCAATCAGTTTTCTTCAATATTTTGTTTCATTTTTTGTAACTTCGACAGTAGATGAAGAAACATCCTTTTAATTTAAAAGAGCTTGACATAAAACATTGTTTATAAAAGTGAATGTATTTGCTTAAATATTTTTAAGAAAATTTGGATTGGATTTTTATTTATTTTCATCCTGTTTTTAAGAAATATCATTAAAAATATGTTATGTTAATAACTTTTTATATAAATACATATACATATTTTATTTTGCTCCCTGTTATTTGCAATTCTCACCATTTTCAAAATATAAATAAACATTTATATAACAAAGTGTGACATGTTTATTTACAGCAAAATTTTATAAG
>BPLQ01013440.1:404455-417606 GCA_021605075.1 Caerostris darwini | reverse complement strand
AAGTAATATAAAATTTTTTATTTTTAAAGTCATTTCCTACTTATTTTCACTCTATTACAGAAAGTCCTTTATAAATAATTTTCATTCATTTTTTTAAGTTTATCTGGCGCCATCTATTGATAGATATATGCAACTTAAATCTAAAAGAAAACTAAAATTAATGAATTAAATTTAATTACTGAATTAATATTTGTAAAAACTGTATTAACATCAAGTGTCATCCACTAAAAAAAAAATGCATTTGATAAAAAAAAATGCATTTGAACTTGAGTGGATGAATAAAAAGTATTTTATTAACGATTGAAATTTTGAACAAGATATATGTAGGGAAAGTGTGACCTAATAGAAAGAATTGAATAAGTTTGAAGTTCGAAATTCGACGCGACTTAAATTGATAGACACTGTTTTAAAATTACTTCCTCTCGTTTTGTTGATTATGTCATGTCTACATTGTTTTTTCCTCATCGTATGACATAAATGTGAGCCTATTTTATACCTTTTCTTTTTTAGAAGAATAGCATAGCAGATCTCCTTTCTTTATTGATTTTCTCTCCTACTCTTGTGGTCTTTTTTTTAACACGTTTTGCAATCTGTATTAAACAGAATAGTAGCTATTTCAATTAAAGTTGACAGTTGAGTTATCATTGACCTGTTATGCGTTCTAAATTCTAGTTATATTTCAAAATCGCACACGATTATTATATATTATAGTTTGTCGTTTAGAAAATCAATATGATTTCAACATGCAAGAGGCGGACATTTCATTCTTTTGTTATAAAGTATCCATTCTGTACTGGTAAAAGCATTTCATTCGAAGCATGTAATTAATTTACACATTACATATTAGCTTTCTGGTTGAAATAGAATTTTTTTTTCATAACTTACTATTAAAATATAAAAATTTTAAAGTATTTTTTTTCTATCATTTAGAGAAGCGATCAATTTTTAATGGTTAATATTAATTTGGGGCCTTATGGCCGAGTGACTAGTGCTCAGTACCACATGTTTCGGTTTCGAGACCCAGCCGAGCCATGTATGTTTGTAGTGGTTCGGAATCCACTTTAAACCATAAGTCCTTGTCTAATATGACTATAGAGCGTTGGGCGTAGAACTGACAACTATAACCCGTAAAAAAGGGAACATCTCCTGTTTCGAAATCTGCAATCAGGCAGACAGACTTAATAAGAAGAATATTAATTTATTATTATTTAAAGATTTTGCTTTCTTATTTGAAAGCTTGCTTAAACGTGGTTCAGCTTTGGTTCTACCAATTAAGTTGTACGAAATGTCACAAAAAATAATTTTATACAACTCCAAACTTAATTCATTTTAAAATATTGTATTTTTGTATTACTCTATTAGTCTTATTTATTTTGCAATTTTCCTATTTGATTTGCTGATGATTTCTTGGGGTTGAAATAAATGAACAATTTTGGATATATATATATATATATATAACCCATCGCTTTAAAGCAGTGGCGTTTAACAAGGGATCCACGAAATTGTATGAGAAAAATCTATTTATTATTTAATTTTTTCTATAATTAAATCTTTTTTTTATGGTTTACTAAAAATTAAGTAGTATTAGATCTGCGGTACTATGAATAATACTATTCTCGCCAATATAAATAACAGCGTGAAATCAGTATGCAAATTGGTTTCCAAACAATTAGGTAACTCATCACTAGCAGTTATTCATACTAAATGCTGAAGTTTAATTATCCAATGCTCAATGACATATACGTGATCCCATCTAATGTTCATAGATTACGGTATCATGAATTATCAAAACTATTTAATTAAAAATTTAACTATTTTTTTTAAAATATAATTGCTTACTCTGCAAATATACGTTTAAAAATAATATTTTGAGAAGATGTCCGTGATTTACACCACACTGGAAAAGAAATTCGAGATCTTCACTCTATTTGCAAATGATCTTCACTCATTAGAAAACTTCTACGCCAAGAGTACTTAAAGTACATTTTTCTCGGAATTAGTTTAAAATACGGATTTGCCATTTCAGGAGGATCTTTGTTTGTCTTTCCTTTTGTTTTTATGCTTTGGCCAATATTGAAACACGCATGAGTTTTGTCTAAGTCAACTCATAAGTTAAGGAAATGAACATAGAATGCCTCCTTCTGTCGAAGATAAAAAGGAAATGTTAGTTTCATTTTACCCAGGAAAAACCAATTTCCACCCTGCTTTGTGACGTTCAAATCACTTCCATTTAATTAAGGAATCGAAGGCAAAGAAGGAAAACTTTTCCTGGCCGAGTCGACTTTGTTTGAATAAGAACTCATCCCCATGACAATTTGTTTCGGACTACTTTTATGACGTGCTTTACTTTTCTTTGTGTTAATCATTGCAACAGGGGATCATTTTGCTGTTTCCATTTTATATGTACCACTATAAAAGTAATTTGAGCCTAGAATATGGGGAGCATTTGAACCTTTTATGGTTTACTAAAAATTAAGTAGTATTAGATCTGCGGTACTCTGCGTAATACTGTTGTCGCCCACATAAATAACTGTGGGAAATTAGTATGTAAATTAGTTTCCAAACAATTAGGTAACTCGTCACTAGTAGTTATTTAGCTATTAAATGCTGAAGTGTAATTATCCAGTGTTGTATGACATACACATGTTTCCATCTAATGTCCATAGATTACGGTATCGTGATTTTCTAAAACTATTTAATTAAAAAATTAACTATCTGTTAATATAATTGCTTATTGTGTAAATATGCGTTTAAAAATAGTATTTTGAGAAGATGTCCTTGATTGATACCACACTCACACGCTTATGAAAAGGAATTTGTGATCTTCACTCTATTGGTAAATTACCTCCAGTCATTCGAAGACTTCTACTCCAAGAATAAAGTAAATTTTTCTCGGAATTTGTTTAAAATACGGATTTGCCATTTTAAGAGAATCTTTGTTTGTCTTTTCTTCTGTTTTTATGCTTTGGCCAATATTGAAACATGCACGAGTTTTGTCTAAGTCAATTCATAAGTTAAGGAAATGAACACAGAACATCTCCTTCTGTCGATGCTAAAAAGGAAATGTTAGTTTCATTTTACCCAGGAAAAACCAATTTCCACTCTGCTTTGTGACGTTCGAATCACTTCCATTTAATTAAGGAATCGAAGGCAAAGAAGGAAAACTTTTCCTGGTCGAGTCGTCTTTGTTTGAATAAGAACTCATCCCCATGACAATTTGTTTCGGACTACTTTTTTGATGTGTTTTACTTCTCTTTGTGTTAATCATTGCAAAAGGGGATCATTTTGGTGTTTCCATTTTGCATGTGCCACCATAAAAGTCATTTGAGCTTAGAATATGCTGATATTACCATTGTATAATTTTCATTTAAAAAGCCCTTTTCTGACGGAAAAAAAGTCTAAAGATGGCTTCATTAATTCGCATATGTATTTTACTTTGTCTATGATATATTTGTATATGTCATGGCGTCTTTTTCATCAGTTTTTTTTTCTGTCGTTTGATTAAAAATAAGTTTGGATCCGTCCGAATGTATTTTTTAAAAAAAAACTCGATTTTACTTTTGATGTGAAAGCAAATTAGAATCTCATTTCTTCTGAGTTTTTCCGTTTCTTTTGTGTCAGTGCAATTTTTCAATTCTTTTTTTAAAAATAATTTTTCTATAGTATTCTTTTTTTTTTTAAATTGAAGTTGAAGGAAACTTTTTGTACAAAGTATCATCGTAGTTAATATATGATGTAAAAGAGAGAGAAAGAAAAAAATCAGTCTATGCTTTAATGGAAATTTTGTGTTCGATATTGATTAAAATGAAAATCCTTGTTAAAAGTTTTCTCCCCATATGACAAGGAAAAAAAAAATAATGAATGATGTAAAAGAAATTGCGAAGCATTATATTCTTCTGCCGACCATTTTCTCATTTCTATTTCTTTGATGTATGGTACCAACCCTATTGAACGTATTGAAAATGTAATGACCTGTTATCCCATAAAAAGCAGATGTCGAGTTCTGGAGACTGAAATTCTTTTTGAAAACAAACTGAAAACGTATTCAGAGTTCTTAAAAATATTAATTTAAAATCAGAATTAATTACTTAAAATATATTTGTTATTCGGATCATGAATAAAATCTTAAAATATGCATTAGCATGAAGAACTAATTAAACACCATCATTATCTTTTTTTTTGTCCAAACTGCTTATATGAAAACAAAATACAAATTATTTTCTAAAAAAAAAAAAAAAATAAAAATAAATAAAAATAAAAATTAAAAATAAATAAAGCAATTTAAATTGTAAATAAAAATTAATAATTTATTGAAATTAATCTATTCTATCTGTATTTACAAGATAGCTTGGGAAAAATATGATGAGATGCTCAATAATTAAGTAATATGATGATATATATGATTAATATAAATACAAATAATCTGAAATATTCCTCTGATCTACATGTTATTAATGCAAAGATGCTTCGTAATGCTTTTAATGTTTGCTACGTAACGTAGCATACGTAATGCTTTTGGTATCAATGACCTTCCAAGTATAAAATACAATAAACAGTAAATAAAAAATCTGATGTGATATATTCCGTTAATTTAATAAGTGTTTCAGTATATTGGTTTCCAAAAGTTAAGGAGAAATCTAGATTGAGAAATTTCTATGTATTGGAATTTAATAAATAGCAAAAAATAATAATAGTACACGAATATGCATACGTACGCACGTACACACAGACACGAAAAAAAAAAAAAAAAAAATCAGATTCATTTTCTGTTTTAAATACACAAAGTGGATTCAAACAAAAATAAAATAACCCGAGCTCAATGTGTGATCTGCTTCCATATGGAATGGTATAATTTTTAACAGTAATTCAGTTATGCCATCTCTATGCCATGTTCAAAATAATCGTATTTATTAACTCAACTCACAGTAAAATCTGTAGTTGCGTCAAGGTCGTTTGGAGTCTCTGCCAGATTGCAGGAGTTGAGTGAATACATTACAGCATCTCAAAATTGCTGAGTGTTATTCAAATGCGTAAAACGTGCTGGCCAACTATTATTTTTTATTAAAATTGTTCAATTCAATTCAAACTCAAGAAATCATCAAGAGATCAAATATGAAAATCGCAAAATATATAGAGACTAATGTAATACAAACATAATTTTAACACAATAGTCTTACAAGTTGATTCTCCACCTACCGAACTCTGCATGATCTAGCATTATCGTCATTTAGTATGAAGAAGTCACCTATTGCACCTGCATAAGGACAGATAATTGGATCAAGAATGGCATCTTTATATAACTGAGCAGAAATGGTTCATTTTAGGACGAAATACTGGCCATTGCTGTCCTCATCAGAGATGCCTGTTGTAATTATACATTGGACCTGTCAAAACTGTCATTTTCAGGATACGACTGGGGTATTAGCGGATTCTCTCTTCACACCAGACAAACGATTTTCTGAGACACTTGGTAATACAAAATCTCGAATCATTAGTACATATCTCCATTGACTTGCATTTCAGTTAGCATATGTGCGTGCCGAATCAAACCTTTCATTCCGGCGGAGTGATGCAAGGAATACACGCAATAATACACATTACAACAATTAGATGTCTTGCACACGACCTCTCTCTGTGAAGACCTGCACATAGTAGCGGAACTATAACGAGAAGATCTGAAGTAGGCTGGTATAGCAGTTTTGTGCCTCCTTACAATTGTCTGCAAATAGGGGAGTAGTTCATTACTCTAGGTCTACGTTTACTTTATGTTATAGAAGCCGGCTCTGTTCTTAGAAAAGCATTCCGCAGTCTGTGAATTACAGAGGGAGTTACATTCAACCATTTTCCTGCAAAAGATTGACTGGCCCTCTTCTATTTACCCAATGATTCGCCATCATAATTTTTCAGAAAAATGAAGAATACTCATTTAAAACATTGTTATCTCGAAATTTCATTAAGCAGTTTTTATTTCTGGCAGAAATTACAGGCAGCTGATATTAATTATTACATGTGTTTAACAGAGGCTTTTTAAGACTATATTTTGCAGTATATTCTGAAGCAACATTACTCTTTACATATACTGCCTAATTATGAAAACATATTAATTTTTTGCCGGGTAATAGCAATTTTTTTTCTTTTCTTTTGAAGTCTATTTAATTTCGTTCAATTTTTTATATTTACTAAGGCGAGGGGATTAATCGGTTTTTTATTTCTGGATTTCTGCTATATTCATTATTAGAAATGTTTGCGAATGTATGTTGATCCAAACAGGTTTGTATGTTTTAATGCATTATTCAGTAACAACCACATCACTTTGTTCTGCGCAATTTTAAAATAAAATATTAATTTAGTTTTAAAGGACATAAAAATTAAAAATACTATAGTTACTTAACGAGTTTACTTGCAGATTTAACGCAATGAATTTTTTCCTTTCAAACTTGAAAATAATTGTTAATTTTAATTTAATGGTAGTTTCCATAATTTATTTGATTGGATTGGATTTGATTTGTAATGAAAAATATTATTAAAAATATTACACTTTTTTCAATTCCTTCTATTAGCTCACTATTTATAAAGGACTTTCTGCAATATAGTGAAAAAAAAGTAGGAATTGACTTAAATTTTTTTTTTTATAAGATTGGTTAAAGATTGAAAGAAAGTTTATAATAACAGCCCTGTTTTTTTACACAAAGCAAAAAATAAAATATCGTCAGATTTGATGGTGTTGATGAAGCTGTTTTACTGTAAAGTATGTTGCATAAAATTAACAAATAGTTAATTAACAGCTATTTATTTGTAATATATTTTCATGTCGATTTTTAATTAGTTATCCTTTAAAAAACGTACTCCATTTAAAAAAAAAAATTACATATCATGGTACGGTCTCAGCCTGTTAAGAGAAATTGATATATCTAATTAAAACTGAAAAAAGTTGTAAAGTTAACAGAAAATTGTTTTAAAGTTAAACTGTTATACAGTTAACAGAAAATTAATATCTGTTATACATGTGCTTTATCTGAAGGTAACAGCATACCTACTGGCGTTAGTTCCTCCCTTACCATACTCCATCCACACTTACTATTAATATGCACCAAAAGCTATATGGAAAATTTTCTGAGGTACTACAGAAAAATTTTTTAAGATGATATCTTGTCATAAGAGAATAATTAACATTGTTTTTACTTTTAATTTAATGTTCTTTAACCATCGATTTAAAATTTAGTCATTTAATATTGAAACTAAAGGCAATCATTTTATTTTTATTATTAAGGTTTACGTACCCTTAGTTAAGACATTATATTTTAATAAATATTTGTTCCATTTTACATCAATTTATTCTAAGTAATTATTTTAATATGAATATATGTTACGATGCGAGACTTTACATAAACCTATATTATCTGTAGTAGGTTATAAAGAAGTTACATAAACTTACCTTAAGATAGATACTAAAGTTATCTTATATTTTAAATATAGTAAACAAACAAGAAATGTACTGTATCTGGGAGATAATTAAATTGAGAACGAGATAATAATCTTATCCATAAATAAACTTATTTTTATGGTAAAAAATTTTTTTTGTTAGCTTTTGTGTTAGTGTGTCGTATCGTTCATCTTAGATTTACTAAATATTATCGTAATCTGACGAGAATTTTTTTTTATATTTCTAAAATTTTATCAGATTTTGCAAATTAAATTAATTTTGTAAATTTTTAAAGATTTCAAAATTGCAAAAATATATGTCTTAAAGTTATTTTTTATGTGTAAAAAATATTTATATATAAATTTTATATTGTTTCACGAAAAAATATTTATTTTATAAGTAAGCAAAATTTAAAATAAAGAGGGAATTTAAAGTGATATTGAACTTCATTAGTTTTGTTTGTTTAATCTCCATAGGAAACAGAAATATGTCAATTTAATGATGTGCCTTTTTGTCTTGCCTTTGCAAAAAGATGCAATTTATGTCAAAATTGATGTTATTATTATTTTTTTTTCAATATTTCTTTATCCCTATAGAATAAGTCATTAGCTGTATTTTCTGTTTGGCTATTTCAATTCTCGCCTTAATTATTCCCTTGATTATCCCCTGTAATTACTCACATTAATTTTATTTCAGTATTACTCTTTCATTTAAAATTTTATTACATTTTTTTTTCTCATCATTGTCATAAAATGTACTAATGGGCTCTTTCATAATCTAATATTCTATATAACTCTTTCATGGTTTACTAATGGGATCTTTCATAATCCATTTCTTATTTCGTAACAAAAGAAAGAGAAAGCCAGTATATGTAATCTATATATTTTTTATTAGTTTTTTTCTACGCAGTAAATCTGTACCGTCTAGAATTAGTAAAATTAGCTTTAATTTAATTTGTTATATTTTTTATCCATAAGATGTAAAATTGAGATTTTTCTGACTTTTTCATTACTATTCAATCAAGGTTATTGTAAAATTCTAATCTTTAGTAGGTTTTTTTTATACATAAAATGTAAAAAATTTTAAATTTTCTAATTTTTTCATTACTATTCAATCAAGTTTTATTGTAAAATTCTAATCTTTAGTAGATTTTTCCTGTCTTAAAAAAATAAAGAATAAATTATCACTTATTGTTATCCATAATTAACTCTAAAAATTTTTAAGACTACTTAAGTATTAGTTTTAACTTTTTTTTTTTTTTTTTTTTTTTTAATTGTTTGTTTTTTTTTTTTTTTTTTTTTTAAAAATGCTTCGTTGTTCGTTTTTGAGTTCTTTTAAAAGGACTGTAAAACTTGCTGTCGTCACCGCGACAAGTTTTTGACAATTTTAAAAGCATACTTAATCATTCTGACTTTTGGACAGTTGCTATTTTAAACAGCCACTCGGATCTGTTAAAAAATTTAAAATTTCTTTCTGGGTTTTCTCTTTTTCTTTTCTTTCCTACAATATTTTATCAAAACGTTTTTATATTTATCTCTTCCAAATACTTCTGATAATTGTCTCTCTTTAACTTTGCAAAAAAGTAAAAACTTCTCAAGTTATTGATTAACTTTTTTCTCCATTTATCCTTATGCATTTTCCCTTTCCATTGAAATAATTGTGTTCTAAGAAATTAGCTTCAGTGATGATTGTTTTTTTAATTTGCACATTGCGTGGGTTTTATGCTTTTTCTTGAATGATTGAGATGCATACTTTTTTGAGGGGAAGGTATCCAATTAAGTATTATTAAATATTTTTAATAAGTGAATTAAAAGTGCCTTTAAATTAATAAAATTAATGAGAATAAATTATAATTCTGTTGCTATTTTTTTTGTTTTAACCAGAGTTGATCAACGTAATATATTTCGAGGGGCTAAATTTATTTTATTGGATACTATCATGGGGAAAATTCTGGACTTTTTTTTCTGAGTGGCCAAGAAATAGGGTCCATCCTGTCTACGGGAAAAAATGCATTAATTATAACCCGTGAAAATCCGTTCGTTTAAATCTATGCATTTAAATTCTGTTGTTGTTGTTTCTTATCCCACTTGGTCGACAACAACATCTACACCAAGCTCATGTACCCTTATGTTCTCAAACAAATATATGTATTTATATACAAATATACAAACAAATATTTTACTTGTACATTGTCGAAATTATGTTAAGCAGGTATTAATTTCCTCTCTTTGTATATTTGTGTATATATTTAATGATATATATATTAACGATGGCTCTGAGGAATTATCGCTATGATCACTATGAGAAAGATAGCTATTATATACTTATATATATATATATATGTATATATAAATTTTAAGAGCAGAATTTTTTTTTTTTAGAGAATGTTAATGAATAATTTTTTTAAGAAAGATGGCTATTCCAAAACGACAGTGTTTTTTTTTGCTTGTAGAGATAAAATATAGTTTATTGAATGATTTAAAGTAATGACACAAAAGTTTTACATTGTTGCACAATATTTTCTTGGTTAAGTTGTTAAATGACTTTGTCCTAAAACATGAGTCCTCTACTTCACAGATATGCGTTATAGGAACATAAGACATACTTTTTGTATATTACTATTATTTTTTTTTCCCAAAATGATCTCGGTTAAAAACCATTAAAAATAGAGCATTACAAATATTTCACTTTTGCAATCTTACAATAAGTTATGTGCATGCATTATCCTTCTTTAGGTCGCTAAACGATAAAATTTCACGAGGAGCTTCGTGTTCAATATATTTGAATAAATTCGATGGGGGGAAAAAAAAAAAAAAAAAAAAAAAAAAAAACCTTCTTTATAATGGAAGAATATGCAATATTTCCTATCTATTTTATGGTATAAGTAGTCATCTAATAGAATAATCTATAGAAGACGACGCATTCAAAACGCAAGAATACTCCGTCGAAATTATTTTTCCAGTGCTTACGAGATTTAGATTTAGAAATAATAGAAATTAACAATGGAGAAAGAAATAAAAAAGAAAATAATTGTATTTCTTAAAAACGATCACCCTCATCTGGAAAACTTGCAAATTATCAATAAAAGAACAGTTTTTAATGATGTAAATTATTTTATATGAATGCAACAGCTTTGAACAATAAGAGAGAGTTATTGCAGTATTGGAAAAAAAAAATAAATAAAATAATTGTATTTCTCAAAAAAGATCATCCTCATCTGGAAAGCTTGTAACTCATCAATCAATTATGATGTGAATACAACAGTTTTTAATAATGTAAATTCAAGTGTGAATTATTTTATATTAATGTAACATCTTTGAACAATAAGAATGAATTACTGTAATATGGGGAAAAAATAGTTGTATTTCTTAAAAACGATCACCCTCATTTGGAAAGTTGTAGATCATCAATAAGAGAACAGTTTTTAATAATTTAAGTGTAAGGATAAATTATTGTATAGTAAAGCAACAACTCTGAACAATAAGAGAGAATGAAGATATAGATTTTACACTATTACATAAATACATTAATTTCCTTGTTTTGATTTATCATGGGTATTTGATTGTCATTTGTACTTCTCAGATATATTTTTTTAAGAAAATCTATTGGAACGAAGTCTAACTTTTCTGTTTGACTTGTTATTTGTTTTCCAAAATGAATTCTTTTAAAAATCTTTTTAACTAATCTTTAAAAGCAGAAATTTTCACCTGGAGAACTGCTAAGCCACCAACTCTCTGGAGCAATATTGGAATAGTTTCTGGATAGATTTTCCATAAAATCCTGCTGTGCAATTTTCGCGTAGTACTTCCACCAAAACTGAAATGCAATTTTCTAACGGTCCCACGAGAACTTTCTCTCTGGGAATCTTTCTTTTGATGGACGGGGAAGTAGCAGCACCATCGAAACTCGTCGATATGACCAGTTAGATCCCCATCTGACAATTCTTGGGCAATCTCGTGATGTGAACACAATTCGCAATATTACCGGGGGACGCTAGCTTAAGGAGAGCAATTCCAACAGAGGAAGGGGAAAGAAATGTGATGGTTAGGGAGTTGGTAAATATTTTACTTGCCCCGTCTCTGCAACCCTTCTAAATGGGGAGGAAGGTGGTGACTTGAAATAATCCTGCCATTTAGCGAGAGATAAGTGTTTGTTTATTTCTTTTTCTGTTTTGTCTTGCGGAAGGTAGTCTGGAGATTGGAAAAGACTGTGATTTTTTTATAGTTAGCAAAGTAGGAATTGAGCTAATAGAGTGATGTAAATGAAGTGAAAAATGTTATTTTGTTTCGTTATTTGTGAAAAGAATTTCTAACAAGAGAAAAATTTGAAAATATTTATTTTTTTATAGTTGTGTAAGATACGAACTTAGTTAATCATTTATATTTCACTTTTTAATATAAATGTGTTAGATTAAAAAGTGCAAAATAAATGTTCTTAAATATATCGCTTAATTTTGTGTTTAGACATATTTATCTTTTGAATTTGTGATGCATAACGTTTTTGTTTATATAAGCATAATACAATTTAAGACTTTTCCTGTAAGTTATAAACTATATCACTGCGAAGGTTAGATTTCCTTATGAATTCTTTATAATTTTTTTTTCTGGCACATAGTAGAAAATCGCCGTTATATTTTAATTAATTCTTTATTTTTCTGTACAAAAATGAGTAGGATTGGAAATTCATAAGATTCATTCATTCAGATAGCAAAATATAAAATTATTGATATGTTTGAGTCAAGAACAGATAAGAAAACTGTTGCAAATGTAAGGATAAATTATTGTATTTTAAAGCAACAGATCTGAACAATAAGTGAAAATTATTGCAATATGAAAATAATATAGATTTTGCACTGTTATATAAGTACATTATTTTCTCTGTTTTGATTTGTCATGGGATACCTACGTCTCTGAAATATTTTTTTAAAGAAACACTATTTGAAAGTAGTCTGACTTTTCTTTTTGACTTGTTATTCGTTTTTCAAAATGAATTCTTTTAAAAGTCTTTTTAACTAATCTTTAAGAGCAGAAATCCTCACCTGGAGAGCTGCTAAGCCACCAACTCTCTGGAACAATATTGGAATAGTTTCGGAATAGATTTCCCATAAAATACTGGCCTGCAATTTTCCCGTACTTCCACCAAAACCGAAAATGCAATTTTCTCTTGGTCCCACGAGAACTTTCTCTAATGGTTTCTTTTGATGGACGGGGGAATAAGAACACCATCGAAACTCGTCGATATGACCAGTTAGACCCCCATCCGACAATTCTTGGGGAAATCTCGTGATATGAACACAATTCGCAATATTACCAGGGGACGCTAGCTTAAGGAGAGCAATTCCAACAGAGGAAGGGGAAAGAAATGTGATGGTTAGGGAGTTGGTAAATATTTTACTTGCCCTCCTGTCTCTCCCTCCCTTCTGAATGGGAGGGAAGGTGGTGAGTTAAAATAATCCTGCCATTTAGCGAGGTATAAGTGTTTTATTTATTTCTATCTATGTTTTGTTTTGCGGAACGTAGTCTAGGTAGGCGATTGGAAAAGACTATGATTTTTTATAGTCAGCAAAATAGAAAATGAACTAATAGAGTGACGAAAAATTGAAAAATATTATTTAGTTATTTTGTTTCGTTATTTGTGAATAGGTTTTCTAATGACAGAGAAAAATTCGATAGTATTTATTTCTTTATAGTGTATGTAAGATAGAAACTTATTTAATCATTTATTTTTC
>BPLQ01013440.1:212783-398340 GCA_021605075.1 Caerostris darwini | reverse complement strand
TTGTCGGGCGATCTAGGTGGCCAGATCATTCGTTGGAATTGTCCAGAATGTTCTTCAAACCAATCGCGAACAGTTGTGGCCCGGTGACATGGCGCATTGTCATCCATAAAAATCCCATCGTTGTTTGGGTACATGAAGTCCATGAATGGCTGCAAGTGATCTCCAAGTAGCTGAACATAAGCATTTCCAGTCAATGTTCGGTCCAGTCGCACCAGAGGACCAAGTCCATGCCATGAAAAAACAGCCCACACCATTACGGAGCCACCACCAGCTTGAACAGTGCCTTGCTGACAGTTTGGGTCCATGGCTTCGTGGGGTCTGCGCCACACTCGAACCCTACCATCAGCTCTTACCAACTGAAATCGTGACTCATCGGACCAGGCCACGGTTTTCCATTCATCTAGGGACCAACCGATATGCTCACGTGCCCACGAGAGTCGCTGCAAGCGATGTCGTTCTGTCAGTAAAGGCATTCGAGTCGGTCTTCTGCTGGAATAGCCCAAGAAAGCCAAATTTCTCCTCACAGTTCTAACAGGCAAGTCCCTTGTACGTCCCACATTGATTTCTGCGGTTATTTGACGCAGTGTTGCTTGTCTGTTAGAATTTACGACTCTTTGCAGACGTCGCCGGTCTCGGTCGTTAAGTGCAGGCGGTCGACCACTGCGTGGTCCATGGTGGGATGTTATGCCTGAAATTTCATACTCTCGGCACACTCTTGACACAGTGGATCTGGGAATGTTGAATTCCCTAACGATTTCCGAAATGGCATGACCCATGCGTCTAGCTCCAACTGACATTCCGCGTTCAAAGTGTGTTAATTCCCGTCGTGCAATCATCATCATGTCAAAACCTCTTCACATGAATAACTTGAACAGAAATGAAAGCTCTGCGAAAGCACTGTGCATTTATACCTGTTCTACGCGATGCTACTGCCATCTGAAAATTTGCATATTGCTATCCCATGACTTTTGTCACTTCAGTGTATATGCCAAAAGGTAATAACATTAATTTTGATAAAACGTTTCTTTCCCAAACCTTTTTTATCAGGAGATTTATTCCAAGCAAAAATGTCATTTTTCAATTTTTTTTTATCCATTTAAAACCTTTCAGTGGCCTGCTAATTTGATCGTTATACTTTTTAACTAAGGGACTTCGTATTTGTTGGAGAGCTCTATTATTTTCCGGGAGAAGGATGCGTACTTCTGGCTGCTTTCATTCCAAATTCTGATGTCACCGTAGATCACAATGAGATTCGAAGAAGTACTCCCACTGTAAAGTCGTCCAAGTTGTCAATAAACCTAGCAAGTTCTTAAACTGACACGTAGGGAAAAAAAAAACTTTTTTTTTAGTAAATCAATTACAGAGAATATTTTATTTTAATTACTCTTGCATTTGAATCATAGCTTGGAAATAGTTTTGGTATTTTATTATTATTAAATTAAAATGATCGGAAACACGCTAATGACTTTTTTTTTTTTGCCATTATGTTAATAGGATGTAAAGAAAATTTTCGAGTTAATTCTGCGTCTCAAATAAAAGTTATCTTAAAATTGCTAGGTTTTCAAATGCTTTCCTTTCAAATGAGTCGTAGTTTAATGGATTTAGCTTTTCCAAATGTGTTAACTCCGATAAGTATTTGCATGTAGTAACTCACTTATCCATTTGCTTTTAAAGCTCAACTTCTTTCATCCATTGATTACTTGCGGCATGCCTTGCATCTCCTTTATCCATCAATCTTCTGCAATTGGGAAAAGTGCTCTTTATGAATGAAATTCCATTAATAGAATAAAACCTGTTTGTCTAAAATTGCTCCCGCTAACTCTTTTCTTTTTACTAAAATGTTGTGAAGCATTATTTGATTAGACCGAGGAGGAACGCGTGTTTTATTGTCGGCTTTTGCGACCTTGGTACTGCGTAATTAATGTCTTCCTTTGATGTTTTCATTAAATGTTCTGAACATGTAATCCACATAAGCAAAAGTGACTTGGTATTTTATATGTTCTTTCCGCCTAAGTTAGTAACGTGTTAGTTTTAATTACAAGCAATTTGTGGTGTTCCTGTTTTTACCGCTTAGGTTCCATTTGTCATTTTGTTAAATTGCAGTTCCGTGAAAAAACTAATTTGTTTTGTGCCATTATAATTTTTTTTTTTTAGTTTCTTCTTCAAAGAATTCTTTGCATGCGTTTTCAATTAAAGTAAATATGATCTGTGGCTTCCCTTGTGAGTTTTCTACAGAATTACTCTTTACTAATAAATTTATTATTTTTTCTTCACTGAATCTTGATAGGTTACTTTGGCCTAGGTAATGTTAAACAAAGTTGGCATATTTTTAAACATATGTCATACGTTTGGAAAATGATCGACGATCTGAATTTATATACCTCTAAGAATTCATATTTAAAAAACAATTTCCAGAAGAAATGTAGTTGTCACAAATTCTCCAAACCTAGGACTAACTTCCTCTTTTATTGTGCTGGAGGAACGTTACAACCATGTAATTTCAACAAGGACCGAATATCTGTCCTCTTATACGATAGGCACAGCATATGAGTATGTTGACATTTTTTAAGTGCCATAAGATAATAATGTAGGATTTAAATATTATATATCTATGGATTGCATAATAGAAATATAATTTAACCCTAAATTATTTTTGTATATAATACTTTATTAGTTTAGATGTATAATTTATAGATTTTCAACCGAGATATTATAGAGAATATGTACAAAAAAGATTAGTGGGGAATCTATATTTATTTTTAAAATTCCTGTTGTTATTGTTGTCGTATCCCTCATGGAAGGAGGGAAGAGGGGTGCAGCCTCTGTTCTGACGGAGCACCCGTAGGTAGAAGTCTGACTTCTGCTCCGTATCGCTCTTACAGTCATGGGAGACCGGTACCTATGGCTTAAAGTGGATTCCGAACCACTACAAACATCCATGGCATCCCGGGACTCGAACCCGAAACCTATGGTACCATAGCGCTAGACACTCGGCCATTCAGGCACCTTAAGAATCCTGTCATATAAACATAAGTCTCTGCAATGCTACAAATCTTTTGTTATAACTGATTACATGTGTTTAAATTTATTATTATTTGCAATTCATTGATTCTAATTTGATTTTGTGTGTTAACTAAATTGTTCTTACACATTAATAAAAAAGTATATACTGTTTTTCCTTCTTATAAGTGTAATGGCTTAACCTTTGAGCAATTAGCAAAAATTAACTTTTTTAAAGTGTTTCATTCAATTATGAATAATTCCACTTATTGATCCCACCTTTCACTTTATTGCTAACTCATTACTGATGCAGAACAAAATCTTCTCTAACCGTTGCTTCTATTGATTACGCTGGTCCCCAGACTCTATCCTGAAGCTGGTGGAAGCTACAGTTTTGTGGACTCGCACACAATGAATAATTAATACATAATTTGCTATTCAAGCTCCGTTTTGTGGGTTTGAAGCGTCCTTTGTCACTTTAATAATGTCGTTATGTAATTCGTGTGTTCTGCCCGCAGCCCGATATTAGTGCGGTCAAAGGAAAATATCATTAAGCGCTGGAATATAACTCTTTTCTACGCCATCGTCCTGGGAGAGATAGAGTGAATATAATTTCAGAATGGGTTTTTATGAACTGGGTTATTTGAGGGAGAATTTCTTTAAAGATTCAGTTTTATAACCTCGGTCATTATAAGCTTGGTTTAGAAGTACTGTTTTAGGTTTTTGGATTAGTTTCTTGGTTCGTTAAAATAAATGTTTTAAGATGAGTACTGCAAATAATAAAGTAAAATAAAACTACCAAATTTGACTGTAACTGTACTTGTGATCTTAATAAATGTAATAATAATAATTAATATTCGTAAATGTATATTTGTTTTGTTTCAGATGTTATTCTTATAACGAAATGTTTTTTTTTTTTTAAATTGCAATTAAAAAAAATTATTTTTGAGAAAAAAATCCATGTTTATTATTGCTAGAAAAGTTTTTTTTTTTTTTAAATCTCACTTGATCGACAGCAACATCTGGATCAAGTCCAAGAACTAGTGTGGTCACATGGAAGGGAGGGAAATGTAGAGCACCTTCTGTTCTAATGGATAACCTGTAGGGAGAAGTCTAATTTGACTCTGTGCCGCTGAAGCAGGAGGGCAGTACCTTCTGGGAGGACTTTTTAAGGGAAACTACCCCGAATTTGATATGGGAGAAAATCCGGAAAATTCCCAATAGATAGTTCGACTAACGAGACAAGATGCTGAACATCCCCAAATGCCATCGAGTCATCTCGTGTTTTGAAATAGTGTCTACAACAAAGACGCCAGCGGATTGAGCCTCAGCCCTAATGCTCACCAGCGGCTTGCGTTGCCATTGAGCCACAAGTCGGGCAGAAATGTCTTTTTAGATATATATCTATAACATCAAGGAAAAAAGGTTTTTAAATTTTGGAATGATCTAAATAATCTGTTACGATCGTTAAGTTTTGTTATTTAATGCATACATACATTCATTTGTTGTGCTATAATATGAGTATATTTACAATAAAATACAGAAAAGCTCGCTATTAAATACGTGATATGTATAACATTATGTAATATAAAAATTATTATATATTCATTTATTGAACGTTACTTTATTGAACACTATTTATTGAACTGCTAATATAATATTACATTATATTAAACT
The DNA here is from genome assembly GCA_021605075.1 of Caerostris darwini. NCBI lineage: Eukaryota > Metazoa > Arthropoda > Arachnida > Araneae > Araneidae > Caerostris > Caerostris darwini. Next base: position 393,663 of record BPLQ01013440.1, on the reverse strand, counting down.
AATATTTATTGGGTGAATTTAAAATTAATTAATTTATTAATGGCATAAATTTTGTTATAGTTAACTACAGTCTATTTCGGTTTCCCATTATATTCTTAAAATATTTTGTTAAACTAGCAACCTGATATTGCATATATAAACAAACTGTAATATATGTTTATCATTAAAAATATGTGAAACCATTATTTCCATATTTTTGCAATTTTAAAATATTCAAATATTTCCCTCTGAAAATGAAGAAAAAGTTTCGCTATTGTTACAACACTTTTCCTTTTTAATTTATTGTAAACTTCTAACAATCTCTTGCGCAAGTTGGAAAAGAATTTTTATTATCTACCGTTTCTTCTTATTATTAATATTTCTTTGTGTCGTATGTCGCCTCCATTTTATTCCCAATCAGACTTCTCACCTACATAATTTCCAAATTGTAAAAGGGCAACTCAGCTCTAGGCACAGTGATGTGGTGTGGTGTAGTATAGTAGTAGTAGCCCTAATGGCTCACCAGCGGTGCGCGTTGCCACTGAACCACGAGTCGGACAGAAATGTCTTTTAAATATATTATACATATAATATCAAATAAGTGGAAAAAAGGTTTTTAAATTTTAAAGTAAATCCGTCAAGATTGTTGAGTTTGTTATTTAATACATACCTTCCTTTGCTGTTTTGTAATCTAAGTATATTTACAACAAAATCCTGCTATTAAATATGTAATATGTATAACATTATGTAATATAAAAATATTTATTTAACGCTCTTTTATATTTAACTAATATAAAATAGATTTATCAATATAATATTACATTATATTTAATTAATATTTAATGTGTGGATTTAAAAATAATTAATTTATTAATGGCGTAAATTTTATTATAGTTAATTACAATTTATTTCGACTCATTATATTCTTAAAATATTTTGTTAAACTAGCAACCTGATATTGCATGTATAAACAAATTGAAATACATGTGTATCATTAAAAATATGTGAAACCAGAATTTCCATATTTTTGCAATTTTAAAATATTCAAATATTTCCCTCTGAAAATGAAGGAAAAATGTCGCTATTGTTACAACACTTTTCCTTTTTAATTTATTGCACACCCCTAACAATCTCTTGCGCAAGTTGGAAAGAATATTTTCATTTTTATTATCTACCGTTTCTTCTTCTTATTATTATTTCATTGTGTCGTGTGTCGTCTCTAATTTACTTAACTCATACAGGAAAACAAAAATTAAGTCACCATTCGGGATCAACCGCAATTTTTTTCTTTCTTTTACGATTTTCATAACTTTTTTATTTGATTTTTTCATAATGATATTGCATCATACTCAGCATTTCTTCTTTTTTAAAAACTTTTTTTAATGAGTGTGTTTTCCGAGACCTTGAATTTTTCCTGTTGTGCAATTCTTTTGTTCTGTGTTGTTTTCGTAATCGTGAACATTTTGCGCTTCAAAATCATTTCATTTCGAAAAAGCTGAGTAAACAACCGCATTTGTTTATTTAAGAAACCACTAAGAAAGGTAAAAGGACTGTGAGTTGTGTTGATTTTCTATCTTCGTAACTGGCGATTTTCCATTTTATTTTTGTAATCACGCTATTTAAATGTCATTTTTTCCAATGTAACTTTATGAAAATTACGTAAAATTCTGTATAGATTAAAATATACGCTGTAAAAACCTATAATACTTGTATTTATAGTACTTGTACTATTGTCCAACTTACTTTATTTCGCAATCCTACCTCGACTTACACACACAAATGATTTATATATCCTTCTGTGTGGAAAAATGTCGTATTATAATATACACATTATTAAAGAACAAAAAACTATAACTGATGTTTGAACGCTATTAAGATTTGTGATTCTTTACGGATACGGACGTACCTGCTACGGAGTACCTGTGGGGTAAATATACCCCTAAAACCTCCACATAACCAAATTATTAAAAATTACATTTATGCGTTAAACCTCAATAAAGATAGGTAAAAATAAAAATGAATAAAAGATGCAGAAAATTAAACTAAAATAATAAAAACAAGTAATATAAAAAAAAAATTTTTTTAAAGTCAATTCCTCCTTTTTTTTCACTTTTGCAGAAAGTCCTTTATAAATAATTTTCATTCATTGTTTTAAGTTTATCTGGCGCCATCTATTGGTAGATACATGCAACTTAAATCTAAAAAAAAACCCTGAAATTAATTAATTAAATTTAATTATTGAATTAATATTTGAACAAACTGTATTAACATCCAGTGTCATCCACTACAAGTTCAAAATAAATGTATTTGAACTTGAGTGGATGAATAAAAAGTGTTTTATGAACGATTGGAAATTTGAACAAGATATATGTAGGGAGAGTGTGAGCTAATAGAAGGAATTGGATAATTTAAATTAAGTTGGACAGGTACAATTAGGAGTCCGAATCTCGTATCCAAAAAATTAAAAACGTGAGATCGTTGCTGAACAAGTTGGAGCAGAAGCGGGAGTTGTGATTGTTTAGTGCTTTTAGGTTGCAATGTCGAATGCAACAAAACATTAAAAATATTACAGAATTAAATAAAGTATTATATCTTTTATGTGAGGTAAAAAATAAAAGGAAAAGGAAATAAATAGCTTTATTAAAGACATTCTTTCAATCCCAAATGGGTTAAAAATGGAAAATGTATTGATATTTCTGTCAATTAAACGATGCCTAAAAGTGGATTTGAAGGTAAACATTGATTAAAATTTTTATTGTCATTATTTTATATAAACGACTGGTTTTTTTTCTGTCGTATAATACGTTATTTAATGTTATATGTCTTATAAAATGATCAGCAAATGATATATTAGTTTGTTAATGCTGCAAAAATTTATGTCTGGGATGTTTATATTTTGAAGTTATAAAAATCTTGTGTTCAAACATAAAAAGCATAATTAAGTTTGTAATTTTGTGGTTAAATTATAGAATAGTATCATAATTTTGAAAATCTAAAATGAAAATGATTTCAATACATAAGAGAAACTATTTTGCTTCATTCTTAAAAATATTTTAATTTAGATTTATGTTTATATATAATTAGTTATCAATGGAGTTTTTTTATAATTTAGAAATACAAATGTACTTGATTTCAATGGGCACCTATAGTAGTTGCAGTACTTCCTGGACAGTACCTGTTAGCTTATTGTTAATTTTTCCTCATAAAATACATGGATTTTCATCAGCTTTTATGAAAGAAGACTTTTAGATTTCATTATATATTTGCAAACTATAAAATTTATACTTCAATCATAGCGCGCTCTTCTATTGCGCATAAAACAAGTTTATCTTTCTCTCGTTATCCGTGTTACAACCTTGGAGATGCAACCAATAATGCCGTTACCACATTGCAGAAGACCTTATAGCCGAACTTGATCTTGTAGTCGGGTTGATTGATTGTGAAGTTGATTGATGATACCGAGTAACTCGGTCGCCTTCTTCATTGTTCAAACAATGCTGTGCGAAAGTGTTGGCAATAAGGGTTGTTAAAAAAAGTCATCTGTGCAAATGGCGGCTCTGAAGCCAAGGTACAGAAATGTGAAGTGAGGTCGAATGATTGTGTGAGAAGTCTGAACTGCCCCACTGTTATTATTTTCCACCCAATGTGGTACAATCTCTACCATATCCTAAATTGTATTGTATTATGTCTTTGTGACGGGGTGGTTTCTTTGTTGATTTCCATGGTATCTTACACCATCTCACGGCGTTTCACTGAAGTGGGTTGTGTCAAATGCGGCTTTAAGACTTTTTCCGTTTACTTCATAACATGAACAGAGCCACATGGAGTGTAGTTTGGTAAATCATGGGTGTCAGTACACTGGCAGCGCTAAATATTCAGTGATGAATCCCGCTTCATTCTTGAATCGGATGATCATCAGATTTATGTTTGGTGGTGCCTGCTTCAACGATCCCAGTGAGGGCTCTAATGATAATTACAACTATTTGCATTATCCTTCTTTACACATCATTCTGGTGCCATTTTCCAACAAGATAATACCAGTCCTCATATGACTCGCATATCACTGGATTGTCTATATGCTGTAGATATTATTTCTTAGCCGGCAGAGTCGTCAAATCTTTTGTCAGTGGAACATGGTAGGCCACCAAATTAAGACACAAGAAAATGTCTCGGATCTGTAGCAACAGTTAAAAATTCCTGGGCAGAATGTATTGCTGATAAGATTAGAAATTTTTATCATTTCATTTATTAGACGTATGTTTTGTTTCTTATCCAATTTGGTTGACATCTGACACATTTAAACCAAGTCTATGAATCCGTGTGGTAGAAGTATTTACAAAATTCTTAAACCGACGAGTCATCATAAAGAGTAAAAACTGCAGCTTCTTTTTGTCCTTGACCCTGCGGCACTAAGACATGGGGCACCCATAGGGAGAAGTCTGACTTTACCCCGTCCCCGGTCACTGGGTACCCATTTTAGTCGCATGGGCTACAGTGTCATTAGACGTATACAAAGGCAAAGGTTGTGTTTTTAGAGTGCCTAGAGAAAAATATCTCTGTACCTTTGTTTACATAATTAAAGAATTAAAATTAAAATTTATTCCATGAAGGCTATTGTGTAAAAGAAATTAAAATGAAATAATTAAAAATGAGTACCTTACTCGGTGAAAAATTTAAAAAGTTAAACCTTTAAAATGAAAAACAATTAAAGGTTAGTAAAAATATAAAAAAATTAAGTTTAATAATTAAGTAATTTAAAAATTAAGACAGAAATTAATATAAAAATATTCTATATATGCATCACTGCCTAGGTAAGTTTTACTAATTACTGACTTTGGCATTTAATGTGCAATTGCTAGACACTGGTATTACGGTTTCGAATTTTTTTAATACCTCATTACCAAAAGTATGTTTGTTTTTTTTAAAATTGTTTTTATTTATTTATTTATTTTTTATTACACGTTGGTCACGCGAATTATACTTCAATTCTGTATCTTTTTTTTTTTTTTTTTCAGTATTGGTTAGGAGAAATATGATTATGCAAATACTGTATAGGAATCTTTTTTTATATATGCCAAATTATACTTTGTTAATCTTTCTGGGTGTGTGACGATCATCAATCATGATGATGCATTCTCTAGAGAAGAGCGCATTAGAGTAAATTTTTCTATTTTAAATTTGGAAATAAAATTGCTCGGAATAGTAGAAGAAACTTGTAATTTGAAAATGATTGATAAGCGCTCCTTGCTTTATTGACAATATGGCAATAGATAGTTAAAATTCTCCCATATTTACCACGGAACTATTTTGTTTTTCAAAAGTGAAACATTACTTCCATTTTCTTAGCATGTAAAACAAATTTATTTCTTCCATGAAATATATTATTTCAACCTTCAATGAATTTTCAGACTCACTATTACTTTTTTTATACTTACTTATTATTTTATTGCATTATTTTCTGGAAAGTATTTAAGTAAAAATTCATTCTTGAAGGCACTATTATTTAATGTCAAGGTTTTGTTATTTTAGTAATGCATTTTTTTTATTTTATTTTGGAGATACAAAAAACGTGGTTTATATTTATCATCATTTCTTAATTCGATACAACATGAAAAAAAAAATTGTCTTAGAAAGAACGGAGAAGATATGTGTTAAATCAACAAATAAAACTCTTAAAAAAATAAGCAATAGCGTAATGACTTCATTATTTATATATATATATTTTTTTTTTGTATTCTATAAATATAATCTTTTGATCTTTTTTTCCTTTTTAAAAAGACGCAACATTGGTAATGAAAAAATGTTGTAGATACTGAACATTGTTTTTTATGACATAAGGCTTTTTTTCCCAACAAAATTTTAGTCTTAAGACTTAATTTTGGACTTTAATTCAAATTATTTTCAAAGCATTCAATAGTTTAATTAACAGTTATTGCTGACTTTTAGATATTGTTTTTGGAGTTCAAACAATTGGAACCTGAAATTAAAAAGTTAACTGAATATTCAACTTTTTACCTTTATTAATGTACTTTATACCTCTAAAATGCCCAATTCGTAGCTCAATGTCAACGCGCGCCGCTAATAAGTATTAGGACGGAGGTTCTATCTGCTGGCGGCTTTGTTGTTGACACTGTTTCAAAGAATGAGGATGTTCAGCATCTTCCCTCGTTAGTCGGACTTCCGATTTCCGAGTTTTCTTCTGTACGATAAGCAAATGAGGGGGAGCTGCCCCCTAAAAGTCCTGTAGGAATACATTGTCCTTCTAGGACAAGTAGAATTCTGCCTATGGGTGCTCCAACACTATAGAAGCCACATCCCCTTTCCCTCCTTCCATGAGACCACACGGATTCTTGGACTTGATGTTGCTGTTTACCAAGTGGGATAAGAAAAACAAAACAATGCCTCTAAAATATTTTTTATTACAATCATTAATCCATAATTAGTTAGCTTTTAATAATAAGCTTATGACTTCAGTTTTGTATATTAAAATTTGAATTTTTCCCCTCTTTACCAAAGGCTATGTAGGAAAAACACTGTAAAAAGTCTGCGTCTGTTTTATTGATCCATAACAAAATATTAGCTTGAAAAAATTTTTTTATTCTAAAAAATAATAATCTACGAAATTATTAATACATTTACAAAATTAACATGCAGAAATCGGCGTCTTTTAAAAAACCTAAATGAATCTTAGCTTTAACAATAGGTTTTTAAAATAATCCATTATGCCATATTTTTTCACTATAGTAAGTTTTCTATTTGTTGAAATAGCTATCTTAAATGATAAACAATTCCCCGAAGATGAGAATTTCAAGTTTTCAGAAAGTTACAAATATAATTTTATTCGTGGGCTGCATGGAATCAGATGAAATTCATACATATTTTCAGACAGAAATTACTTATATGCTGCACTTAATTTATCGCTGTCTGAATTTGGTTGGAATCTTTGTATTGATTCTTTCACTTTCCGCTGTGGCATTTCAGTGATTGAGTAATTATTTACCAAAGCCCTTTTTGAAGATCGTTCCCAATTTCTAGCGGATGCAATCGGTGCATGGATGCGTCAGCATGAATTATTAAATTTCCTCTGTGGAATGAGGTTCCATGGTCGGTTCCATGTCTTAACTTCGTTCAAGATTGCAAATTCGAGAGAATGAGTTCGTTTATATGTTCGAAAATTGCTTCCCTTTTTCAATTCCTTCTATTAGCTCACACTCACCCTATATATATCTTGTTCAAATTTCCAATCGCTCATAAAATACTCTTTATTCATCCACTCAAGTTCAGATGCATTTTTTTGAACTTGTAGTGGATGACACTGGATGTTGATATAGTTTTTTCAAATATTAATTCATTAATTAAATTTAGTTAATTAGTTTTAGTTTTTTTTTAAATTTAAGTTGCATGTATGTACCAATAGATGGCGCCAGATGTAAGAGGAAAATTTCAACTTGAAATGAAAATCTTCCTTTTTTTCCATTCCTTCTATTAGCTCACACTTTCCCTATATATATATCTTGTTCAAATTTTCAATCGTTCATAAAATACTTTTTATTCATGCACTCAAGTTCAAATACATTTTTTTTTGAACTTGCAGTGGATGACACTGGATGTTAATACAATTTTTCAAATATTAATTCAGTAGTTAAATTTAATTAATTAATTTTAGTTTTTTTTAGATTTAAGTTGCATATATCTACCAATAGATGACGCCAGATAAACTTAAAAAATGAATGAAAATTATTTATAAAGGTCTTTTCTGCAATATAGTTAAAAAAAAATTTTTTAATTTTATTTTATTTTATTTTTTTTTATAATACTTGTTCATTCTGGGTTCTAGTCTGAGTCAAGGAGAGAACAAAATGGAAAATGAAACATGTGCATAAATAAGTGAGAGAGAGAGAGAGAGAGAATTTTTTCTAACTTAAAAATGAATGAACATTATTTATAAAGGACTTTCTGCAATAGAGTGAAAAAAAAGTAGGAATTGACTTAATTTTTTTTATTTTTATATTACTTGTTTCATTACGCAGCAGTACGGAAGACCAACCCTTCAATGCGAAGATCTTAAGATAAACGCACGATTTATTCCGTTTTCATATAAATATAATTATAATAGATCTTTCATTTTGATCTAGACGCTGGTACTGCATTGTGTTCACGCATTGAAAATCCGTCGTGATCTATTAGCTTTGTTGATAATTCTCATTCATTTGTGAAGCCTTTATTATATTTAAGAGGACATTACTAGCACTTCATTGGAATGAGAATTATGCTGGGCGGTATGCTGGTTGAGTCGACTGAGAATGTCTTTATTATGATGAATTATATCGCAGAATTTGCCGTCCAATTTGTATTTGGAATATTTGCTGTATTATAGCTTTGTCATATATTAGTTTACTTGATATTATTATTATGCTAAAATCTTTATTTCAAGAAATTTAAAACTTTCAAATTTAATGTTTTTTAATTGCAATAAATTTGAAAATTAATAATTATTTCTCTGGCTCGGGTTTGAGTACCAGCGGGGCCATGAATGTTTGTATTTGTTCGCAATCCACTTTAACTGTAGGTCTCGGTCTAATATGACTGTAGAGTGTTGGGCATAGGGCTGACGCCTTAGCGTATAACCCCATCTTCTAAAAAGAAAACGTCTTCTGTCTCGAAATTTGCCAGTAGGTATACTGCCTTGGCCCACCATGAGACTGTTACGCCAATGAAGACGAAGAATTAATTCAAAATTTTTTTAGAATATAGAATAAAATTTCTAGTATTGTCATTGTTCAGTATTGTTTCGTTATATCACTCTGGCAAAAACTTGAAATTATCTGTTTAAAAGTTGTGTTCGATTGCAGGTACTATTTTGACGTTGCTGTCTCCCATTTTTTATTATTTTAGATTAAAGTATATATATATTATTTTATATATTTAACGATGGATATATTTTGGTTTTCTAGCGTTTGTTTAAATTTAATCAAAATTTAGAGTGTACAATGGCAAACCATAACATTAAACTATGTTTTGAGATATTTTTTCCCTTTTATGTGCTTTTTCCCTCATCAGTCAGTACAAATATTTTTTTAATATATTTATAATATACTATTTTATGTATATAATATTTAATATATTTATAATATACTATTTTATGCATATAATATTTAATATATTTATAATATATTATTTATTTTAACTAAGGACATATTTTGATTTTCTAGCCTTTGTACAAATTTAATCAGAATTTAGACTGTACAATTTCAAACCATATAATTAAAATCTGAATTGAGATATTTTTCACTCTTATGTGTTTTTTCCCCATCTGTTATTACTAATATCTTTTTAATCTGTTTAGAAAAAAGAGCATTTCTTTGAAATTAAAACATTTCATTTATTGTATATTCTATAATAAAAGATATGTTCAAATATATAATCATATTTATTACTATTTCTTATTTGACCATAATATTATGTAACATTACAACACGGAATATGATATATACAATATATACAAGACTTATATACATTTATAAGACTGTTGTATATAATATATACAACAGTCTTATAAATATCCTTTATATAACTGTTCTCTCCATGCCACACATACACAGACAAAAAATTATCCCTTTCCGTAGTAAATGTTTGGAATCGGAACAAACATGCATGTTTCCCAGTGACAACCACCTCCTCTGCTCTTAATGTTCTAGTAAAAGTTTCTGCCTCTCCCCAATGTTAGAGTTCACTCGTACGTTTTTATTAGAGTGACATAACATCGATTTTTCTCTTTACTTACCCATCTATCCTGAAGCCTCCATTACTTCCGGAATCCGGATATCCATTAAAGATACCTGCGAAACAGCAGTGCTCCAGTTGCCTATTGTTGTTACATTGTAACGTTCATGGTAAGACAAGAGTCTATGAAAAAGACTTTTGATTCCTTTATATAGTGTGGGAAATTCATTTTCTATTTCTAGTACATTCTTTTTAACGGTGTATGCCTTTTAGTTATTAAAAAAGGGTGTCCTGCTATAGTTTGGTATCTTTTGCTTCATGACAAAAAAACTGAAATCTTGGATTGTCACAAATGTTTTATACTAATATTTTATTGTTGTTGAGTTAGTCTTCATTATTTAAGAACTTTTATTTGTTTGATACATTTAAATCTTCTTGTGTATATTTGGTTTGTCATTCTATGGCCATTTTGTGCACACTTTAGGCTAATTAGACCGGAACCTGCAGTTTAGAGTGGATTCCGAACCACAAACAAACATCCATGGTACAGCTAGAATTCGAATCTGAAGCCTGTGGTACCAAAGGCCAGAGCACTAGCCAATTGGCCATCAGACCGCCCTCATTCGTAGAAAAGAGATTCTTGTTATAATGTTGCATGGTTTGGTTTGTCGCTCTACGGTCATTTTTTTTACAAACTTTAGGCTAATTAGATCGGGACTTACGGTTTAACGTGGATTCTGAATCACAAACAAACATCCATGTCACGGCCAGGATTCGAACCTGAAGAGTGTGGTACCAAAGACCAGAGCGCTAGCCAATTGGCATTTATAATGTTGTCTGAAAAGAACCTTTCTATGTCCCCAAAATCTGTTTAAAAGGTTGAACATATATCTTTTCCACAGTTCAAGTTATGAACAGAAATAAAGTTGTGTAAAATGATTTTAAAACGTGAAAAGAAGAAATCAAATGTTAAAAATTAATCAATAATTGATAAGAGTATCTTTTAATCAGACTTGCCTTTTTCAAAATGCTTTCTTTCTTTATTCATATACCGTTTTCAACAAATCCATCGTGGGAATATATACTGAAAATCCTTTTATGAGATAACATGTAAGTCTTGTAGCGAACTTTCTTCAATTTCTTCTATTGTTTCGAATAATCGATCTTTCAAAAGGAATTTCGATTTTTTTTTTGGGGGTGGCGCGCCCACAAGATACACAGGTGCCAAATTTGTATATTAGGAAAGCTGCGGGGTGATAGTGGCCTTTTGTCTGGCTAAAAATTTGCGGAAGAACAGTAATCTTGCCACCTTTGCTATGATCTTAGCACTAAGCGTTAGGAATCAAGGCTTGTAAGAATCTAAAGCGCGGGAGAAAAAATGGCAATTCCGTTAATTACGCCGATACGAAATACTAATTTATCCCAGCAAATCAAGCTTTGTCTGAGGATGAAGAGAGCTGAGCTAGAACGACTAGCACGATTAGCTGAGATGGGAATTGCAGTTGGCTCGGAGGTTGGTTGAAAATTTATTATGATTGGCACTGAGGTCTATTGTTTGGCGATAATTTTTTTTTTAATGAATGGTTGCTGAGGTCCTTAAACTTTGTAGATAAGAAATTAGTACGTGCCTATACGTTCCTGAATCTAATCATATAGACTTCTGAAGACAGTATGATACATCATTCATGTCTTGTTTCTCCAAATTTTTAACCTCTTCCGCCACATTGCTTCTGTTAAACGCATTGTAACATTCATGTAAAAGTGAGCGCTGATTGTTTAAAATCGTTGAAGCCTCATCTTCACATTCAATCGACTCTGCCATACTTTTTTTTTTGGTGACGATGTTCGTATCCATTGTGCGATTGCCTTTTTATTTTAATGTCAAATTTTAATGTCATTTTAATCCTCAAATCCACTTTTAATCACAGGCTATGGAGACTGTTTTATGGCTATTGAGAATTTTGATTTGCATTTAAATTATCTAATAACTCTCGGTTATCTATAACTCGATTCCTTGTTTTGCTCATCATTCCTTTTATATAAATTCTACTGTAACACTATGCATCTTCAGATTTTCAGACAAAATTGTGTGACATGAGTTTTTAGTTATGTCTAGGTCTTCAGCATTCTCACGGACAAACGATGTTTTGCACAGTTAAATGTGCTAAGCACGTACTACCTGTGGGCCTGAATGGCCGAGTGTCTAGCTCTCTGGTGATCGGTTCCATAGGTTTCGGATTCGAGTCCCGGCGGATGGATGTTTGTAGTGGTTCGAAATCCACTTTAGGCCGTAGGTCCTGGTCTCCTATGACTGTAAGAGTGTCACGGAGCAGAAGTCAGACTTCTACCTAGGGGTGCTCTATCAGAACAGAAGCTGCACTCCTCCTCCCTCCTTCCATTAGGGATACGACAACAACAACATACTTCTTGTAAGTAAAGACCATCCAAGACAATAAGTTTTCGAATCGTCTTTGGTGGATGTTCTGTCCGATTTGAAACGTCATACTATTCATAGTATTAGGATGGATTAAATCAACCATTTGCAGTAATTTGTTGCACCATCTGAAATCCTTTAGTAAAAGATTTTGTAAAACTTCGTATGAACATCATACATACTTCATTATTTTTTGGAAATGTAAATAATCGTTAAAGACACAAAATGCTGGTTCATTCTATTGCTCATGATAGTGACGTGTTCTCGGGTGGAAAAAAAAGCAGTAACAAGCTCATCTTTAACGATACATAACTTGCGTACAAAGAACGGCTACTAGGTTGACGCGTCGGCGCTATTATTTAAAACCTCGGTTTGTTTTTGGACAGACCCTGTTATTTCATTGTGGAGAATATTTCCGATTAAATGTAATCTGCTTCAAACAACATACTGGCAAAGCACAAATTAATATTTAAATCTACTAAAAAGATTTTAAAAGAGAAAAAAAAAAAATCATATTATACTGACAAATTGAAATAAATGCTTATAAAATTTAATTTAACAATTTTTAAAAAATATTATTCACCCAGGCTGTAGGTCCCGGTCTAACATGATCGTAATGATCTAATATGATCGTTGGGAGGGGGGGGGATGGGTAGTGTTACTCGGGTTTGTATCATATCTTCAAGTTACTCGTGCCCCCTGGGTAGTGCAAAATAAGTAACAGTCTTGCAGCCCTTGCTTATGGCATAACGATTAACTGTCTTTGTATTATCAGCTACAACAAATTATAATTTTCAAATGTACCTATTTAATCATACCCATAACCATAAATTTACCAATTTAAAAATTTACCCATCAGTTAGTCCATTTGAAATTGTTTTTATTAAAATAAAAACTTATTGTTTATTCAAAAATAACGAAGTTTTCACAATTTCACAAACAAAAAAATTGGAACTTCATCGTCCAACAATAAAGTAAGTGTTTTTTTTTTTTATTAAATGCGTGTATTTTATTTTCGTATAATTTGTAGTTTTAAACAAAATGTGTTGATAATATCGCAAAACATACCTTTTTATAAAAATGAATAAAACCATGGGCTTTTCATAAAAATTCATTTGTCATATGGTATATAACAAACCATTTTAACAAGTCATTAGTAGTGATGGTAGATATAGCGGGAGACAGAACATTACCGTTAAAGTTCTCCAAAATCTGCTCCCTCACTAAGACTTGACATTTTGTTAATATACCAGCTTTCAGCTGGAAATACGGGCTGATACGCTTTTGCGAAACACAGTTGTAAAGACCTTGCTTATTCCCTGTTCGATCAACTGTCGTCGCCGAAACACTGTTACAGTCGCGATTCATTTAATCGTCTGAATCTGCGGTCATTAATGTGTGTGAGATCAGACGTCAATACATCCCACTGTAGTACTCCGTGAACTGATCTAATCATTTTCTACCAACTCCTCTAATAGCCCAAGCGACGACACTCCGGAATAGAAGGTGTAACGAACCGCGTCTAAATACTACTCGGGATTACCAGTCGTTGCATTTGTTGGAACCCGGTATCGGAAACTGCTTCCCATTATTGTTCAATTTTTCTTTTCATTTGTTTGTTTATCTTTGGTTGTGGAGCCTGTGCAAATTTCCTTTGCAACTCGATTTAATGAATTTAGAGGGTGAGAGACTAAACTAAACTTTTCACAGCGGGAGCGCAGGTTGCTCAGTACTTCCTCTCGGATGAGAGTCTCGAGGCCAACTGACTATTTCTGCTGAACGCCGCAAGGGGCGCTTTTACTGATGCGCAGAAGGAAGCAAATTAAAAATAAAAAAAAAAGTTGGAATAAAATAATAAAGTAAGTGCGTATTTATAATTTGGGTGTTGATAATTTCAAAATGGAAAAAACGAATAACTTGCAAGATTTTATAAAAATTAATTTGCCTTATGGTATATATTTTAACAAGCCATTAGTATCGTTTGCAGAGATAGCGGGAGACAGAACATTACCGTTAAAGTTCTCCAAAATCTGTTCCCTCACTAAGACTTGACATTTTGTTAATATACCAGCTTTCAGCTGAAATACGGGCTGATACGCTTTTGCGAAACACAGTTGTAAAGACCTTGCTTATTCCCTGTTCGATCAACTGTCGTCGCCGAAACACTGTTACAATCGCGATTCATTTAATCGTCTGAATCTGCGGTCATTAATGTGTGTGAGATCAGACGTCAATACATCCCACTGTAGTACTCCGTGAACTGATCTAATCATTTTCTACCAACTCCTCTAATAGCCCAAGCGACGACACTCCGGAATAGAAGGTGTAACGAACCGCGTCTAAATACTACTCGGGATTACCAGTCGTTACAGTTGTCGGAACCCGGTATCGGAAACTGCTTCCCATTATTGTTCAAATTTCTTTTTTCTTTTCTTTTCTTTTCATTTGTTTGTTTATCTTTGGTTGTGGAGCCTGTGCAAATTTCGATTCAAATGAACGCTTCGATTCAATGAATTTCGAGGAGTTAGTGTATCGTCATCGTTTATTTGTTTTTTCAGGTGGTCATCTGCAAGGGAGCTTTTGTAGTTAAGGAGTGTGAAGTTGTTCACCGGATGGTAATCGGGTTTAATCGTTCGTTTGCCTTTGTTCGTTGCCCATCGTTTTTGAGATAAATGGAGAAAGAAAATATCATAAATGAATAGCAGCCAGACTGAGTAAACATTGGAATGCGACAACTCATTTGCGAGCGACTTTCTCTGCTTGTTTGGTTTCTCGTGGAAAGAAATCTTTCGTTATTTGCGATTGTTCAAAGTTGCATTACGCATACTTGAAGGATTTAAGCTGCGTTTCGGATTATTCAGTTGCGTTAATTTGTCGCAGAAATTTTTATAATTCAGTAAATGTAAAATGTCAAATGGCTGCAAGTAACAGTCAAAATATTATTGTTTAAAATATAGATATTCATCATTTTTTGATATTTTAAAATTTATTATTTTATTTAAAAAAGTTGAAAGAATTTTATAAACATTTACTGATATCTGTAAGCCTCGTTCTGCACATTCGGGATATGTAGATAGTCTTTCAAATTGTTAATAATAATAATATGGGATTTAAGTAAAATAAAAGTTAGCCTTTGATCGGAATTTAGCTTTTACCGGAGTAAATTTTTTAAAGTGCAAAAAACAAAATAATATCTTAATTATTTTTGTTTGATTATGTTGTATTCATTTCCAAAAATAGCAATTCACCAAAAATTATCCGGAATTCACCAACGCCAGAAGAAATTAGAAAAAAAAAAAATAAAAAAAAAAAAAAAAAAAAAATGTCACATATCTCTGGGGTAATGAGCCTAACAGTAAATTGCGAATAAAAAAGTTTCGTGGAAGATACACCGGTTCTTTTATTTTCCACAATTGAAGCTGGTTCTGTTACACAATTTATGTCATGACACTTTGAAAATTATAAAGATGACTTACTATGATATCTTTGATTTCTATTTTCTTAGAAAACGCATTAACAAAAATTAACTTTATAGTATTTTTAACGTATTAAAACTATATTGAAAAATTAAGTTAATATCATTGCTGTATGTTTTCACTGTTAAAGAATTTCTTAGCCATTCTCCAACAGAATTTGAATTATTGCTCAATTAGAATAGCTTTAATTAAAAAAAAAAGCGCCCAATTGTATTCATTTTCAAAAACAGCAATTAACCAAAAATTATCTGGAATTCACCAAAGCCAGAAAAAACTAAATAATAATAATAATAATAAAAAATAAGCTATGTCACATATCTCTGGGGTAATGAGCCTAACAGTAAATTACCTATAAAGAGATTTCGTGGAAGATACACCGGTTCTTTTATTTTTCACATTTGCAGTGAGTTCTGTTACACAAATTATGTCATGGCACCTTGAAGACCATAAAGATGGCTTATTAGGGATTCTGGATATCTTTGATTTCTATTTTCTTAGAATATTCAACAACAAAACTAACTTTATTATAATTTTAAGGTAATAAAACCTATATTAAACATTAATATTATATCATTGCTGTTTGTTTTTATTGTTAATTTCGTAGTCATTATTTTACCCAACTGATTTTGAATTTTTATTCATTTAGAATAGTTTGAATTAAAAAAAAAAACTACCCAATTGTATTCATTTTCAAAAACAGCAATTCACCGAAAGTTCCCCGAAATTCACAAAACCCAGAAAAAATTAAAGGGGGGGCACATATCACTGGGGTAATGAGCCTAACAGTAAATTACATATAAAGAGAATTCTTGGAACACCGGTTCTTATATTTTCCACAATTCCTAGGAGTTCCGTAACACAATTTATGTCATGGCACCTTGGAAGACCATAAAGATGTGTTATTATAGTTTCTTGATATCGTTGATTTTCTATTTTCTTAGAATATTCATCAACAAAACTAACTTTATAATCATTGAAAAATTAAGATAATATCATTGCTGTTTGTTTTGATTGTTAAAAAATTTCGTAGCCATTTTTTTTCCAACAGATTTTGAATTATTATTCAATTAGAATAGTTTGAATTTAAAAAAAAACAAAAAAACTACCCAATTGTAGTCTTTTTCAAAGACAGCAATTCACCAAAAGTCCTCCGGAATTCACAAAAGCCAGAAGAAATTAGAAAAAAAAAAATGTCACATATCTCTGGGGTAATGAGCCTAACAGTAAATTACATATAAAGAGATTTCGTGGAAAATACACCGGTTGTTACATTTTTCATAACTGCAGTGAGTTCTGTAACACAATTTATGTCATGGCACCTTGAAGACTATATAAATATGACTTATTATGGCATCTTGATATCTTTGATTTCTATTTTCTTCGAATATTCATCAGCAGAACCAACTTTATAATATTTTTAATGTATTAAAACTATATTAAAAAATTAAGATAATATCATTGCTGTTTGTTTTCACTGTTGAAGAATTTCGTAGCCATTATATTCTCCAACAGATTTTGAATTATTATTTAATTATAATAGTTTTAATTAAAAAAAACAAACTTTCGTTCACTTATGTATCAAAGCCCCTGAAGATCTTTGCGACCTGGTAGGCAAGTGGTTAGCCTCTTGCCTTTGGTATCATAGGCTTCAGGTTCGAATCTTGGCGGTGGAATGGATGTTTGTTTGTGGTTCGAAATCCACTATAAACTGTATGTCCCGGTCTGTTTAGCCATCATGTGCACAAGAAGACCGTAGAGCGACAAACTTAACCAAATCTTGAAGATCTTAAATGTATTTGTTTTGTCATGGAATCATCACTGTTTTTCTGCTCGATTTAGACAGTGACACATAGTCCAAAATAATACATATTATTACCAGAACTATTTTGTTGCAAATTTATGTTCAATGTTACACTTCTATATATACATTTTTTTTAACATTTTCCATTTAATTCTTTCAAAATATGCGTATGCAAACATTTTCCGAGGAACTGCGAACTTTTGCTGCAATTTATTTTCTTCTGAAAAACACGCAGAATAAGCAGCATAAATTTTTTAAATTTTATTTCGGAAAATATATATCGCTCAAGAACTGTGCCTGGCTTTAAAATATGAGGTTTTTCCAAAATGTTCTAAAAATTCAGAAAAAACTTCATTCCTTTTTAACTATTTTTGTTTTTATCTGGAGTATGTCTAGTCGCTTCTTTGTTTTTGTAACGACATTTTCTACGACACTTCGTGGGTGATAATCCTTTAAAAGATATCGGGATTTTTTTCCTGAAAATTTTTGGATGGTTTAACTTTAACTATTAAATGCTGTATTTATTAATGCTTTCAATCGGCTGATTCATTCCATCCTGTTCTTTTCATTTTTAATACAATATTTTACTAGAGCATTTAAAATATTGCAAAATTTTTTATTTAATACGTTATTTCTGAACAAAATTTGTTAACATTTATGTTTATTCATCATCATCATCATCAGTGGCGCAACAGGCCCATGGTGGGCGAAGGCCCTTTACCTACTAGCAGATTTCAAGACAGGAAATGTTTTCTTTTTACGGTGTAGAGTTGTCAGCCCTACGCCCAATGGTCTACAGCCATAATAGACCGTTGGACCTACGGTTTAAAGTGGATTCCGAACAATTACAAACATCCATGGCACCGCCGGGACTCGAACCTGAAACCTGTGGCATCGAGCGCCAGACAATTTGACTTCGACATGAGCAAATATTCTTTAAATGAAAAAAAAACATTAATAGGTTAATTATTTTCGTTTGATTATGTTGTATTCAAGTTCCAAAAACAGCAATTCACCAAAAATTCTCCCCATTCTCCAAAACCAGAAAAAATTAGAGAAACAATAATAATAATAATAATAATAATAATAATAAAAATAATAAAACCAATGTCACATATCTCTGAGGTAATGAACCTTACAATAAATTACGAATAAAGAGATTTTGTGGAAGATACAGCGGTTCTTTACACAATTTATGTCATGGCGTCTTAATAAAGATGATTTACTATGATTTCTTGATATCTTTGATTTTTATTTTCTTAGAATATTCATCAACAAATCTAACTTTATAATATTTTTAACGTATTAAAACTACATTAAAAAATTAAGATAATATCATTGCTGTTTGTTTTCACTGTTGTAGAACTTATTTGCCATTATTTTCTACAAGAGATTTTGAATTATTATTCAATTAGAATAGTTTTAATTAAAAAACATCCCTTCGTTCACTTATGTATCAATGTCCCTGAAGATCTTTGCGGCCTGGTGGTTAGCGCCTTTGGTATCGTAGGCTTCAGATTCGAATCCTGGCGGTGGAATGGATGTTTGTTAGTGGTTCAGAATCCACTATAAACTGTAGGTCTGTCTGTTTAGCCATCGTGTGCACAAGATGACCGTAGAGCGACAAACCAAATCTTGAAGATCTTAAATGTATTTGTTTTGCAATGGAATCATCACTGTTTTTCTGCTCGATTTAGACAGTGACACATAGTCCAAAAATAATACATATTATTACCAGAACTATTTTGTTGCGAATTTATGTTCAATGTTGCACTTCTATATATACATTTTTTTTAAACATTTTTTTATTTAATTCTTTCAAAATATGCTTATGCAAACATTTTCCGAGGAACTGTGAACTTTGGTTGCAATTTATTTGCTTCTGAAAAACACGCAGAATAAGCAGCATAATTTTTTTTTATTTATTTCGGAAAATATATATCGTTCAAGAACTGTGCCTGGCTTTAAAATATGAGGTTTTCAAAATGTTCTAAAAATTCAGAAAAACTTCATTCCTTTTTAACTATTTTTGTTTTTGTCTGGAGTATGTCTAGTCGCTTCTTCGTTTTTGTATCGACAAACTTCGTGGACGATAATCCCTTAAAAGATATGGGGCATTTTTTTTTCCCTGAAAATTTTTGGATGGTTTAACGTTAACTATTAAATGTTATATTTATTAATACTTTTTTCAATCGGCTCTGGTACATTTCATCTTGTTATTTTCATTTTTATTAGAGTATTTTACCAGAGAGTTTAAAATAATGCAAAACCTTTTATTTAATGCGTTATTTCTGTACAAAGTCTGTTAACGGATTTATATTTATTACGATTCATTTTTGATCTAATTCATTTTGCTCCTTCAAAACATTGTCGAATAAATGTGATATAGTAAGCTTTTGTGTTAGTTATTTCATACGAATGTATAGTTCATAAGATAAAATTTGGTAAATGGTATTAATAACAGATAAATAACAATACATTTTTAAATGAATTGTTTAACCTTATCAGGAATGAATTTTTCAGCCCCACTCATGGATCAGTGGCAACGCGCGCCGCTGGTGAGCATAAAGGCGGAGGTTTAATCCGCTGGCGGCTTTGTTGTAGACACTGTTTCAAAAATCAAGGAGACTCGATGGCGTTTCGTGATGTTCAGCATTTTGCCTCGCTAGTTGGATTACCTGGTTGGAGTTTTCCGAGTTTTCTTCTATATAATATAGAACTACCCCCCATATTTGAACTACCCCCCCACGGAGCCAAGGCAGACTTCTACCTACAGGTGCTCCAACACAGCAGAAGTTACTTATCCCTTTCCCACCCTCCTAATGAAAGAATAGATTTATTAGCTCGACTCGTGGCTCAATGACAAAATACGCTGCTGGTGAGCATTAGGGTGGAGATTCAATCCGCTGGCGGCTTTAGTGTAGATACTGTTAAAAAATCAGGAGATTCAATGCCGTTTGTGATGTTTAGCATCTTGTCTCGTTAGTCGGATTACTACTATACTATACCACACAGGTGTTACTGTTCCTAGAGCTGAGTTGCCAATTTACAATTTGGGAATGATGTGGGTGAGAAGAAGTCTGATTGGGCTTTGTGACGCTCTACGGTCATATGAGACCGGGACCTACGGCTTAAAGTGGATACCGAACCAATACAAGCATCTATGGCACCGCCAGGATTCGAACCCGATACCTGTGGGACGAGTGCCAGAGCACTAGCCGCTCGGCCATCAGGCCCACGTGAGTCGGACTACCTGGTGGGAATTTTCCGGGCCTTTTACCATATGATGCGCAAATGCGGGGTAGTTCTCCAAAGAAGTACCCCCAAAAGGCACTTCCCTCCTTCTTCAACATCACAGAGCTAAGTCAGACTTCTAATTACGGATGCTCCATCATATCAGATGCTGTCCCCCTCTTTCCCTCGTTCTATGAGACCTCATGGGTTCTTAGACTTGGTCTAGATGTTGCTGTCTACCAAGTGGGCGCGGCCTGGTGGCCTATTGGTACTACAGGCTTCAGGTTCGAATCCTGGCGGTGGCATGGATGTTTGTGAGTGGTTCGGAATACACGTTAAACTGTAGGTGCCGGTCTAATTAGCCTAACGTGTGCAGAAAATGACAGTAGAGTGACAAACAGAACCAAACTACCAAGTGGGCTTAAAATGAAAAACGAACTGAAAACGAATTTTTCAAAATCGTCTGAAAAATATCTTTATTTATATTGTTTTTTATTCATTTTTAGCACCCCAGAAATAATTAAAGACACTAAATATACAAAATAATATTAAAAAAAAAGTAATATATTGTTATTGAAAGTTAATAATAAATTACGAATGAAGGATTTCACATACAGACAGACCAACTGTGGATTTTCTTTTGTTACTATTGGCAATAACAAAATTTTTGCATCTACTGCATAAAATTAATACTATTTCAACGTGAATTATATGTATATATATATATATATATATACCAAGACTTCTTGAAACATAGCGTGAGCTTTTTCAAAAAATAGAAAACTTTAATCTACCCTTTGTAATAATTAAGTAACATTCAATCTTATTCAACAATTTATAACGTCGCTGTTACATTTTTCCTTTGTTGTCAAAAAGATGCGGAAGTCTGGGAAGTCTTTACTTAAGAGGAACACGGGATTTAATGGATATGTTTAATCTTGTTACGCTATAAGTTTTTATTATAAATATTCACGAATTTTTTTTTTCTCTTGCATTGCTTTATATTCTTTTCAAAATGCTGTACAGCATTATGTATGAAATATTTTTTTAAATTAAATTAAATTTTTAATAAATAACTTCTATACAAATAGGATAATAAGTCATAAATTCCTTAAATTTTAATGAAAATTCTAGTTGCATTTAGGTTTTGAATGTGCATTTTTGAATTTTGTAGTAATATTGGTATTGTTTAAATTGGTAGGTAGTATTGTGTGTCTGGCATTTAATCTTTGTCTATTGATCCAGTTGGTATAGTGGGAGAGGGGTATCCAACATCAAATACTACTGAAATTGTTTCAGATATTACTGAAAAGGCTCTCTTGCGGTTGCCATCTCTGCATATATTCAAGGTATACTAAATTCGTTTTAGATGTCCTACTTTTGTCATGAAGTAGCAATTTCGTTTTATACAATTTTTTGCCACGATGAATTTTGAGTTCCAAATTTAAAAATTGACAATTGTGATATTGAATTTTTGATTGTGAGTTTTACATTGTATTTTGACTGATATTAAATAAAATATTTTAAATTGTATTAAATAAACTATTTCTTTTGATATCAACTAAACTATTTCAGTTGATAACAAATAAACTATTACAATTGATATCAACTAAACTATTACAATTGATATCAACTAAACTATTACAATTGATATCAACTAAACTATTACAATTGATATCAAATAAACTATTACAATTGATATCAACTAAACTATTACAATTGATATCAACTAAACTATTACAATTGATATCAACTAAACTATTACAATTGATGTCAACTAAACTATTACAATTGATGTCAACTAAACTATTACAATTGATATCAACTAAACTATTGTTGTTGTTGTTGTTGCTTATCCCCTTGATTTAGAATCCTAAACCAAGTCCAGTAGATCATGCTGCATCAATAGATCGTAAACATTTTCCCCTCATTCAACAGTTTCACAAGGCACCAATAAGATGAGATGAGAGGGAGATGCGATGGTCGAACAATGACAGAGGGCATATGTCTTCTCGTCTCCATTGAAGGTCAAACTCTTAATGTGGCCAGTCCTTAGTCTAGCTAAAACCGTCTGAGCAGGTCTAGGACAGGAGCACTGTATGGACATACCAGGATATTTAGCGGCGTACCATGCATGAATTGGTGGCGACCTCCAAGAGGTATTCACTCTGGCTAAAGTCATGGAATGAACCTCTGAAGCTAACAGATTGGAAGAAGAAGCTTTGGGAAGTTCGCAACCTTCCCTAGCGAGCAGATCAGCAATTTCATTTCCGTAGATGCCCACATGGGAGGGAATCCACTGCAAGCACACCGATCCGATCTGGTCCAAAACAGCTAGTTTGGAAACTATATCCTGTCCCAATTTGTCCAAGATGCTTGGCCAATTTTTCAAATACTGTATTGAGCTCTTACTATCAGTCAGAATCCAAACATCAGGTACTTTAAAGTCTAAAGCTAGATTCAGAGCTTCGCTTATAGCAGTTAATTCTGAGCGGAATACTGAGCTGTGGTCCGGGTTTCTAAAACGATATCTAAATTCTCCTGTACTTGTCTTCATAAAAATTCCGCTACCTGTTCTTCCAGAGTCAGATTTGCTTCCATCAGTGTAAATAACCAGGGCCCGAGGAGAAATGTTATTGATGATCTCGAGAGCCAAGTGACGCAGCAACTCCGGGTGTTCTTCGTGTTTGATAAATTTCACATTCAAGTCTTCATTAAAAGTTACATTACTAAGTACAGTAGTAGGTGTCAGTAGATTAAAAGGAACACTGGGCTCGACTTCAATATCTGCCAATCCCTGCTTCCATATTAAACCCAAAGGGCTGTCCTTTTTTAATCTTTGGTTATTCGTCCAGTTCGATAAAAGGTTAGATGATCTGTTATACGGCTTAAAACTCTTTAGCTTTGCGACGTACTTCGCCATATTTATTTCTCTTCTCAATGAGAGGGGCTGAAGATCAGCCTCATAACAAGCAATATCATTGGGACAACTGTGCCTGAGACCAGTGATAATTCTGGCAGCACTAGATTGTATTCTCTCTAGTTTTTAGGTTAGTATTTGCAGCAACTTGATAGATCTGGTAGCCATATTCAAGGATTGGCCTTATAAGAGCAGTATAAGTGATCTTGAGTGTGCCTGCATCGGCTCCCCAATCTCTTCCAGAGATGTATTTTAGTAGCTGAAGCCTTTTCCTACCCTTCTCACAGAGTCTGTTAATGTGCTTACTACAGTTAATTTCAGTATCTAGAGTAAACCCTAGATAGGTAGGAGTTTTAGTCGAGTCTAGTAATTGTCCCTTTAGAAAAATTTTGGCTGATAGTTGAATAAGTGTCTGTTAGTTGTGAAGAGGCAACTTATAGATTTGGTTGTGTTAAAAAGCCAATTTATGCTCATCTGCAAAGTGTTGAATTTTCTCAAAAGGTGTCGTTGAGTGTTTTTCTAGTTTAGTTAAATCCGAATTGTGGTCCCAAACGATAATGTCATCAGCAAAGATGCCTATCTGACAAGGGGAGACAACTCTCTCGATACCACTCAAATATAATGAAAGAGGGTGGGGCTCAAAACTGAACCCTGTGGGATTCCTTGATATGTTTTAAAAATTTCGGACAAGCTGTTCTGATATCTCACTCGAAAAGATCTGTTTTTCATAAAATCTGAAAGCCATGGGAGTGCACGACCCTTGATATCAAACTCTGAAAAGCATTTCCCCAGTAGCTTATTTTTCCAAACTTTGTCAAAAGCCTTAGTGAGATCGAGAAATACGGCCATAGTGTGTCTGGAAGGCTTCATATTGTGTGCATCCCTAAACTAAACTATTACAATTGATATCAACTAAACTATTTCAATTGATATCAAAAACTATTTCAATTGATATAAATAAACTTTCAATTGATAACACTACTTCAATAAACTATTTCAATTGATATCAACTAAACTATTTCCGTTAAACTATCCGTTATGATCTGTATAAAAATTTTAAAAGTAAGTGAGAGAATAAAGAATTATGTACTTTTAATCTATTAGCTAATCAAGATCTAATTAAAGAGGATATAATTTCTTATCATTTGTTTATATATTGTGTGAAATATCTAAAATTTACACCCATTATGAAAATTTTGAGAATGTAAATAATAATAATAATAAATAAATAAATATAGAAAACATTTAGGAAAAGAAAAAAATTATGTTTCCTCAAAGCATTTTTTCTAAACACTTTATTTTAAATTAAAACATACTGTCATTTATTTATTTTTTTTTATTTATTTATTTTTTTTTTTTTGCAGATTTCGGATTTAAAAAATAAGAATTTTATGATAGATATATTTTTTGAATTATCCATTCTTCAAAATTTCTTATTTTTCTGCGTATAAGCTCCAAAAAATGGAATTAAATTTCTCTCAAATAGACCTTTGATCAGTATTTTTTACAAAGTTGGAGGCAGTTCCAATGATTGTTCTTAAATCCATTTTTAGTGATTATTTTTCAAATCCCATGGCAGAAATGTTAGCCTCCATTGAATGGCATCTATCCTGAGAATAATAATAATAATAATAAAAAGATATAGAAATGCGAGAGGAAAATATTAACTCTTAAAAGCATCACGGAGCTGTTTTTCGAAATAAGAAAATACAGAAAAAAAAAAAAGAAATTATATTCGATGAAAAATACTGTAATTTTTTTCCTTTCTGTTAAATTGCATCCTACTGATATGTTTCCAGTTTTTCGATCCAAAGTTTGATACTGGAAATTCGATTTATTTTTAAGCTTTAAAGCGTTTTGCCGCTTATTATCTAACTGGAAAAGGTCTTGTATCACATTTACTTTGCTCTTCCTCTTACATATTTCATCATGAATCAGCAATTCAATTAGAACTTCGGATCTGATCTTTGGGGGATGGCGGGTTAAATGAATTTATATAACATCTTATACTTTTGTAACAGTTAAAAAGCCCCCTTTTACCAATTTTTTTTGATCAGTATCTTTTGAAAATAAGCTTTGTTAATGGTAACATTTCTGTTGCTCGTTATTATGAAACCCACGCATAAATTTATATATTTACGTATAAATTGTATTTTTTATATCAATTTATATCAAATAAACTACATCAATTGATATCAAATAAACTATTTCAATTGATATAAACTAAACTACATCAATTGATATCAAATAAACTATTTCAATTGATATCAAGCTATTTCAATAGATTTCAAATAAACTATTTCACTTTTCAACTATAAAAAATTCCATATTGTCAAAATAGTAAATTTTATCGGTATAAATTTTTTTTTAAAATAAGCGAATGTATAGAGAATTATGTACTTTTAATCTATTACCTAATCATGATCTAATTAAACAGGATGTTTTTTTTTTTATAATTTTGTTAATATATTTTAAGAAATGTCTAAAATTTACATACATTTTGAAAATTTTGAAACAAAAAACGCATTTTAAAAGTAAGAAAAATTAAATTTCATCAAAGCATATTTTTAAACACTTTATTTTAAATTACACATACTCTAAAAAAAAATATGGTGGGTTTTTTTTTTTTTGAAAATTTTGTAGTTAAAAACATAAGAATTTTATGTTAGATAACTTTTTCTTTAAATTTTGTGTATTCTTAAATCCATTTTTAGTGATTATTTTTCAAATCCCATGGAAGAAATGTTAGCCTCCATTGACTAGCATCTGTCTTGAGAATAATAATAATAATAATAAAAAGATACAGAAATGCGCGTGGAAAATATTAACTCTTAAAAGCATCACGGAGCTGTTTTTCGAAATAAGAAAAATTCTGAAAAAAAGAAATATTATTGGATGAAAAATACTGTACTTTTTTTCCTTTCTGTTAAATTGCATCCTACTGATGTGTTTCTAGTTTTTCGATCCAAAAAAGTTTGATACTGAAAATTCGATTTATTTTTAAGCTTTAAAGCGTTTTGTCGCTTATTATCTAAGTGGAAAAGGTCTTGTATCACATTTACTTTGCTCTTCCTTTTACGTATTGTATCATGAATCAGAAATTCAATTAGAACTTCGGAATTGAACTTTGGGGAAAGGGAGGGTTAAAACGATTTATATAACATCTGAAACTTTTGTAACAGTTAAAAAAGCCTCTTTTTACCAATTTTTATTGATCAGTATCTTGAAAATAAGCTTTGTTAATGATAACATTTGTGTTGCCAGCTATTATCAAACTCGCTCATAGATTTATATATTTACGCATAAATTGTATTTTTTATTTCAATTGATATCAACTAAACTATTTCAATTTTCAACTACAAAAAATTCCATGTTGCAAAATAGTCAATTTTGTTATTATCTGTATAATTTTTTTTAAAAATAAGCGAGTGTATGAAGAATTATGTACTTTTAATCTATTAGCTAATCATGATCTAGTTAAAGAGGATGTTTTTATAGTGGTGTTAATATATTTTAAGAAATATCCAAAATTTACATACATTTTAAAAATTTTGAAATAACAAAAGCATTTTAGAAAAAAAGAAAAATTAAAGTTTCTATGCAGAATTTTTTCTAAACACTTTATTTTAAATTAAAACATACTATCCAAAAAAATATGTTTTTTTGCAAATTTTGTATTAAAAAAATAAGAATTTTATGATAGATAACTTTTTCTTTAAATTTTGTGAATCATACATTCTTCAAATTTCTTATTCTTATATGTAAGCTCCAAAAAAACCGGAAATAAATTTCTCCTAAATAGACCTTTGATCAGTATTTTTTTACGAAGTTAAAGGTAGTTCCAATGATTATTCTTAAATCGATTTTTAGTGATTATTTTTCAAATCCCATGGCAGAAATGTTAGCTAACAGGGCCTTTTATCGTGATAATAATAATAAAAAAAATATATAGAAATGCGCCAGGAAAATATTAACTCTTAAAAGTATCACGGAGTTGTTTTTCGAAATAAGAAAATACAGAAAAAAATATTATTGGATGAAAAATACTGCAATTTTTTTCCTTTCTGTTAAATTGCATCCAGTTGATGTGTTTCTCGTTTTCGATCCACAAGTTTGATACTGGAAATTCGATTTATTTTTAAGCTTTAAAGCGTTTTGCCGCTTATTATCTAACTGGAGAAAAGGTCTTGTATCACATTTACTTGGCTCTTCCTCTTACGTATTGTATCATGAATCAGCAATTCAATTAGAACTTCGGATTTGAACTTTGAGGGAAGGTGGGTTAAACGATTTATATAACATCTAAAACTTTTGTAACTGTTTCAAAAGCCCCTTTTTTTCCCAATTTTTATTGATCAGTATCTTTCGAAAATAAGCTTTGTCAATAACGTTTCTATTGCCTGTTGTTATCAAACTCGCACATAAATTTATATATTTGCATATAAATTGTATTTTTTTTAAGGTAAAAAAAAAAAATCTCTAATTGAAAACAGCGGACTTCAAACATTTTTCGTATTTTTTTAAAATAATTGAATTTTTTAAAATCGAGGAATTTCCCCAAAAATTATGTTTTAAGTGAAAAAAAAAAAAAAAAAAAAAAAAAAAGATTTTCTGAAATATTGATAAAATTATACTTTTTTTCATTTTTTTACATCTAAATAGATTTCATTTATTTAATTTCATAAAATTCCAGTAGAAAATTCATGATATTACTACTTGAATTTTATAAAATTAAATTGTATATAAAATGAAATAAATATAATTACATAAACAAATTAAATATAATTAATAGATATAATTAAATAAAATTAATAATTCTATAAAAGGAAAAAAATATTATTATTAGAAATAATTTTTTTTCAGTTTTTAACATTTAAATATATTTTAATTTATTTAATTTTATAAATTCAAGGAGTAATATCTATAACTATACATAATTTGTCAATTTCATTGTGTTACTTTTTAAAAAAAAATTTAATAATTTTGTTGAACATTTATTAGATCTTCTTTCACATAATCATTTGGATTTCAATGTAACTTTATATTAAAAGTCTATTATTTAAAGTCTTTGTGATGTATGTTTATTATTATTTTTGATTGATAAAATTTCAGATGGATGTCAGATTAAAATTTTAGTAATTATAATTGTCCTAACTACGTAAAAATATGAAATGATCAATTGAGTAAGATTATGTAATATGTTGAGTATGTTTTTTAAGCTTATTTTTCTAAGCCATTATTTTTCTTGTTACATTTTTCACAAAGTGCATATGTGTAAATTATATTATGTTATCTACTGAAGCAGGTAATGCTGGGTTATCTAATATGTTATAATAAATTAGAAAATAAGGTTATCTATGTTAATGTAATGCTGTAATAAATTAGAAAATAATGGCATCTATGTTAATGTAATGTTGTAATAAATTAAAAATAATATGAATACTTTTTTATATTTCAGTGTTTACATTAATTTATCTGAAAAGGCCGAAATAAATGCATGTTCTGCTTTTTCATTAATGTTCGAAAGTTCTATTTATAAATCAAATTCTACAATCTCCTTTTGATTATTACACGCTTCTATCTGAAATCTTTAGTAGTACTAATTCAAAAGGAATATTTTAAGTCAAAGTATATCAACCAAAGATAAAATTTTTATTGGATAGTTATCTCCTGATTACTTTACAGAGCAATAGTTTATTTATTAGCAGTTATAAATGTTAAGCTCAGCCTTTTTCACGGTCTAAAGCTAGATTCGCGGAGATGTAGCAAATAAGTGCAGCAGTGCATTAAAGCATTCAGTAGCATTTCGTTGCTTTCATAATCAAATATTTCCTTAAAATAGTTGGTCGCTTACAGTTACTGTATTGTAATTTATTTCAGCGTGCACATTGTTTGGATCATTCTGGGGTGTGGGATTAACTGAATGGTCAAGATTAACAGAGGTAGTTTAATTCTGAGAAAGATTTAAAATTTATAGAAAAGTTAATGAAGTATTTGCTGTCTGTTATAACTAATAATTCTAGGGGTTTCAAATTGTAATAAGATATTTTTATACTCTATTTTTGATCTTATGATCATGATTTTGTGTGACATTTTCACTTTTTTCATGATTTTGTGTGATCTCCATTTTTATTATAATTTTGTTTAAATTAATTTCAACAGCACTATTAAAAATGTGGATATAAAGGTTAAAAATAATTATTAGATTCGCAACAATATTTTTCATTGCTGTAAGATAAATCCTATTATGATTTCTGTAATAAAATATTTTAAGAAGAAAATTCTATTACATGTAAATATCTCGTTTTGTATGAAAAAAAAAAAAAATACTTAAAAAGCAAAAAGCTCTAAAGCAGAAGCCCTAAAAATATATATATATATACCTATATATGAAGCAATGTCAGGAAAAATATAATGCCATCTAATCCATTTTAGCTATAGTAGTCTTTTCAAAACGGGGTAAAAAAAATTAAACTCTTAAATGTAAAATGCAAAATCATTTCTGAAAAATGAAATATATATTTCATTTTTCAGAAAAAATTTTATATTTTACATTTAATAGTTTCATTATATATATATATAATAAAGTTAAAACTAGACATTTTGATAGAGTTCTTTATTTCGATTTATATAATATTTCCTCTGATGTGAAATTTAAAAAAAAAAAAATAGTTTAAATTTTCTGTTTTGTATTTTAAAAATTTTACGTTTTAACTAATGATTTAACTCATTTTTAATATTCATATGATAAATTTTAATTTTAATTTTTATATTAATAAAATTTTTAATTGCATTTATTTATTTATTTATATGATTCAATGCGTAAATGATATTTAAAATCTATTTAATTGAAATGATATTTAAATATATTAAATTTAAATAATTTTTTTTAATTAAATGATATTTAATTTTTATAGGATTCAATATGTAAATTCTGTAGGATTTTATTAAAAATTAAAATTTTTATAGGATTTAATTTGTAATTTCATATGAAAAATTAAAAAATTTTATATTAATAAAATTTTAATTTTCATTGATTTATTTTTTATATGATTCAATACGTAAATGATATTTAAAACCTATTTATTTAAAATGATATTTAAATATATTAAATTTAAATAACTTTTTAGCGTAAATGATATTTAATTTTTATAGGATTAATTATGTAAATTAATTTAATTGATTTGAGTATTGTTAATAAACTTAATTTATTTATAAATTATTCTAAATGTATCGATTTATGTAACTTCCAAATAAATATGTTTTTTTTCAGAAAAATATTTTTCTCATTCGTTGTGATGAAACTTTTTAACGTAAATGATATTTAATTTTTATAGGATTCAATATGTAAATGAATTTAATTGATTTGAATATTGTTAATGAACTTAATTTATTTATAAATTATTTTAGTAGTATCTTTTTATGAGTTAGTTCCAAATAAATATGTTTATTTCCAGAAAAATGTTTTTCGTACTCGTTGTGGTGAAACTCAAAATTAAGTCATTTCAAAAAAAAGTTTTTCCAAGTATATTTTTAAGCAACAAAGCTGTTGCAAAAAGTTGTTTACATGTAGACGAAAACAACTAACTTTAGACATACCCTATATGCCACACACAGTATGATGGTAAAAAAATTAATCTGACGTCTGTGCCTTTTCAGCAGATAATCCAAAAGTGTTTCACTCAGTTTCCCAAATCTCGTCACCCCGTTTTGGCAGTGAAGTCTTACTATCCCACCAGCTACATTGTATCTCAAACAACTTAGCCGAACTCTTTGTTTATGAAGTTTTTAAGCCGAATCATTATTCCCCAAATCCCCGTTTAATTAAGAAATTCATCTTGCTAAGAGGCAGTTTTTGGGGGTGTAAACTTCGCTGACTAACTTTCACTTCTTTCTCTCTTTTTTCCAGGATGATGAAAGGTCCGACCGTGGATACTACGGCGCCCTGTTCTCCTCCGTCCTTCGTTACCTTGGTAACCAGTCTCTGGATGTTGCGGTGAGGATCTTGCTTTCGTCCCCCTACAGTAGTCCGTCCACACCATTCCATCCGCCGATCTCCGACTGCTAAGCCACTCTTCAAGTTCGTTCCTTGCTCGGAGCTAGTAGCTTTCCGACTGCTTGGCTCTCTCGGAAAAACTTTTTTTTCTCTTTCTGTGTGCCGTTTTCGTCACCTTCGGCCGTCGTCATCAATTCGGAAAAGGATTTTTCAAAGATTTTTCTCTCTTTGAATCTTCAATGCCAGTTACAGTTCGTTTTGGAAAAGATTTATAGTTCTTGTGTGTTTGTGATAGATATTGAACCGACGCGTGTTTTTTTTTTCTCGTCAATGCTCTTTATTTCTATTTTGATTTCTTTTCTTTAAAAATATATCTGTCGGTGGCGTTTGAGAATTATTACCCAGTTTTTTGACGCGTGTTTTTTTCTTTTCTTCTCAGTGCTCTTTATTTCTATTCTATACCTTTTTTCTTTTAAAAATATATCTGTTTGAGAATTATTACCCAATTTTAAAACTTCTTCCGTCCTATTACACATTCCAGTGCCATGACCAGGTGTGTTACATCCATTCCATTATTGCAAAACGGTGCAACAAATTAAGCCAGATTCTATCTTCACAATTCCTTTTTTTGTTTATTATTTTTTTTACAAATATTATTTTTTATAAACAAATTGGATTGTCCGAATTTATCTCAATTATTGGCGGTAAATAAATAATGAGAAGGCAAATTGTCTTAATAGACTAGAATATCGATATCGGATTGTTGTTCTTGGTTAGTAGAAGAAAGTGTGATCGATTTGGGACTGACCATGGCCGATCACTCTGAGTTGATCAACGAGTTGCAACAGATCGACAAGATGACCACCCAAGAAAGGTTGAAGCTGGCCAAGAGGAGGCGCATGCAACAGTTGAAGAAGTGGAGCCAACGTGAGAAAGAGTACAACAGCAACAAGAGAAAAAAAGAGCTTCAGCCTGTCAAAAAAGGAAGGCGGAATGACTACAAAGTTCATTTTGTGCCCAATGTTATGCTTCTTGAAGCAGCAGCTCGAAACGACATAGAAGAAGGTAAGTGATATTTGCATTCTTTTTATGAATTAAATGCCCCTTTCCCTCTCAATTTTCTTTCAAAGGTATAGTTTACTCTATTTCTGAATTGTGGCTTTATTGTTATAAAACATTTAAGCAATATATTTGGTACAGTACAGCTACAAAATATGTGAAAGTAAATTCTCAAACAATTTAGTGCATGAACTTTTCGTGCTTTGCTAATATTTTATTTATGTTACATTTAATGTTATTATTTATTAAAATGTGTTCAATATAAACACAAGACATTGTTCAATATAGACACATAGTTCATCTATAGTTATATGCTCAATATAGACACATAGTTCATATATAGTTATATGCTCAATATAGACATATAGATTATTTAAAAGAAATAATGTAGAAGTTTTAATGCATTTTAAATATTGTATTTGTATATTTTTCTTTACATGTTTCATTGATTAATATAATGTTACAATAGTATGTTATTTGGATATCCTAATAATGTGAGGAATTTTTTTAATAATTATTTTTAAGTATAAAATAAATTGTTAATGATAACTAATTAACTGTTAAATTAATTGACCTTTTTGTTCGTGCCGTTATGAAGTATTCGATATTATCGTAGGGTTTCATCTGTTTAAATCCTAATTTTATACCTTTAATATTATTTCTTAAGTTACTTAACAAATAATGTTAGATGTATAAAAATTTTACTAAGTTGTCATCGTAGTCATAAAAATTTAAGGCTGTATTTTATTTTAAACCCCTTTAAAAATGTACGAAAATTATCTATTTTTATTTGCTATCTGCTTTTTGTTTCTATAGATCATAGGTTTTTAACTGAAGATTCGCAGATTTAGTTCAGGAGATCACTGAGCTCGAAAAAAATCATTATCTTTAATTTTACTGGTCTCGAATCAAATTTACGATTTATCAAATATTTAAATGCTAATTTAAATACATGCATAATTATAATTATATAACCGATATATAAATATAAACAAATTATTTCTGTCACCTAACAATTACATCAAATAGAAAATTGCTAATAATAAAATTTGATTTATCTTATACTTCATAAACATTTAATAAGTCTTATAAAACACATGTGTATCATTACTTTATCATATTTTTCTGTTAGTTACAACCAAATTATTTTGATTTGTTTTTACCCATCTAAAACTATTAATATGCGAAGATATTTCATGATCTTTATATTATCGGAGAATGGAATACGTGGAACAAAAAGAAAACAAAGAATCCCTTGAGATATATGAAACAATTATATATAAAGTACCGGAAATAGAATAAAGCGTATGTTTTGTATTCTTGCTGATACATCAATTTGGAAATATATGAAATAAGAGTTTTATGTATACACACACATTTATATGATATATATATATATATATGTAAAGTATGTATTTGTTTGTATGTATGTATGCATGTATATGTATGTATGTATGTATAAAAAATATAAACTAGTATATATATATATATATATATATATATATATATATATATATATATATATTATTTTAATTTAGTTTTAGATTAGTTTTCATCAAGTAATTAGTGGTTTTCATTTGAATGATTAATGATATAGTAAGGGAAAATAGAGACTAATTGACTATACTTAATTAGTACTTGATTCATTATACTAATTAAGGCTCATACATAGGCCATTTACTGATATTACTGATATATAGGCCAATTTAAAAAAAAATTAAATTTATAATGTTTCCCTTACTGAAAAAAAGTGACGTATTCTCAAAAGAATTTCTTTGAACTCCGTGGTCTATGCGTACACACAGCTGAGAACAATTGATATAAATATATCTTGATATGCTGCGAACAAAATCGTTATCATTATGAATATCAAGATATGTAACGACCAATTTAATATCAATATCAGATTACTATCGCACGGCCTTCAAAACAACGAGTATTGTTCTTCAGGTGTACGTGAACTGAGTGAAAATAAAATGCTGTTGGGTTCTATGCATTTCTCATGTTCTTAAAGACTTGTATTTGGACGCATTTCTTTGATGTTCAAACTTTGACATTCGTTCAATATATAAGGGGAAATTTTATGACTTTGAGGCAGCATTTATGGTGAAACTTAACAATCAACAGAGCAGTGATTTATAATATCAGAGACGAGTAAAATAAATAATTTTCATGTTTGTTTGCTTTTGTTTTTAGATAAGTGCACAAATTATCTATTATCAATCTTCAATATTGATAAAAATTAAAAATTCTAATAATTTCCGATAAAAATAATATAAATTTTGATTGTTTTAAATAAAATATTGATAAAAAGTATATAAAATTCTGCTTTTATGTCCGAAATTTTATTAAATGTTATACTATATTCAACTCTTTTACAAAATCAGACATGTTAGAAACAAATGCGAATGATATTGTTCGTTTTTGTTGTGGCATAAGTATTAAAACTATTTTAACTTTTATTAATTTGAACTTTTTGTAACCCATAGTTGGTAAATAATGAAAACTCCAATAACTATACTAAAAATCAATGAAAATTCTTTTAAATAAAAGACCCTTTATTAATTAAAAAAATTCTGCCGCTAATGTAAGTTGATCCAAATTCTTGTAATATAATCTTATTAATTTAAATTGTTAATTAATTGATTTTATTATTATTGGTAGTATTCTGAAAATAGCATTTAGATATATTATTCATATTCATGCAGAAAATAGATTTAAAAAAAAAATACACTAGTTTCTGAAAATTTAAGGAAACAAGCAGAAAAATTGCTATTACACGGATAAAAATAAGTAAATTTTCCTTAAAATTACTTAATATATGTAAAAAGTAATGCTGTATAAGTATATGATATGCAAATTAGTCATTGGTTTTCATTGCAAATTAAATTTTAACGCCATTGGATACGACTGAAAACAAACTTTGGAACCGCCTGCAATTTTTTGCAAGTAGAAACTGTCTACTGAAATTTTGAGGCAGCCAGATTTTAGATATGAGTAGACGACATATCTGTAGAAGCGGGACAGATATAATTCTGTGAAGCAAGATGGTGCAATATGAAAACTGGTTAGAATATAAAATTCATTTCTAAGAACAGAATCCGCCCTATAATAGTAATTATGCAGAAACAACTGCTATTTTTTCTTAATTTTTAGGAATCAGTATAAAATGTAAGTGTATTTCTGTGCACTGTAAAATGGGATTTTTTTAATTTATTTTTTATTTAGAAAAGAAATTAAAGTCAAACTAGGTACAAATGTGTCAGTTCCATAAAATAATTTTTTTCTTGCTAGTATATAATAAAGGTTTATTAAAATAAATAATAAAGGTTGTTTTATTTGTTGAAATGATCTTTCTTAAATAATGAAAAAGATTAATAAAGGTTTGCTTTCTAGTATTTCAATTTGGAGTAGCATTCGTGGAAAAAAAACTTCTCTGACTTTCTTTTAAATCGACTACAAACAATGTTGTGAATTCATAAAAGATGCATGAAATGAATAGTAAAAGTACATTTATTTTTTAAATTTAACGAAAATCCTCACTTATTTTTAATTGAAGTAAAATTATCTGGACTTATTTTCTTGATCAGGCTATAAATTTTTTCTAGATTTCTGGATAGCTTTAAAAGGACTAACCTTATGTTTTCTTAAAAATAAGATTTTTTCTTCTGAATTTTAAAAGGTTATAGTGCATCTTTTTATATTCTGCTTAAATTTCTTTCTTCTTAAAATATTTGTAAACCATTTAATTAGCTACATGCAAATTCCTAAGCTTCATGTAATATTTCTTTTAAATTAACTAATCAATAAAGCATAAAATTAATGCAAATTTCACAAAATGTGTTGAAATCCATCATGATTGAAAATATCATACATATCGATTTGAAAATACATATCGAAATTTCACTTTGAAAATACGTATTAAAATTTCAATTTGAAAATGCATCAAAATTTCTATTTGAAAATACACGTCAAAATTTCAATTTTAAAATACACATCAAAATTTCAATTTTAAAATACACATCAAAATAATTTTAAAATACACATCAAAATTTCAATTTGAAAATACACAAAATCAAAATTTCAATTTGAAAATACACGTCAAAATTTCAATTTTAAAATACACATCAAAATTTCAATTTTAAAATACACATCAAAATTTCAATTTGAAAATACACGTCAAAATTTCAATTTGAAAATACACATCAAAATTTCAATTTGAAAATACACATCAAAATTTCAATTTGAAAATACACATCAAAATTTCAATTTTAAAATACACGTCAAAATTTCAATTTGAAAATACATATCGAAATTTCAATTTGAAAATACGTATTAAAATTTCAATTTTAAAATACACATCAAAATTTCAATTTGAAAATACACAAAATTTCAAAAATACACATCAAAATTTTTTGAAAATACACGTCAAAATTTCAATTTGAAAATACACATCAAAATTTCAATTTTAAACTACACATCAAAATTTCAATTTGAAAATACACGTCAAAATTTCAATTTGATAATACATATCGAAATTTAAATTTGAAAATACGTATTAAAATTTCAATTTTAAAATGCATCAAAATTTCTATTTGAAAATACACGTCAAAATTTCAATTTGAAAATACTCATCAAACTTTCAATTTGAAAATATATATATCAAAATTTCAATTTAAAATATTATACATTTTCATCAAACTTTCAATTTGAATTTATAAGTTCATATAACATCACTTGGCAGTATCAAAATTTCAATTTAAAATTAGAATTCAAAAAATTTCTGCTAATGTGCCATAGTTTTTTTGTGTTGACAAAAAGAAGTATTTAGTAAAGAAACATAAAATATTTAATTTTAAAGTTTTATTTTCGAAACGAACTAATAAAAAAAATTCATATTCGGACAGCGAACACATTATTTGATTTTTTACAATTTTCATTCATTTTTATAAAATTTGTATATGTATAATATGATAATAAGAAATAAACAGAAAAAAAAATTAACAAGATTTTTCAGTTATGAGGAATGTGCATAGATATTTTTGCTTCATATAAATGAAGTTAATTGCAAATGCATTTTGTACAACTTAAATTTCTATCTCTTTTATTTATGGTTGAAATAATTATGCCATGAATTTAATGTTTGTGCATTTTTTGCTCTTTTTTTAAATTTCTTCCTTTCATTTAGTGAATATAAAGAACAGATCCTAGTTCATTAAATGTCCAAAACTTTTTATATTTTAATTATTTTTTGTAAAGTTTATTTTCTTACAAAAAATCAAGAATATTCATTTATCCGAGAAAATTGGTCAAAAGTTTATATTTATTTTTAAAACCTTTGGTAATAAAAATATCTGTATATTTACGATTATAAGCTGATCCGTATGTAAGCCGAAAGTGCGTTTTTTCAAAATTGACTGAAGTTCAAGATCCATATATAAACCGAAATGTAAAAAAAAAAAAAAAAAAATCCTGTAATATTTATTATTTACGGAATTCTATTATTATTTCTTGTGTACGTTTTGCTACTTTTCCATTGGCTGGCCACAAATTTTGCCAACACCAATATCTTTTCATTTTGTCGACAACGCAATAAACCACCATTATAAACAATTATATAATCTAAAAAAATAAAATATATCTAAAGAATAATCTAAGAAAGAAATAAAAATCTGCTATATTTAGGAATATTTTTTTATTTGTGTTTTGCTCCCGACTAACGGAATATTATTTGCATTTTTTGCGATATTCGTATATAAGCCAACCCCCGTAATTTACATTTAGAAAAACGTATTAAAAATTCTCGGTTTATACGGAGTATATAGTTATTATGTAGTATATAAGCTGATCCCGTAATTTACCTTTAGAAAAAAAAAACTTATACACAGAAATATACTGTAATTATATTAGGGCGACGATTTATAAGAAATACAAATGATCAATTGATCAAAGCTTTCACCGATGACCAAGTAAACAACCATTGCAGGATATTGATTTAACAAGGATATTGACTTCTACCGGATTGTTCTCCATTTATCCGATGAGGTAAAAGGGATATTATATAGAGTCCAACAACCGTAAGTGAAATAAAGAAATTTCTTTAAAAAATAGATTATGGAAAGATTTGAAGGATAGACGCTATTAAGGTGGGGAAATCACATTGAAAAATACAGTTTCGAAGACTTAATGAATATGTAAAAGCAATTTTTTAAAGCATTAATAATGTATACTGGACATTTCCCATTTATAGTTAAACGTGTTTTATCAAAAGGGAAGAGTCAAACCATTTATAACGTCACTGTGCTCTATTGAATTTTCAATGATAAAGTAAATATTAAATCGAATAAACGTTTTAATATATCAGCTAATATACTGATCCAAAATTTATTCTGTAGAAAATTGATTATGTGTTTCATAGTTTTCCATCCATTTTACAGTTTTCGTTTTTTTTAAATCTTTCAAGAACTTATAATGTAGATTTTTTTTGCAGAAGTTTTCCACAATTCTTTATTTATGTACCGTTTTATAAAAAATTGACATTTATTATAAATATTAGAATAACTTTGTACCAGATTGTGTAATAGTTATTCTTCGTACCAGGTTTTCTGTATTTTATTCCAATTTTCTCATTTGAAATATGCTCCTTTCTTAGAAACAACTACTTAATCGATAAACACTTTTTAGAATTGCTTATAATTTAATTTGTTAATAGAATTTCATTTATTGTGAAATATTATTTTAATTTTAAGATGTACCCCAATTAAATATTGTTATATCACATCAGGGGCCAAAATTAAAAAAAAAAAAATGCTTTTGAAAGCAGAATTGTTAATCACAGAAAAGTTTCACATTTAAATATTAAATTATGAAAAATATTATTTACATCTCAATAAGTCCTTAATACTACTTAATGTATTTAATACAGCAGTAATATTGTAATTGAGTCAATAGTAATACTTGTACTTTGGGACTTGATGGCCGAGTGACTACCGCTCTGGCGCCCGGCATCACAGGTTTCGGATTCGAGTCCCGGCTGTGCCATGAATGTTTATAGTAGTTCGAATCCGCATTTAAACCGTAGATCCCGGTCTAATATGACTTTAGATCGTTGGGGGTAGGCTGCTGATAACTCTGTCCCATAAAAAGAAAAAATCTCATGTTTCGGAATCTGTCAGTAAACAGAAAGCCTTGGCCCACCAGGGAGCTGTTGTACCATTGAAGAAGGAAAAGAATATCACATAATGTTTAGATGTTCATTTTGATAAACTTGTTAATTGCTACAAATTTGGCATTTATCAACATAGGTGAACCTTTGAGAAATTATCTACATATGCCAGCAAGCACTCGTTATTTGGAGAAAATTCGATGATGAAGTCATGTTTTTGCATTTTAAGCAATAAAAGAGCATTTTGTCCAGTTATTTTCGCAACATATTTGTAAATAATTATTGCCATTTCCTTTTACAAAATGTTTAGATTCAATACATCTCGTTTAATGCATAGCGAATAAACTGTTATTCCCTTATACCATCCTTCAGAATACAGCATGTCCCTTTCCAACGTTCAAAACAAAGTCGGCTGTTATTTAATCACTTACTCTTTCGTCCGTAGATTTTTCTCCGATGTGTCCTGTAGGGGGAAAGATTGATATTGGGAGCTCGATTTCGGTTTTAAGTAACTTTTAAGGAAACTTTTAAGAGTGGCTTCTGTCTAGACAGCTATATGATTATTGCAGATTATAGGATTGGTATTTACGCCGCTTATGAACAATCCCGATGACGCCTTTGTAGGGATTGATAATAATTTTGAGTTCATGACGTCGGAATAGAATTACTGCTTTGAGACCCTGGGAAATTTAAATGACGGAATAGAAGACGTACTGACTTGTCTCTGTGTCTGGATTCTTCAAGGACTCGCTGCATTTTTCAATTCCTTCTGTTAGTTCACACTCTCCCTATATATATATCTTGGTCAAATTTTCAATCGTTCATAAAATACTTTTTATTCATCCACTCAGGTTCAAATACATTTATTTTGAACTTGTAGTGGATGACACGTGATGTTAATACAGTTTTTTCAAATATTAATTCAGTAATTAAGTTTAATTCATTAATTTTAGTGTTTTTTTTAGATTTAAGTTGAATATATCTACCAATAATACCAATAGATGGTATACCAATAAATGGCGCCAGATCAACTTAAAAAAATGAATGAAAATTATTTATAAAGGACTTCCAGCAATTTAGTGAAAAAAAAAAGTAGGAATTGACTTTGAATTTTTTTTTTATATTACTTGTTGATGTTTTAAACCAGGGATAACGAATCCAAATGACCTTGTGGGTCACTTTGGAAATGCACCATAACTCCGCTGGCCGCATATAAAATTATGCATCCCCACTATAGACATTTTTTTGGAGTGAATAATTGAAACATAATAAGTTATTATTTTTGTGTTTACTATTATTCTTTCCTGTAAACTTGAAACTTGAAATTCTCATCTTCAGGAAATTATTTATCATTTTAAGATGACTACTTCAACAAATAGCAATCTTATAGTGTAAAAAAAAAAATGGCATAATGAATAATTTTAAAAATTGATTGCTAAAGCCAAGATTCGTTTAGGTTTTCTAAAAGATGCCAATTTCTGCATATTAATTTTGTAAATTTGTTAATAATTTTGTAGAATATTATTTTTTTAGAATACGAAATTTTTTTTAACTAATATTTTGTTATGGACAGACTTTTCACAGTGTTTTCTGCGGGCTGTGGTAAAGAAGGAAAAAATTCTAATTTCAATGTACGAAACTGAAGTCATGAACTTATTATTAAAATCTAACTAATTATGCATTAATAATAGTAATAAAATATTATAGAGACATTGTTTTGTTGTTTCTTATCCCATTGGCCGATAGCAACATCTAGACCAGGTATAGCCAACCCAAATGATCTTGCGGGCCACTTTGGAAATATATCCCCACATTAGATTTAGACCCACGATAGACATTTTTTGGCAGTGAAAACATAATCGGTTATTATTTTTGTGTTTACTATTATTCTTACATGTAAACATAGATAATATAATAATAATGATTCTAAAAGCACACTGTAAAGAAATATATCTCTAAAAATGAAATATATAAATATAAACGAAATAAAGAAAAATGAAATCATTAAAATATATACATTTCTAGTTCCTCCACTTTTTCACTTAGCTTTTGCAAATCGATTTCAATTTGGGTATTTGCACATCGTAATTGGTGTTGAAGATTAACGACGTTATGTAAAAAAAAAAAATGATTGCAGGTGTAAATTGAGCCAAAAGCGCTAACAACTTAAACTATGGATCTGGTTTGCTCTGCTGTCAACAATCAAATGTTTGTATCTAGGTATGATCACTTCGTGGTTGAGGTCACTTAAAGTGAAAGTTAAAACCTGTTATATTAGATGTTCCAAAATGCGCGCTCATCATGAGTTCGCAGAATATAATTTAATTATTCTGCGAACTCATAACTATAAACTCAGAAATAAAACAGGCAATATTTGTCCTATATTCGCGAGAATAATATTTTAAAATCAAAGTTAATTTCTCCTCATAATTTCGACAGTTCATTTTTGAATATATGGATGTACAATGTATTTTTTTAATACATTGGTTTTTACTGCTTCGGCCATTATAAAATAAATGTATTTTGCAAAAGTGGGATAAATCTCACGGCCCGGAAAAATATTCAAGATGGGCCGTGGGTTGGCCTGTTTTAAACTTTAATTTCAGATAAATTTAATTAACGAGGCGTATACGAACAGTTAGTGACGTCTGAAGTTGCTTGCATTAATCATTTTCGTAGTAATATTATTAATGGATTAAA
This sequence comes from Caerostris darwini, assembly GCA_021605075.1. Taxonomy (NCBI): domain Eukaryota; kingdom Metazoa; phylum Arthropoda; class Arachnida; order Araneae; family Araneidae; genus Caerostris; species Caerostris darwini. The sequence goes on along the minus strand of BPLQ01013440.1, from coordinate 351,176 downwards.
TGTCAATCATCTAGGAGATAGATTCTGGTAAAATTTGTTGGCAGTGTGTTAATTTGGTTTAAACTTATTTTTAAGTTTTTATTGTGTAAGAGCGTTTAATTTAAAATTTTTTTTTAAAACCCTTTTTCCGTTTTAATTCATTCGATTACCGAAAATATTTTTTATTCCCGTTTTCAACGGGTGTCAGCAGCTAGTAGACTCTTTGAAGGAAATTCGTCATTTCTTTGTTTGTTCCATGGAAAAAAAATTCTAGGCTTTTTTGAAACTTGGAAACTACACTAAAGCTGGAAACTATTTTTTCCATGTTGACTTTTGTAGAGAATGTCTAAAAATAGCTCTCGCTTTTAGGGCGAAAGAATGCTTTCGGTGTTGTTAAAAAATAGAATATGTAAATGGAGACTTTTATCATTTGAGTATTTTAATAAATATTTTATTCATACAATGTGTGTTATTAAATATTTTTGAATATAATATGTAATAACGGTGTGTATAAATGCAGCTATTCTTTTTTTTCTTCATTGCTGCAACAGCCCCATGGGCAGACGGTCTTGGTCCACTGGCAAATTTCGAAACAGATGTTTTCTTTTTACGGGGTAGGGTTGTCAGCCCTACGTCTAACCGTCATATTAAACCAGGAACTACGGTTTAAAGTGGATTCCGCTCCAGTGGTGGAGACCTGCGGTTTAAAGTACCACTACAAACATTCATGATACCGCCTGGACTCGAACTGCAGTAGGCAGATGACCTCGGCTCAGCATGGGGCTGTTGCTTCTCGTGAAGAAGAAGGAAAATGCTATAAAAAGACAATTATTTTTCTTAGAGTGTCCTGGAATGTTTGTAATCAAAAAAGTATAAGTAAAATTGCGAATGTTTACTACAAAATTTATTCTTAAGGCGTGTTTCCATCAGAAGCTAAAATCTTGCGTCGACAAACGCTAACCAATCGGAAGCCTGATCTGCCCTCTCATTCTTCTAACTGGTTGGCGTTCTACGACAGAAGATTTTAGTACTGGTGGAAACCTACCTTTCTGTTACTAAATTGCATTAACTAAATTACATACTAGAAAATTGAATTCTCATATCTAGTAACTTTAAATATTTTAACAGAGTTAAATAATCCTACTAGGTATTTATTTTTAAAGATTTCTCTGTGCATTTAAAAATCTTCCAAATTTCTGTTAACTTTCGTTTTGAATATTTTTTATGAAAAATACTGACTTTCCTCGATTTGGTAAAATTCTGATATTTCATCAATTGATTACTTTAAAATCTTCGTTTTGCTTAATTTACTCATATTTTCTAGATTAATGATTATGACTTAGATTAAGTGCTCTTGATCATACAGATAATTAGCGTGTCTTTGCAACATTATAGATGAAAAAAAATTTAAACGATCGGGATTTACTCGAATAAATTAAGGTTTATGTTAGCAACATTTAAAAATAATTCATCAAAATCATACTTTTTATTACTAGAAAAAATGTTATCTTGATAAAAAAAAATATTAAAAATGCAACATTGTTGTAGCAAATACAAATCTTCATGTATGTACTTAACTGTACTTAGATCATAAGTATGGTATTGCATATTATAGGGTCAAATAATCCTTTTAAGTTTAAAATTAAAAAAAAAAAAATAGTGTGCTAATAAGCCTAAGGGCTTCATTTTAATTACTTAATTAGGATGTGATAGATGATGATGGATGTTTATGAAATTTAGGAAAAGAGGATTTGCTTCTGCTTGATTTAATTTTATGAATTAAAAAATGGTTCCATTTAAAAAATGTAATAATTATCTCAAAACGTTCAACTTCTTCTCACTTTAATGCTTCATTATATATGCGTGCTGATAGAATTTTTTTACAATAAAAACGAGCTAATTATGCATTTATAATGTGTAACATATAATAGATAATTCTGTGCCACAACAACAATTATGCAGAGTATTATTTTTCGGTTTACTTTATGTTCACATTTTGGCATTTAATTTGTCAAGAAAACAGTAAGTGTAATTACTTTGAAGTTCTACTTATGTTAACAAATTAAATGTAAAAATATACATTTTGGCATCTTCTTAACTTTTGCATGTGTTTTCATTTTTTTATAAAATTTACTGCAGTGCTAATTGTGTTAGTTAATTAGTTGTAATGTTATCAGAAGAACTGTAGTTGTCAAAAGCGATGTTTTTTTTGTAAAAGTGGCAATCGTATTTAAAAATGAATTCTTTAAAAAAAATACATTATTGTAAACATTGTACATTGATTGCAAACTGTTAGCATGTATACATACATATTGTACATTAATTGTAAACTGTTAGCATGTATACATATATAGTGTACATTAATTGTAAACTCTTAGCATGTATTATTGTAAAAATTTTAATTTTAATTAATTTATTTAATTAAATTTTATTATTGTAATTTTTTAATTAAGTTAGCATGTATTATTGCTAAAATTTTAATTAATTTAAGATAAAATTTTAAACCGTTTTTGTTTTATAACGAGTAATGAAAATGAATTAAAGTTAGTAGAAATAGTCTAAAATCATTAGAGAGTTTTTGCATACCGTACGTTAGTTACCGTAGGACGTCCTTTAGCTTTTTCTCCCTACCGCGCATGCTCATAGGAAACTGAGCATGCGCGCTACGGAGAAAAAGCTAACGGACGTCCTACGGTAATTAACGTACGGTATGCAAAAACTCTCTATTGATGCACGATTTTAAATACGGTAATTGTATTTGTTTTAATTGTTGTTCTGTGAGTAAATTTAATATTACAGTTTATTGTCATAGTCACTATCACGATTTTATTTCAAATCTCAATTTATGTTTCTAGTAAATTGTTGCTATTGTTACTGTTTCTTTTAATAATGTTTTTAAAAAACCATTGCATCATCTATCCTTGATATGATGAAAAAAAACTTTTAAAAGAAGTCCCTCAGGTTAGAAGGCACAACTTATATTTATTACAAAAATCTGAATTAGGTTATAAAACCCTGACTTTTTTTAAAGCAATTATCTGTGACAAATAGTCAAAAATGTAAACAAACCATTGGTACTCTGTCAAAACTTTTGCTTGGTGCTCAAAAATTCTAGTTTAGTGTCCAAAACCCATCTTTAATTCAATTTGGTGAATTTTATCTCCTACACGAAACCATAATCATTTAAAATTAGCATCCTAAAATAGCTGTTTCTCTCTAAAGCATTCAGAGTATAAAAAATGGGCAAACCTTACAATAATTCGCAGGTAGCTTTCAAACACATCTCGTCTCGAACTACACTGAATTGAATCGCCCAAAAGTAATTTGCAAAATGTGTTTCTCCAAGTCGTTATATCCATTAACACTTCTAATTTTTTTTCATCGTTAATATGTTTTATTTTTCATTTATCGCTGATACGACGAAAAATATTAGATTATAGAAAACTTTCTCGTGGACTGTAAACGGAAAGCGATTTATTATTTACGATGAAAAATAACATAATTAGTTTCTATTTATTACAAGAATCAAGTCAGAATTGTACTCTGTTTTAAAACTCTGACTTGTTCCTAAAGTAGACCTCTATTATAAATGTTAGTTAAAATGAAGATATAACAATTGGTGCTCAATTCAAATTATTGTTTAGTGTCAAAAATAAGCCTGGTGGGTAGATAGGTAGTCTTTCCTGGGGCTTGATGGCCGAGTGACTACCGTTCTGCCGTTCGGTTCCACAGGTTTCGGTTTCGAGTTTCGATAGCGCCATTGATGTTTGTAGTAGTTTGGAATCCACTTTAAACCGTAGACCTGGTGTAATATGACTGCAGAGCGCTGGGCGTAGGAATGACGACATTATCCCGTAAAAAAAAAAAATTTTTTTTTCTCGAAATCTGCCAGTAAGCAAACGGCCTTCGTCCACCATGGGACTGTTGCACCAATGAAGAATAAGTAGAAGACTCTATCCTACATTCGTTAGATCACTTTATAACTTATGCACATTTTTTAACCGCTACTGGAGAATAATATCCATGATACGAGATCATAATCTTCATCAAGACATACAAGAATCCAAAAATAGCTACTTATCTCAAAAGCATTCAGAGTATAAAAAAATGTCTAACCTTACAATGACTCACGGATAGCTTTCAAAACAATAACTCTCTCTCATCTCGAACTATACCGAATCGAATCATCCAGAAGTAATATTTGCAGAAACCGTTTCTCCAAGTCGTTCTAATCATTACACTTCTAATTTTTTTCATCGTTAATATGTATTATTTTTCATCTAGCGTTGATATAACGAAAAATATTAGATTATTATAGAAAAAGTTTCTCGTGAACTATAAACGGAAAGCTATTTATTATTAACGATGAAAAATAACATAAGTATTTTCTATTTATTACAAGAATCTGAATCACTCTGTTATAAAACTCAGTTGAAAAAAGATAAAAATAATAATAATATGAATATAAAACTGATTTTCGGCTCTAAAATAGATTTCTATTAAAACCATTAATCAAAATGAAGATACAACAATTGGTACTCAATCCAAATTCTTGTTTATTGCAAAAAATTAGATTCTGTCCTGGAACTTGGTGGTCGAGTGACTAGCTCTATGTCCACAGGTTTCGGTTTCGAGTCCCAGCGGTGCCATGGATGTTTGTAGTAGTTCGGAATCCCCTTTAAACCGTAGATCCCGGTGTAATATGATTGAATTGAATAATCCAGAAGTAATATTTGTAAAATTCGTTTCTCCAAGTCGTTCTATCCATTAACATTTCTAATTTTTTTCATCGTTAATATGTTTCATTTTTCATGTATTGTTTATATGTCGAAAAATATTAGATTATTATAGATAAAGTTCCCCGTGAAATATAAACGGCAAGTATTTATCATTAACGATGAAAGATAACTATTTATTACAAGAATATGAATCATTTTGTTATAAAACTATGACTTTCGTCTCTAAAGTAGATGTCTATTAAAAATATTAGTCAAAATGGAGATACAATAATAAGGTACTCAATCCAAATTCTTGTATATTGCCAAAAAGTAAACTCTGTTCTACATTCGATGGATCACTTTATAATTTATGTACATTTCTGCTACTCCGTTGTACGACTCCATAATCTTCATCAAGACTTACAAGAATCCAAAAATAGCTGCTTATCTCAAAAGCATTCAGAGTATAAAAAAACCGTCTAACCTTACAATGACTCACGTATAGCTTTCAAAACAATAACTCTCTCTCTCATCTCGAACTATACCGAACCGAATCATCCAGAAGTAATATTTGCAGAGACCGTTTCTCCCAGTCAATTCGCTGCATGAGATCTTTTTCCCCATTTTATTGGAAAGGAAGCAAATGTATCGACGTTTTCTTCTTCTTTCTCGAGGTTCAAGAGACGTTTTGAATAACCATTTCCGCAGGCTCCGGTATTATTCACCGCCGTGTGAAATATCAAGAGAAATAAGATTCGAGGAAGCCTAATGTTTTGAAAAGAAACGTCCCGTGACTGGAACGAATGTTCATCCGGAAATGACCCGTGTCCGAAGAATTCTCAGAGCGATTTCGTGCACATTTCTTTCGCACAACGAAAAGTATCCTTATAAATCGACATCGAATAGTCGAAAGTATCGAAAATGATAAAGGATTTTCTCACACAACCTTAACCGAGCAGATCCCATATCTGCCAACATCATCAAAACAGAATAAAAGAAAAAAAAACATAAAATTTATGGAGTATGGGCTTGAATGGCTGAGTGGCTGGCGCTTGGTACCATAGGTTTCGGGTTCGAATCCCGGTGGTGCCATGGATGTTTGCAGTGGTTTGGAATCCACTTTAAACCGTAGATCCCGGTCTAACAGGATCGTAGAGCGTTGGGGAGGTATAGTTACTCCGCGTCCGTAGCTTATCTTCAAGCTACACGCACCTCCTGGGTAGTACTAACTGAATAACGTCGGTGCAATGCTTGCCTTAAGGCATCCAAGACAAAATGTTTGCCAGCTGCATTAGAACAAAACAAAGCAAAACAAAAAATTATGGAGTAAGTTTTTTTTTTATTTCAGCAACTGATATAAATTAAAAAATTTTTAGCTTGTGTAACAGACACTACTACTGGTACTACACCACACCACATCACTGTGCCTAGAGCTGAGTTGCCCCTTTACAGTTTGGGAATGATGTGGGTGAGAAGTCTGACTGGGCTCTGTAATGCTGTACGGTGGTATGAGACCGAGACCTACGGCTTAAAGTGGATTTCAAACCACTACAAACCTCCATGGTACCACCGAGATTCGAACTCGAAACTTGTGGTACAGAGCGCCAGAGCAGTAGCCACTCGGTCATCAGGCTCCGTGTGAAAAAGACTAATTTTATTGGAACGCTATGCATTTTTTTTATTTCCCCTTCCATTTTTTTAAATCAGTCCAGGAAAAAAAGCGGCTTGATGGCCAATTGGCTAGAGCCTTGACCGTTTGTAGCACAGTTTTCAGGTTCGGATCATGGTGGTGCCATGGATGTTTGTGAGTGGTTCGGAATCCACTTTAAACTGTAGCTCCCGATCTAATTAGCCCAAAGTGTGCACAAAATGAGCGAGCGAGAAAACCAAACCAGAGAAATTAAATTTAGTTCTGTTTAACAGTAAGTAACATTTTGACAGTAATTTAACGAGACTGAAAAATATAAAAAAATATTTCACGTTGGTTCAATGGTTAGTTAAGCCTTAACGTTAACATAAATGGAAGCATTTCTTTAATACATTTCAAGACATACATTTTTTTTTTTTTTTTTTTGACATTTTAAAGAAATGTAACGAGCTCATCTTACACCATTTTTTTTTATGACACCATATAGTTTAATTTTCTTTGGGTCCGTGCTAACTTAACAATTTCAACAAAGAAATGCTATTACATAAAATGATATGTTATTAGCGCTGATATATAACGACTTTTTGTCTTAACTACTAAGGAATGTTGTAGTGAATTGTTATCTTTTATTTAGAGTAATTTTAATTAAAAAAGAAAAGTAAACACATTTATCAGTTTTCCTGAAGAGATTTTTTGGAAACTAGAACTTCGTGATGCGTATTATTTCGCTGAAGATTTAATAATTAAAATATTCTCGTAAATTTTGTCATGGAAATGCTAGAAACAGTGTTTTATTAATTTAAGTTTACTTTTAAAAATGCTATCACATTCCACGATGTTTACGAGGTTTGGATTAAATGTCTTTAAAAAGATTTACCACTCATTATGTGTAGTTGGAATCCCTAAATAAGATATTTTTTCATCTGAAGTATTTAATGCATTAATTATGCTTTGTATTGTAACACTGGAATGCTGTAAAGCATTTTTGAACCTCGTGATACGTCACATCATTGTTTTCGTTGTCTTTCATTGGTAATAAAAATGAAAATTTTTCTTTCTTAAAAACAAAATGCTTAATATTATTTAAAGAATTTTTTTTTATTTAAAAAATTATATTTTTTGCTTAAAATTTTTGTACGGTAGTATTTAGTAGTGATTAATACAGTAGTATTTCATAGTGATTAATACGATAGTATTTCTTTGTATTGTAACACTGAAATGCTGTAAAGCATTTCTGCTACTCGTCCTACGTCACATAATTGTTTTCACATTTTTTCATTGGTGATAAAAATGACAATTTTGCTTTCTTGAAAATAAATTATTTAATATTATTTAAAAAATTATTTTTTCCCTCGTAAATTAATATCTTTTGCTTTAAATTTTTTTACGTTAGTATTTCATAGTGATTAATACGATATTATTCCATAGTAATTAATACAATAGTATTTCATAGTGATTAATACGATATTATTCCATAGTAATTAATACAATAGTATTTCATAGTGATTAATACGAAATTATTCCATAGTGATTAATACAATAGTATTTCATAGTGATTAATACGATATTATTCCATAGTGATTAATACAATAGTATTTCATAGTGATTAATACGATAGAATTAATAATAAATTTTTTGCTGTAAAGCATTTTTGCTACTCGTCCCACATCACATCAATGTTTACGCTGTCTTTCATTGTCAATAAAAATGAAAATTTTCCTTTCTTAAAAACAAAATATTTAATATTATTTAAGGAATTATTTTTCCCCCTCGTAAATTAATATTTTCTGCTTTAAATTTTTTTAACGATAGTATTTAGTAGTGATTAAGACAATAGTATTTCATTGTCATTAATCGATAGTATTTCAAAGTCATTAATCGATAGTACTTCATAGTCATTAATACGATAGTATTTCATAGTGATTAATACGATAGTATTCCTTCGTATTGCAACAATGGAATGCTGTAAAGCATTTTTGCAGCTCGTGATATATCACATCATTGTTTTTCGCCTTCATTGGAAATGAAAATGTCCCTTTCTTAAAAACAAAATATTTAATATTATTTAAAGAATTATTCTTTTCCTCTCGTAAATTAATATTTTTTTGTTTTAAGTATTTTTTACGATAGTATTTAATAGTGATTAATACGATAGTATTTCATAGTGATTAATACAATAGTATTTCTTTGCATTGTAACACTGGATTGCCATAAAGCATTTCTGCTACTCGTCCTACATCACATCATCATTTTTGCTGTCTTTCAGTGGTAATAAAAATGAAAATTTCCCTTTCTTAAAAACAAAATATTTAATATTATTTAAAGAATTATTCTTTTCCTCTCGTAAATTAATATTTTTTTGTTTTAAGTATTTTTTACGATAGTATTTAATAGTGATTAATACGATAGTATTTCATAGTGATTAATACAATAGTATTTCTTTGCATTGTAACACTGGATTGCCATAAAGCATTTCTGCTACTCGTCCTACGTCACATCATCATTTTTGCTGTCTTTCAATGGTAATAAAAATGAAAATTTCCCTTTCTTAAAAACAAAATATTTAATATTATTTAAAGAATTATTCTTTTCCTCTCGTAAATTAATATTTTTTTTTTTAAGTATTTTTACGATAGTATTTAATAGTGATTAATACGATAGTATTTCATAGTGATTAATACAATAGTATTTCTTTGCATTGTAACACTGGATTGCCATAAAGCATTTCTGCTACTCGTCCTACATCACATCATTTTTTTGCTGTCTTTCAGTGGTAATAAAATGAAAATTTCCCTTTCTTAAAAACAAAATATTTAATATTATTTAAAAGAATTATTCTTTTCCTCTCGTAAATTAATATTTTTTTGTTTTAAGTATTTTTACGATAGTATTTAATAGTGATTAATACGATAGTATTTCATAGTGATTAATACAATAGTATTTCTTTGCATTGTAACACTGGATTGCCATAAAGCATTTCTGCTACTCGTCCTACGTCACATCATCATTTTTGCTGTCTTTCAATGGTAATAAAAATGAAAATTTCCCTTTCTTAATAACAAAATATTTAATATTATTTAAAGAATTATTCTTTTCCTCTCGTAAATTAATATTTTTTTGTTTTAAGTATTTTTTACGATAGTATTTAATAGTGATTAATACGATAGTATTTCATGGTGATTAATACAATAGTATTTCTTTGCATTGTAACACTGGATTGCCATAAAGCATTTCTGCTACTCGTCCTACATCACATCATCATTTTTGCTGTCTTTCAGTGGTAATAAAAATGAAAATTTCCCTTTCTTAAAAACAAAATATTTAATATTATTTAAAAAATTATTTTTCTCCCTCGTAAATTAATATTGTTTTGCTTTAAATATGTTTGTGATAGTATTTAGTAGTGATTAAGACAATAGTATTTCATGGTGATTAATACGATAGTATTTCTCTGTATTGTAACTCTGGAATGCTGTAAAGCATTTCTTCTACTCGTCCTACATCACATCATTGTTTTTACTGTCTTTCAATGGTAATAAAAATGAAAATTTCCCTTTCTTAAAAACAAAATATTTAATATTATTTAAAGAATTACTATTTATCGTGAATTAATATTTTTTCTTTACATTTTTTTTTTTTAACTATGGGACAATTGACTAGTCACTATTTGTTGCTGACATAATAGATTTGGAATTATCTAGAGTGCACCGTAGAAGGACAGACGATGTTGCATTACATTTAGCTTCTTCTTCATTGTCACAGCAGCACCAAGGCCATCTGCCAACTGGCAGATTTCGAGACATGAGATGTTGTATTCTTTTTTCGGGGTAGGATTGTCAGCCCTACGCCCAAAACTCTATAATAATATTAGACCGGGACCTACGTTTTAAAGTTGTACTACATTTACTGGATAGAAAAAGCAAGTCGAAGCTTTCGGGAGTAGCTGGCGTATTTATGCTTCATACGGACCTTTTGATTGTACCGGACCTACTGGCTGTCTGTCAGTTTTGTCTCCCTTCTTCAAAACTACTAATTTTAAACGAGACCAGCGAAAATTTAACTACCTCACCACCTTTCTGTACTTTAAGCAATCTTATTAAAAATTGACATAAATAAAATAGTATGTAATGTTACGATTTGCTGTAGATGTCAGCTAGTATAATGTCGATTTCCTGTAGATGTCAGCTAGTATAATGTCGATTTCCTGTAGATGTCAGCTAGTATATTGTCTTAAATGTCGATGTCCTGTGTACAAAATCGATTCACCATGCTATTAATCCCAGTTTTGTAAATTCTCCAACTTTCAATAATATCTTAAATTGTGATCTCTCTCAAATTAATTCCGAAGTTAACTGCATCATTGATCTAAAACTTTAGGAGAGTAATGTTCGTTGAAAGGCTAACCTTAAGCCGCTTAAACATTTCAGAACATAGCTGTAGTGGCTTTCTGTTTCATAATGAGGATGATTACTTTGTAATTGGTATTATCAATTCAAAATTTCACTTAATCTCTCTATAGAAAGGATATTGTTACTATACTTTTGGTTTTCCCTGCCTTAAATTCAGGAATTATCTACTTTAATTTTGCCTATCATATTCTAAGGATTAGTAATAGGTTATCTAATGTACTGATAACTAGTTTAAATTATTGTTAATAATATTGACATATTATATAATAACAGGGAATTCAAAATGTTGATTGTTTTTGTTTTTGAGGTTGAGTTAATGTGATTCATTTAATCTGAAAAAATCATCAGACTTTATTGCTTAAAATTATTTAATTATATTAAAGTCTAAAAATTAGACCATCGACCTATTAATATGGCTTTGTCTCTTGAGTTATAAGTGTTGTGGTATTAAAATTGAACATGTTTTGTAAAAGAATGATCACCATCATTGGCTCAACAGCATCAAGATGGGCCAAGGCCTTCTGCCTACTGGCAGATTTCGAGATGGCAGATATATTCTTACGGCGTAGGGTTGTCAGCCCTACCCAGCGCTAGAGCACTAGTCACTCGGCCATTAGGTCCCTTGTAAAAGAATACTTTTCAAAAAACTTGGTTTGGCCATGTTTCTCAATATTCAATACATTTTTACAATTTGCAAAGTACAGGCCATTCTTCCATTGTGTTGGGAGTTTTTAATTGATATGTAAAGAATTTTTAAATTATAATTCTAATTAATTAATAGTTCTTATTGTTTATTTTAATATATATTTTTTATTTGACTTATAGTATTTGTTGTGAGAAAAGGCTTTTAAATTATAATGATTCTCGAATTATAACTATCGCAATTTTAATAACTGAGCTAACTTATAACTTATCGTATAATACAGGGTTCCTTGCCATAATCATTAAGATTGGCGACAGTTAGTTCCACTGTACTAACTATCGCCAATCTTAGTGATTTTGACAAGGTATTATACGATAAGTTACATACTGAAAATCGTTGCCGTGTTAAAAATTATTCCCGTTTTAATATGAAAAATATTTAAATTATCTTTTTATCTGCTATTTTAATCATCAAATAATATTTGATTTGTATTTTCTCTTCATTCACCAGATATTATAATTTTTCTTATTTTAAATACTGAAATTAATAAATGATCAATAATCAAAATAAAACCTTCCATCCATCAGTTGCTAAGTTAATATGTTTTATTTTCTTCTTATGTTTGGGAATCTATGTCTAATTCAATTATGTAAGGAATTTTTAACATCATCATGTCATAGATTCTTTATTTATTTCGCAAAATTAAATGTTTAGTTTACGTAATATATTTCCTCTGGTAAAATACGTTTTTTTATCTTTGAAAACTCTCTGCTAGAACTAAAAATTATTGATTTCTTTAAAAAATTATTCAATTACGATTCAGTTGTTCAGAAATTCATTGAGTTAGGCATAAACTATTTATATTTTAACAAGATTAGCTAATGAACTAATGTTTTATAATAATATATTTTTAAGCTTGACGTTTTCAAGATGATATATCTCAATCGCTTTTATAAGATTGTAGATATAAATTCATTTTCTAGACTTTATACGTTAATAATGATCATGTCTTAACAAGCAGTACCTAATTATTTTGAAATTAGAAACTTTATAAAAAATTATATAAAATCAAACATTACTTCTAACGTATAACTGACAGGTTTAAAACCGTTTTTTCCCCTGTGAAATAATAATAAAACAGATTTCTTTTTCCATAAGTTTTTTATCTTAAAAAATGTCATGTTTATTTTTAAGCTTATGTACATAATTTTAAATATTTTGTGTAATCCTATTTTGTTCATTATGAACAAGGAGCATAATATTATATTTTTTGGAGAATTTATTTTATTTATTTATTATAAAATTGATTAGAATTTTCGCAGATATACAGGTAAGTATTTTCTCTAAACTTTATGAAACGCATGCTTAAATATTGCTGTGTAGTTAATTTCGAACTATTCAAACAGATAATTTAAATATTTTATTTTTAATGAAAAGTAATATAATTAAAATGTTCTAAAACCTAAAATATATTAATATTGTAGTGTGCAGGTTGGGCAACCAGATTGTAACTGGATGTGTTGGGCTAAGATACATGAGGCGCAGGATGGAGAACTCACAGCTTTATTGACACACGCACAAGCGCCACACATATACAATGAGAGAAATACAATATTTAACACATTTAAAGACAGATAAATATATATTTGTGGAAGGATTCCACTTTTAAGCCGAAAAACGGAAACTCGGCTATGCGCAGGGCGCGCGAAACATACTTCCTCTCTTCCTTCGCGGTGAGAATCTGTAGGCCAACTAATGCACCTTGATGAGCTAAATGTATTTTCTCTGTTGATGAGAGGCTATAAACTAAACGTTTCTCAGCGGGAGCGTAAGTTGCGCTGTACGTCTACTCGGGTGAGTCTCGAGGTCGATTGACCATTTCTTCTGAACGCCACAATGGAGTGCTCTTGTCAGTGTGTAGTAGGAAGCACTGTTACAATATATAATAAAAAATATAAAAATGCTGAAATCTGCTCGGCAAATTTCAACTTATCATGTGTGAACATTCGAGAACGGATATGCCAATGTTTAATAATGCAAGATATATATGAAGCAATTGATTGGAATAGCCACATGAATATAGCAATGTTGAATAGATCAAGAACTTCATGAAGAATGATTTGTATGAATGAATGAAGAAGAACCTCTAAAAGAATATACAAAAATAAGATAAAATGTAATCGTAAATGAAGAATGAAGTATTCCAAATTCTTCAAAAAACACTATAATATTCAATAGTCAAAAGAATATATGAAAGTTTGAAAATTCTAGGCATAAATGAAGAATGAAGTAATCCAAATACAATAAGAAGCACTATACAGCTCAATAGGTACCGAAAAATGCCGAAAGTGATAAATATGAAACTTCAAGAAGAAGGAATTGATCAACGCACTGCGAATACTCATAGCCATTGGAAATTTTTGGGAAGCGAAGGTTTAAAATCTCAACCCAAAACATGAAAAGTGATGCAAAACCATACTACAAAACACTTCAAGCAAAAGCCAAATTCTCCAGAAAATTCCTTAAGACTAACGTTATTCATGAATAATTTTAAGAGTTAAAGCACCAAAGCACCATTTTCCGCCAAAATTTGCAATGGAGTTTTATTTGCTTGACCCTCATTTTCGTATAACGTCACGAACCCCTAATCAGGACAACATCATGTTCACACATGACAATAATTTAAAAAAGCAAGTGCCAGTGTTTATCAGTATTAGTGCTTATTTTACAGCGACATAAAGGTGTGTGAAAAAGATAAAATCAGGAAGATGTTTGCAACAATTACATAATATATAACTGCCAAAGAAAATATTTCTTAAACTAATTAACAATTGCATACAAAAACAGCTCTATTGGGGGTTTAGTCAAATAGACAAGTGCAATTTTTGTTTTCAAGTCAAACGAGCTTGTCATGCCATTTACTTTTCTCGAACAATATTTAAAGACGTTGACTGTTCGACTATAACTCTAAATAAATATTTACTTTATGACTTCTTTTGAGAAATTTCGTGGTAGTAAAATAATAGGCTGTTATTGCCTCCAGGTGTTTGAATTTCTCTAGGCCATCAAACAATCAGTTGAATATTTTGCAAGAAAGGGTTTTTCATTGTATTCTTCTACGTTTACCTTTGAAATGTATTCATTGTCAAAAGATTTATTCCGAAAATTTCTATTCTCAGTGAATTGAAAGGCATTTTACAATTTTGAAAAGAGATAACTTGTTTTAATTCCGGCCCTGTGCAAAGATAAATGTTTGTTCAAACATGTTTTTGGTTACATGTTTGGCAATTCATGCGTTAATAAAATTGCATGTTTGCATTCTCTTTTTATGAGTAAACGTTTTTTCCTAAAGTGTACTTTTTGTTTAATCTTTTACGTTTATTTTTTAAGTAAGTGTGTTAATTATTTAAATTGTTTGATGTAACGATTTAGTTGAAGATTTATAAATATTATGTTTTCCAGTCATACAAATTTTTTTAATGTACACTGGTTTTCAAAAAATAAGGAAAAAAAATCAGAAAAATTATGATTCATCATCATCATCATTGGCGCAACAGCCCAGTGTGGGCCAAGGCCATTGGCAGATTTCGAGGCGTTTTTCTTTTTCCGGGGTAGGGTTTGTCAGCTCTAAGTCCAACTCTCAACAGTCATATAAGACCGGGACCTACGGCTTAAAGTGGATTCCGAACCACTATAAACATCCATGGCGCCGCAGAGACTCGAACCCGAAACCTGTGGTACCGAGCGCCGGCTATTCAGGCCCAAAATTATAATTATATGACCAAAAATAAAGTTTCATATTACGCAGTATATATAAAAAGTAAAGTTGCATCAGAATATATGAAATTAATGGCTTTTTTGTTATCGATTGTCCCTGTTTTGGTAAAAAGTTTTATGAATTATTTTTCCTAATTATAAATAATTAAAATTGTATAAATAAAAACGAAGCTTCTGTAATAATTTAAGTGTGTTTTATTATTTAAATTTGGCTTGCAGCAATTTTTTATTATTGATCAATGATTTACAATTATAATTAAGGAAATCAGATTTTAAAGGTAAAAAGATTAAGTTTTCATTTTTAATTACCATATTATAAAAAGCAAAAAAAGGCATTAAAAATTATTTATAAATTTTTTTTTAGAAAAACAGAAAATAACTTTTTTTTATAAACTAATTTTTCTAGGAATTGCAAAAAGAGGAAAAATTATATTTAATATGGCATAAATTATTTTTAAAAGTAGATGTAATTAATTACAGTTTTTTCACTCCAAAATATTTTAAGTTACTTATTATTTTTATTTTATTAAAAACTTTATGATTTGTAAATCGAATAAAGCGTTTTTAAATTTAATGTTTTAAATCTTTGATTTATTGTTTTTTTTTTTCAGTATATATAAATAAGCTGTTAAAAAAGATGATATTAAAAAAAATTGGATTTGTTTGTTAACAATTTTTCTCTTATGAAAAGATTCTTAATATAAAAACGTTGTTTTTTCATTTTTAGTTTGCAAATATTTTTAAAATAGTTATTGGTAGTTTTAAATTTACTTCTACAAATATATGTAACATTAATAATTTTTGAAAAATTAAAATTAAATTGAAAAATAATAAAGTTTTTACTATGAAAATATACAAAATATTTTTAAAAAATTATACCTCTTATTTAAAATTTTTTGAACGTATATCGATTCTGTTTGTTTACATTATTTAAAAATTTATTTATATTAAATATGATGAAGTAAGACTATAATTTAAATATAAGAAAATGAGGTTCAATAAAAATTATAAGTGCATAAAATATGACAAAATATATATTATAACTATATGAAAAAATATTTCTTTTATTTTAAAGAAACTTTAGTAAACTAAAAAAAGGTTTTAAACCTTATTTTAATGTGTAAAAAGAAACCCAATATTAAAATTATTATTTGAGAGCTAAAATAAGATGTCTGAACTTAATACTAAAAGAAAAATGAAAAAAAAAAATTAAAAAAAATGAAAATGAAAGTGAAATTTTTTTTTCTTTTTATAAAACCATTTTAAAAACATTAGCAATTAGCATTGATTTGAAAATTTATTCGTCTCTGTACAGTATTTGACATCATGCTTAAATAAAAAGAAATCTTAAACTGAACTACCTTATTTTAAACCTTAAACCGATTAAAACATTATTCAGAAAAATATTTGTTAGTTTAAATCCGTAAAAATATCGAAAAAACAGAACAAATATCTTAGCCAACAAAATAGTTAAAAAGATTTTTAATTTATTCGAAAATCATACCGTAATTGCCGAATTCTAGTATTTAATTATTCCAAACACCGAAGAAAGAATAGTTTTTTAAATAAAAAGAACTTTGTTTTAAACTATCCATTTTTCTTTTATAACTACCAGCAAATAATTAGGGCATCTTTTAAATCCTTAAAAACGTCTTATTTGTATTTTTTGTCGAAAAGTACGTCTTCTAAAAGGTTAATTGTTCTAATTACGAACGTTTGCAAACTTTCCAGATAACGCGACTCGCAATTTTTATTCTAATATTTAAATGAAGATTGAAGTAGGTAAAGAAAACTACTAGAGCTGCATTTTTAAGTGCTGATGCGAGTCGTTTTTAGTTTTCTGGTTGTGCTTGCTCTCCGTACGTGAGTGTTCGTGCTAATCAAACAATCAACGGTGAATGGAAGAAGATATATGCATTCTTGAACCGCCATATTGTTAAGATTGCTGCTCTTTTCCTTCTGCTACTTACGACGGGAGACACAGTTTTCGTCTGGCTTATCCGGTGCCATGTTATTTTCTTTTTATAGTGTTTCTTAATGTCTGTTTCGTTGCAAGAGCAATCACAGAAGAATAATCTGGATAAAATACTCTTACGTCGTGCTTTTAATTAATGTTATTACATATATAAAAAAGAATTGTTTATTTATAATAGATTAATTCATTATAGTTAAAATTTTAAAATGACATATAGTTTAAAATGAAATATACTTATAGTTAAAAATGATTTAATCGCATTTAGTTTATTATGAACATGTTTTTCATTGTTAGAAGTTTGCTGATTTATCTCTCTTTCTTTCTAATTAAAAGAAATATCGGACGATAAAAATACGGTATGCAAGAATTCTCTGCTAATTCAAAAACGAAGAGACTCGATGGCGTTTGGGATGTTCAGCATCTTGCCTGGTGAGTCGGACTACCCGGTGGGAGTTTTAGCGAGCTTTCTCCCATACGTTATGCAGTTCCCCCTAAAAGTTCTCTCGGAAGACACTGCCTTCCTCCATCAGCGACACGGAGCCAAGTCTGACTTCTATCTACGAGTGCTCCATCACAACAGAGTTTGTTAGTGATTCGGAATCCACGTTAAACTGAAGGTCCCTGTCTGCAAACTTTCCAGATAAGGCGACTTGCAATTTTTATTCTAATATTTAAATGAAGATTGAAGTAGGTAAAGAAAACCACTAGAGCTGCATTTTTAAGTGTTGATGCTAGTCATTTTTAGTTTTCTGGTTGTGCTCTCCGAACGTGAGTGTTCGGCTAATTAAACAATCAACGGTGAATGGAGAAGAGATATGCATTCTTGAACCGCCATATTGTTGAGATTGCTGCTCTTTTCCTTCTGCTACTTGTGGCCGGGGACACAGTTTTCGTCTGGTTAAGATTGGTGCAACTTGTATGGCTTATCCGGTGCCCATGCTATTTTCTTTTCTAGTGTTTCTTAATGTCTGCTTCGTCGAAAGAGAAATCGCAGAAGAAGGATTTGGATAGAATATTCTTACTTCATGCTTTTAATTAATGTTATTACACATACAAAAAGGAATTTGCTTACTTATAGTAGATAAATATATTAGTACCATTTATAGTTTGAAATGATTTAATTGCATTTAGTTTATTATGAACATGATTTTCATTCATTGAAGTATATTTATTTATCTCTCTTTATTTATATATATATATTCATTGAAGTATACTTATTTATCTCTCTGACTCCTATAATATATTTATTTATCTACTATTATTTATAGTAGATAAATAAATATATTATAGTACTACTATTCAAATTATATATATATATAATTTGATTATTCTAATTTAAATTATATATATATATACACCGTTTCGTATTATTAAAAGCCGTCGTGGCTCAATGGCAACGGTGAGCATTAGGGCTGAGGTTTAATCCGTTGGTGGCTTTGTGTAGACACTATTTAAAGATACAAAGAGACTGGATGGCGTTTGTGATGTTTAGCATCTTGCCTCGTTAATTGGACTGCCTGGTAGGAGTTTATACTATAAGAATAAAAAAACATCAAATATCCTTAGCAACACGGTGCCAAGTTATGTAGCACCCGTAAGTAGATGTCTCACAACAGAAGCTGGCCCTTTTCCTCCATCCATGGGTACATTCCTCATGGAGTGTCCGTCCCGTCCTGCAGGACACTGAGGATTAGAAACAACAACAATATATTGCATTATTAAAATATCAAATTTGCAAAAATGTGACGATAATTAAGGGCATATTTCTAGAGTTTTGGTGATTTTCCTATTGATTAGCACTCAAAAATTTACAGAAGAATAAAAAACAGCCTTATATCTCAAATGCAGACAAATTTCTTGCATTTGAGATATGAGGCTGTTTTTATTTGTACTGGAAGCATTTTTTGCAATCGATTTGATTGGTGTGTATATTTAATAAAATTGTATACTAAGTAATTTCTGTATACTTTAATTTATTTGCATTCTGCTTTTTTATATGTAATTGAGTATATGTATATATATATTTATATATAAGTTTCACATTTATGTAAAACATAAATTTTTCTATCGGATATTTAAATTCTTATTAAAAGAATAAAAAGCTCTTATTTATTTATTTTTTTTTTTACATTAAATTATTTTTTTTTTTTTTTTATTTTGTATGCCGTGAAATATATTTGCATTTGATAGAAGAATCATAAATAAAATAATAATAAAAAATAATAATAAATAAATAAATAAGATGTTCTACTGAGATTTTTTAAAGCTAGATACTTTTAGCTATCTATTTGTGCAATTGAAGTACTATTTATATATTTATCCTTGTCATTCTGTGCTACATTTTCCCCTCTCCATTTGTTCCAATTTTATTTTTCATAAAAGAATGACTAAACAGCAACAAAATTGAGCTATTTGCTGAAATTTTTTTTTTTTTTTTACCCTCTTACATTTATGCATAATTTTTCAGCGCTTTGTCAGCGAGGTAATGCATTTATATCGACTCATTTCACTGCGCTATAATTTTTCGAAGGAACTTGCATTAACCTTTTTCCTTAATGCACATTTTGGGTAAGGTGATATTTATCTTTGCTCAGCTACATTTAATCTTATAAAAAAATGTTTTTTTTTTTAAATGGCACGCACGTCTATCCTTTTATGGAACTAGGCATTGTGTCAACATTATCTAATGTGAATTTCTGATAAAAAGTTTTTGTTTTTAATAGACAAAAAATATTAATGTCTTGTAAAAATAAAAATAAAAGTAATCCTTTTTTTTTTCTTTCTAAATTATATATTTCATCTATGAAACAAAGTTAAGGATGGGGTCTGATAGAAAAGTGGCTGGCGCTGTGGCGCTCGGTACCACAGGTTTCGGGTTCGAGCCCCGGTGGTGCCAGGGATGTTTGTAGTCGTTCGGAATCCACTTTAAACCGTAGGTCCCAGTCTAATAGGATCGTAGAGTTTTGTGGGGGTAGTGTTACTCGCGTCCGTAACATATCTGCAAAGCTCCACGTGCCCCCTAAATAGTGCTGAATGAGTAATAGCTGTGCAGCCCTTGCTTATGGCATAAAAATTAACTGTCGGTTAAAATCTAGAATCGCGTATCCTTTGTGCCAAACACATCGCCAAGTCGGTAAGTAATGATAGAAATTAATAGGCTATGTTGTTTGCACGGTAAAATGATATTACGCCAAAATCCTTCATTGGGTTGCCAAATCGCCAAGTAAACAAACAAAATGGCTACCTAAGGATTATTTTTAAATATTTAACAGTGTGTGAATGAATTTTTAGAATAACTAAGAAGATAAATTTATAATTTGCATTAAATGAATGCTATCGTTTATAAGCAACATTATAATTTTTGAGTGAATACGCTGAATTGAAACACAGAAAACCCTTGCATAACCCAATTCATGGACTGAACCTAAGCCTCCTTAATACAGCATTGCATTCTTACATAAAATTTTAAGAAATAGAAAAATGCCCATTTCAACAAAGGGCGATAATGAAAGCATTTAATAAAAAATGCAATCCTATTCAGTATATTTGGTTTTGATTATTATGTCGTGTTATAGCTACGCACAGATTTTTATGTTGTATTAGAAATTTAAATTCCTTCTGTTCATTTAGTATTCAGAAATTTTTGAAAGCCTTTTCCGTTTACATCTTTTTTTTTTCTTTTTCTTTTACATTTATTTATATGGAATAATCTGATATTCGATCTGCGCACAAAATATTAGAATTTTAAATTCATCTTGCACGTTTAATATTAAATATATTTAAAAGCATTCTCCGATTTTTTTTTTTTTTTTTTTTTTTTTCAATTCCTACTATTAATTCACACTCTCCCTATTCATATCTTGTTCAAATTTGCAATCGTTAATAAAATATTTTTTATTCATCCACCCCAGTTCAAATACATTTTTTTTAAACTTGTAGTGGATTTCACTGGATGTTAATACACTTTCTACAAATATTAATTCAGTAATTAAATTTAATTAATTAATTTTAGTTTTTTTTAGATTTAAGTTGCATGTATCTAATAATAGATGGCGCCAAATGTAAGAGGAAAATTTCAACTTTATTTGTAAGGGTCTTTTATGCAATATAGTAAAAAGAAAGTAGGAATTGACTTAAGATTTTTTTTTTTATATTACTTGTTTATTCAATACTTATATTGACTAAAAATATTGTTGTATATATTATTACGAGAATGGTTTACCTTTTTGTTGTGTATATTGAAATTAATTTGTCGATGAGCAACCAAACGATAAACAAAAATAAAAATAACTATTAAAAATTATTTCATATAGCTTGAACTGGAAGTATGGATAACCTTACAAAGTTTTATATTGACTTAATAATGATGGCGTAGCAAACGTCATGTGGTTTTCACATGCCTCGTACATTGTCCTGACATCATGTGCTACTGAAACTTTAAATCTGTAACAGATTCCAGGGCCTTCAGAGTGAACTAGAAGGACTGGGGGCTGCTACACTCACCAGCAGTTTGCCACTACAATTTAGTAAAACAAGCATTCGTAGCGATGGCTGAAACTGAAGGATTCGTCCCATTGCTAGTCTTTTGTTTGTATCTTTCTTCACTTTGAACATCTGACATATCATTTAGACTGCTACAGGTCAACCTTGTTAAAATTGTAATAACAGTTATGGGATCATCTTCACAAAGTGTAATGACTATTAAGTAGTGATTGTCTCGGGAAAATATGTGATATTGATTTATCAAATGCCTTTGGCCTGACGTCATTTGCTGCTGAAACTTCAAATCTGCAACAGATTCCAAGATCTTTAGAGTGAACTACGAGGAGGCGGGTAAAGGCTGCTACATCCACCAACATTGTCACCACAATTTTAGTAAAACAAATGTTCGTAGGGACGGCGGAAACTGAAGGATTCGTACCATTACTACTCTTTGGTTCGTACCCTTCTTTACTTTAGACATCTGACATGTTATCCGTTAAACTGCTACAGACCCATCGAGTTAGAACTGTAATAACAGATATTGGATCATCTTTAAAAAGAATAATGGCTATTAAGTAGTGATTGACTGAAGAAATATTCTGTGATAATTTATCAAATGCTTTGTACTTTTGTCATTTGCTACTGAAACTTTAAATCTGTAACAGATTCCAGGGTCTTCTGAGTGAACTACGAGGAAAGGGAAGGGGGGGAGAGTGATGCTGCTACACTCACCAACATTTTGCCACTATAATTTTAATAAATCAAACATTCGTAGAGGCGGCGGAAACTGAGGGATTCGTACCATTACTACTCTTTGGTTCTTTATTTTAGATGTCTGACATGTTATCCGTTAGACTGCTACGGGCACATCTAGTTAGTACTTTAATAGCAGATATTGGATCATCTTTAAAAACTGTAATGACCTCGCGCAATTTTTGAACTAGACTTCAATAGTTTCCCGTTACCTAAGAGAATCCACATAGATCCGGGATAGGAAATAATGTAAACATTCCACTTTCTTCCAAAACATAACTCACACCACAGCTTCCAATCAGAAGCCCGCCTCACTTAACTCCGCCCACTCGTGGTATTTATAGTATGTCGGAAAGGTTTTTCAAGTTTTAAGCCCATCTGAAGTCAGCAGCTCCGCCATCTCCATGTTGTTTGCACTCTTTCCTTTTTTGCTTTCTCTCTTAAATTTTACAGAGTTTTTAAACATTTATGCACTGTGCAAAGATTAATCTTAATTTTAAATTCTATCCTTCTTCGTAGTTATTTTTATTTAGTAAAACACTTAATTTTTTAAGAGCAATGCTGCTTTTTAACGTTAATTCTTTTTGTTTTTTAAATTTTGGTTTTTGTATCTATTATGCAGCTTAATTTTAATTTTTAACTGGAGGTGTGGGGATTATTCCCCCGGTACTCCGATAACTCACACAACTTTGCACTTTGCACTGTAATGACTATTAAGTAGTGATTGCGTGGAAAATATTATATTAATTTATTAAATGTCTTGTATTTTGGGGCTTGATGCCATTTGCTACTGAAACTTTAAATCTGTTACTGATTCCAGGGCCTTCAGCGTGAATTACGAGAAGGGGGGTTGTTTCATTCACCAATATTTTGCCACTACAATTGTAGTAAAACATTCGTAGAGACAGTGGAAATTGAAGGATTTGTACCATTGCTATATGGTTCGTATCCGTCTTTACTTTAGATATATGACATGCTAACCATAAGACTGCTACAGGCCCACCTAGTTTGTACTGTTATAACAGATACTGGATCATCTTTAAAAAGTGTAATGACTATTAAGTAATGATTGACTTGAAAAATATTATGTAATAATCAAATGCCTTGTACTTTGGCCTGAATTCATTTGCAAATCTGTAACAAATTCCTGGGCCTTCAGATTGAACTACGAGAAAGGGGAGGGGCTACTACACTCATCAATATTTTCCACCACAATTTTTGTAGTAAAACAAACACTCGTAGAGACGGCTGAAACTGAAGGTTTGGTACCATTTCTACTCTTTAGTTCTTACCCTTCTTTACTTTACACATCTGACATGTTATCCGTTAGACTGCTACAAGCCCTCCTAGAAGTGCAATAACAGACATTGGATCAACTTAAAAAAGTAAATAGTAAATTGAGTAGTGATTGACGTAGAAAATATTACGTGATATTAATTTTTCAGAGTAAACTAGGAGGATGGTGGAAAACTGCTACTCTCACCAATATTTCGTCACTACAATTTTACTAAAGCATTCGTAGGGAGGGCAGAAACTGAGTAAGTTTTACCAATACTATTCTTTGGTTCGTACTCTTCTTTATTTTAGACATTTGATATGCTATCCGTTTAGAGTGCTGCAGGCCCGTCTTAGAACTGTAGTAACAGACATTGGATCATCTTTAAATAGAGTAATAACTTTTAAATAGTGATTGACGTGGAAAATATTATGTGATATTAATTTATCATATATGGCGATATTAACAGCTGGAAAATAAATTTGCTCATTTTAGAATTCAAGTGAAAATTCATTAATTTATTCCCTAAAACATTTTATTTTTCTTATTGTTTTAACTTTAACTTCCGGTTCTCGTTAGATCACCGAAGTCAAGCATCATTGGGCGCGGTCCGTACTTGGGTGGGTGACCACCTGGGAACACCGCGTGCCGTTGGCATTCACACATTTGGGACTTGAATGGCCGAGTGTCTAGCGCTCTGGCGCTCGGTGCCACAGGTTTCGAGTGTTTTAGTGGTTCGGAATCCACTTTAAGCCGTAGGTCCCGGTCTCATATGACTGTAAGAGCTTCACGGAGCCAAAGTCAGACTTCTACCTACGGGTGCTCCATCACAACAGAAGCTGCTTCCTTCCCCTTCACTCATGAGTACGTATGGGCTCGTGGGCTTGATCAGCCAAATGGGATAAGAAGCAACAAACAACAACTTTAACTTTTAACTTTAATTTTTTTGTCAGTAAAATGTTATAGTTTTTAATAGATTCTTTTAATGGCGTATTGTTTGTCCTATATTTGTTAATTTGCAAAAAGTCAATTTTCCCATGGCAAATATTTTCTATCCTAATTTTTTAAAAAGTCTTAATTAATCTTTAACCTTCTATACCTTATTTTTTTATTTTATGTTTTGTTGCTTTTATTTACTTTTTTAATTTCTCTTTGTTTTGCCGTATAAGGTTTTAAAGTTATGCCATGAGTGATTTCTGTGTCTAATGTTCAGCTATATTGCCCTTTTAATAAGTTTTCAAACATAAATGAATATTAATGATTTTTAAAGTTTTGTGTTACTCTTGGTGATTTGTATTATAAAAGAGTATTTTTGATTAAAAAATCGTTAGTTGTCATAGCTTACATTTTGTCATATTAATTATTCACTAACAAAATTAACTATTCACTAACAATGGCATCCTAATTGAACTGCAGATATACTAAGTTTGGAAGGTAATATATACTTTTACTATTTTAATAAACATATTTCTTAATTTTTAATATATTCCTTTAAAACAGGATTTTTTTTATTTATTTATTTTTTCTTATGATACGAATTATCGTAACATCGAATTTTCTACAAATTTAACCGTGTTTCGATGGAAATTTATAAAAATAAAATTAAAAAGTTACATAACATATTTCACAAAGCACAAGAATATTAGGTAGGGATGTTATATTTTCCTACGTTCGAATGAGATTTTGTTTACCGCTAACAAACATCCGTGCCACCGCCAGGATTCTAACCTGAAGCCTATGGTACCACCGACCAGAGTGTTAGCTAATTAGTCATCGGGCCGCCACCCAAGCAAAATTCTGTTTCACAGCTCTGGTAATAAACAAAATAACCGCCGATATTGCCATTCAGAAAATGAAAAGATTTAATAGAAAACAGCCTTTATATAACTAGGTAATGCTAATTATTTTCTGCAATATTTCCATTAAATTAGTTAAAATAATTATTATATATGTATATTTATAAACGTAGTCTGACATTAGTTTTTAACCCAAAACTGCCAACTAACATATTATATAACAAAGAACGTTATATAAGGGCCAACGGCCGTACCAGGCTGAATATACCGGTTCTCGTTAGATCACCGAAGTCAAGCATCATTGGGCGCGGTCAGTATTTGGGTGGGTGATCACCTGGGAACACCGCGTGCCGTTGGCATTCACAAATTTGGGACCTGAATGGCCGAGTGTCTAGCGCTCTGGCGCACGGTGCTACAGGTTTCGGGTTCGAATCCCGGCGGTGCCATGGATGTTTGTAGTGATTCGGAATCCACTTTAAGACGTAGGTCCCGGTCTCCTATGACTGTAAGAGCGTCACGGAGCCAAAGTCAGACTTCTACCTACGGGTACTCCATCTCAACAGAAGCTGCTTCCTTCCCCTTCAATCATGAGCACGTATGGGCTCGTGGTCTTGGCCAGCCAAGTTGGATAAGAAACAACAACACGTTATATAAACATCAAACAAACTTAAGAAGTTAAGTAATCTTTAAACGAAAACACAATATAACTACTAATGAACTACACGTAAGAAAACATACTAAGCCTTTCAGATAATAATATTTGATTTATTAAGTTTTAATAATTCAAGTATTAGTTTAGTTTAAATTATCCTTTTCGACAGTTTGGACGAAGTTCTCATTTTAAATAAAATTATTAATTAATAGTGTGTTTTGTTTACTTCTTAGTCATATTTGTGTTTATTTCTTAAAAATCTGCATTTCCTATAGGATTTAGTTAACACTCGTGATTACTGCATGCACCAGAATTGTTGCCAGGACTAAAAATAATTAGTTTAAACTGCGCGCAATTACCGGTAAGAGAGAGTACGTGCTATCGGAATCGCAATATGGCCACTAACCTGATATGCCTGATATTTGAACAGTACCCTCTGAAATGAAGTTTAATTGCAGCGAGACGTGAATTCATATTCAACTCGCATCTTCTTAACAATTGTTAACGATAGAATTGATTGCTAATAATTGTTGACTCTAATTGTTGATCTGCATTGTTATCGAGTGAATTCGAAATGTCGACATCTACCTTTTGTGAACCGCTTTTGATTTTCTCTGTTGTAATTAGTTCTTATCGCATAAGCTTGTTCAATTATTAAGTTTGTTCAGTTTTAAAATTGTTCATGCGAGTGAATGTTCTTATCGCTTCAAGTGTAATAAGCGCATTTTGTGTGCAAGATATATTTGCCTATTGTTGTTTAAAAATTAGTTCCTATCTTCTAATTTTATAATAATTTGATAAATATAGGAGATAAACTATTATTTAAAAAATGATTTATTTTAAATAAAGAAAGAAAAAAAAAGAAAGACAATTTTGAAATTTTATACCTAAATCGGGCTGATCGTCGCTTATAAGCAACATTATAATTTTTGATTAAATACGCTGAATTGAAGCACAGAAAACCCTTGTATAACCCAATTCATGTACTGATCCAAAGCCCTACAACATTACAACCTTGCACGTTGCTGATCGCTGTGTCCTACTCGTGGTCTAGTCGGCTCAGTGTCCTACTCAATGACCTAATCTGGCTCAATGGCCTATTTGTGGCCCCCAGCATTAACACCTACAAGAAGGTTAAAGTTCGAATCTGTTAACTGCTGCGTTGTAATCGTTGCTTGCAGAAACGAATAGAAATTGTGGCACCATATGTAAACCTCTCCCATTCACTACGGGTGGGAGTTTACCGAAATTTTTTTATTCGTCACATAATGCTGAACTGTTATTTCTCACAGTTACCCAGGCTGTACATCATCCCCGCCCCCCAAGCACATACACACTTATACTATACGTTGGCGAATTGTCACTGGAATAGGAATTTTCAATATTCAAAAGGTATTATAATAATGTTACATATTTAATGTATACATCAGTGTGAAATTTATGCGTGATTCTAACTATCTCTTGCATGTCAAAGAAATATTTATAAAACTGTATCAATAGAATATTATTTTTGCAATTTCAGATTAAAAAATAATCAGCTATGTTGCGCAACTTTGAATTTGTTACGAGATTTTAACAAAACGTTATTAAATCTGCACTTTTTGCTTACTGAGCTATCTTTTTATTGACCTGTTTTTGCAATTGTCTCTTTATTTAGTGTTATAAGGTTATTTAGTTTATTTAACCTATATAGTTTCAAGTAAAAAATAAAATTTGATTATTAATGGAGAATATAAAATTTCTGAATAATTCTTCAGTAACTGTAGAATATAAAATTTCCGGAGAAAGATATTTAATATATTCTACAATCTCACTGCAATATCGATCATTCTTTATATTTATGCCTGACTGTACCAGGTGTTCCACTGAGCTTGCCTCCCTAGAATGTATTCTTGAGGGCCTGACGTTCTGTAGACCGGATCTTAGTGCCAATCCATTGTTGGTTCTGGATTTCGTTAGGGTGCACAATGTCATGGACCTGATCTATCCCTGCTAGTCTCAGGAGATCTATCCCTGGAGTCTCAACAACAATACAAATGCGCGAATCAATATGGCATTATTGTAAAATTTCTTACACACCTTCTTTATTTTTCCTGAATAAATAATACGACTTTGATAACATTGTACTCAGTCCAAAATAAAATAACTGATATTACGCGATTGGTGGAAAACATAAATATTGTAAATTGTATGTATTCTAAATTTGTTACAAAAAAATTGCAGTTTTGTTTACTTTAAAACTGAATAATTTAGAATTGTTCTTGATTTTTTGAATATTTTTTGTTTTCAAGCAAGGAAAAAAAAAATGTTTCCATGTAATTATCACGAAACTCTAAAATTATTCTATTGTCTCTTAGGAAATTTAAAGCTATGAGAAATTTAAAGGGAATAATTCGACGTTAACTAATTAAAAAATATATATATATATGGGGTATAAATGCATAGACACTAAAGGATTTTTTTTTTTTTTTTTTTTTTTTGCTTTATATATAAATTTCACATTAAAATAATTCTTGCGTATATTATATTTTTCCTTTTAATAATTTCATTAAAAGACACAGAAAAATGCAATTGTTTTATTATAACAGAGAAAAAAAATTAAATTGTTATATAGGGTATAAATACATAGACACTAAAGGATTTTTTTACTTTATATATACATAAATTTCATACTAAAATAATTCTTGTTTTTTTTTGTATTTTTCTGTATAATAATTTCATTAAAACAGGCAGAAAAATTTGCTAATTTTATTATGATAACTGAGAAAAAAAATTAAATTGTTTTTCGGTCAAAAGTTTTAAATATGTCTGGTCATTTTAGGACTTTCCATCATGGAAAACTCAGTGCAATTTTATACATGAATTCTTTCAAGAAATATTTTGCATTTATAAATTGATTCATCTTTTTTATATACATATACATTTTTATCAGTACTGGAAATGAAGCATTGCTTATACACCTTTGCCTTTTCCTTTTTAACTTTTACAAAAGAATATCTTAGTGTGAATAATATATATTTTGTATTTATATTGTCCTTTCCTTGTTAAGAATTCAGAGAACGTTTCAGTGTAGTATATTTGAATAAATGACTTTAAAATATGAAAAAAAGGATACTGTTCTGTCGTAACTTGGAATATAAGATTATATATTCGGTTTAAAATATAAAAAAGGTACGAATCACCATTTTATTTCTTTTAAGTATAAAAGCCTAAGTTATTTAAAACGTACGTAGTTTCTAAATTTCGTTGAATGATGACAGTCATCAATTAATAACTTTTCTGACTTTTGACTTTCTATTGTTCTGCAGTTTCACGTGAGCGATAATAAAAAAAAAAAAAATAGTTCCGTGTAATATTCATGAAACATAAAAATAATTCTATTGTCTCTTAAAGAAATTCAAGCTTTTGGATGTTAAAATTCTAGTTAACAGTTTTTTTTTCCATCATTTTATGACTCATAAAACTTATTTTTTCCCCTTTATTACTATGAAAGAACACTGTACATGACAAACAGCCAAATGAATTTATGTATTTACCGCGTTTCAGTGTGATTTATTGTGTCGGTTAAATATAACAAACACTTAATCAATTTTAAGCCGTATTTAATTTATTTAGTTTTCGTTAGTTTAGTTTTTTTATGAATTTTTTACTTGTAATTATTGATTTATTACTAAAATAAACCACTAGAATTTTACTGAAAACTATAAATATATATTTATGTATTGACACTTTTACTCATAAATATAAATTTAAAATCTATTACTTATGGTTGTATTAATTTTATGATGCAATTATTCCCTGTAAAAAGTTTGAAAGATATATTTGTTTATTTACATTAAATGTCTTTCTATATTGATTAAAATGATAGTATCTTAATTTTTACCTTTTATTTTTAGGAGGTATTACTTTTTTTGTTGGGTAGTATATAGAGATATGAACATTAATAAATATAAATCAGTTTTGTATGAAATATCTGAAACTTCCAAGAAATATTGTAGGCTGTCACACTGGCGGTTTTGAAAAACCTGGATAAATTCTTTTTTCAAGGCAATCTGTGTTTTTATTAAATTATTTATATATAATTAGTTATAGGCTCATTATTCAGCCTATTTTCTTGTAGATATCAGAATTCAAAAACATTTCCAAAAAATTCAAGGCCAAACCACCAACCTTTTATTTAAACTATTAAATAAAAGGTTATAAATTACCTTAAATAATTAAAAAATAAATTAAAAAAACCA
Source organism: Caerostris darwini (assembly GCA_021605075.1). Classification (NCBI taxonomy): domain Eukaryota; kingdom Metazoa; phylum Arthropoda; class Arachnida; order Araneae; family Araneidae; genus Caerostris; species Caerostris darwini. The sequence goes on along the minus strand of BPLQ01013440.1, from coordinate 320,827 downwards.
TTAAATAAATAAAAAAAAGTTAAATAATTTTTATTTAAACCTTTTATTACAACCATTTATTGGGGTGGCCAACCCAAATGATCTTATTGGCCACTTTGGAAATGCATTGAAATTCCGCGAGCCGCGTATAAAATTATATATCCCCATATTAGATCTAGACCCACTATAAAACATTTTTTTGGAGTGAAAACTTGAAACATAATGAGTTTTTACCATTGTGTTTACTTTTATTCTTATATGTAAACTTAGATAATATAATAATTATGATATTAAACGCACTTTGTAAAGAAATATATTATATTAAAAATGGAATATAAAAATATATAAATATAAATGAAATAAAAAAAATGAAATCATTAAAAAATATTTAGTTTACTAGTGCGATATTTGTTTCTCCACTCATCATGAGTTCGCATAATATAATTTAATTATTCCGCGGACTCATAACTATATACCTCATAAATAAGAATGCAATATCTGTCATATATTCGCAAGAATATTATTTTAAAATCAAAATTAATTTTTTCTCATCATTTAGACAGTTAATTTCTGAATATATGGATGCTCAAATAAAGTATTTTTTTAATACATTGGTTTTCACTACTTTGGCCATTATAAAATAAATGTATTTTGTAAAAGTGTGATAAAGCTCACGAGCCGAGAAAATGTTCAAGGCGTCGCTGGTTGGCCACCCTTGATTTAAGCTATTCCGAGCGAATATATCAAAGTTTGTGGCAAGCAAAATATATTTATTTTTAGAAGATATTTGAATATAACATGAAAGGACAGTGTTAATTTAACTGCACCCGATCACAAAAGATCGTTAGAGAAATATTCCATTGACAATTAAGACATTACAAGTTTCCCCCAACCCAAAATACAAGGCAATTATTACCTTCCATTGGAAAGATATTGAAATAATGGTGTGATATTTTCGTGTAGCTTCACACATTATTAAAAGTCATTTCAAATCTCTCCTATCTTCCGAATCTTTCCGAACGGAAATTTTTAATTTCTCGATAAGTAGCCCAATTCTGCCTGATGCATGTCAACCGTGGAGTTTTAATGTCACCATTCTGAAAATGCGTGGGTTTAAGATGGGGAGCATTACGGAACTCGCATCGATGCCAGCTGTTTAAAGCAGGTTGATAGGTATTCATAGTGTCGCACACAGATGCTTTTTCTTTTTTTCATTGAAATTAACTTTGTGGCATTTCTATCGTTCCATTGTTCCCATGTCTTTTGAATGGAACATTCAAGGGTTTATTTCTGTTGATGCAGATATCTATGATATCGTTTATTTGATAATGAATATTTTTTTATGTATTGCTCCATATTGTTGTTGCAGTCCATTATTTTAGATCAACATATATTTTTTGATTCTATCCTTTTTGGAAATAAAGAAAAAATATCTGTTTACTAAATATAATCCGGAATAGAATATTGGAACTGCGTTTAATCTCAATTTTTGATCTTATGTGAAATATATCTATAAAGAGACGATCGTCTTGCTTACAAAAATAAAATGACCCTTTTTGGTAGAATAGAAATGTAGTTTCATTTGTAAGACTATTATTGCTATTTTTATTTTTGCAATTAATATGACTAAATTATATGAATATATAGTTTATATATTGCTATATCTGAATTCTTTTTGAATAGTTATGTTTATAGAAGTATTACAGCGCGCCAAGAGTCGTGTATTAGAAACTTATAGGTTTGTTGATCTGAGTAAATATTGTTGTTTCTCATCTCACTTGGTCAACAACTAATTCTAATAAATCTGACGAAACGGACTTTACATTCTTATTTTCTTCTTATTTCTGAACCGACTGGAACTTATAATTGGGATCATTTTTAGAGAAAAGATGGTTTCAACAAAAATACAATCAACTATTTATAGAAGTAGGCACACTCCGAAATGAGACGTTAAATTGGCTCAATATTTTTATGTATAAGAGATGACGTAGATAAACTTAAAATGACTCGCAGACATACTCTTTGACAATTTTTCAGATGCCATGCAAATGTGTGCCAGTTAAAAAAAAAATTGTTGTCCAAAAAATTTTCTGCTTCAATTGGAAATAGACGTTCCGGTTTCCTTCCGGTAAATGTTTCTAGTTATTAGTGTATTTTTCACGAGGAAGATTCTGAACTGTAAATATCAGCCCCATATAAAAAGATTTCGCTATTTATGAGCACAATTGTAGTTTGTATACGCTTGTTTCTCAGAGAATGTATAATTTAAAATGTAAAAAAATGTGAAAATATTCTTTGGGGTAATAATAATGACTTAAAATAATTAATCTGGTAATGCTTGTAATGGAATTATCACTTTTCCGAAAATTATTATTTTGGGCGTACAAATCAACTTCTATTTTTTGAAAAATTATGTCAGTGAACAGAAAAAAAAAAAAAAATTTGGTGATTGTATCGTGTCGATATGTGTGTCAATATATGTTTATAAATATTTTTTTTTTTCTATTAAGATAAAATTGTGGGTTTTCATTGAATTGCATTTTTTGTGACGTGGTGGTATATTTTATGTCTGTATATTGGAATGATTTGTATATGAAGGTTTATAGCTCTCACCGGATGCCAGCCGGAAACAGGCCCATCGCCACAGCTGCGAATGTATATCTTTGTTCTTTGTTTTAATTGGTGAGGTCTTGGCGAAACTTCAAGGCGCAGGTGGTCAAGTCTGCGTATTGCATTACTAGCGGGGTGGAAGTTTAATAAGTCGGTTATATCATGTGGAAATATCTGGGCTCCTTAATTTATAGAGGGGATGGATCTTCCGAAAGGAAATAGAGGCAGAGGTGAAATGATAAGCCATGTAAGCACAGATGTTTTGGAATAAAAGTCGCCTGTACGGGTGAAATCGACCTTTGATTTTCAAAAAGGACTAGCCACCTTCTCGATCTGATTAAGTGTCAGCATCACCTCTCATCAATGGAAAAACTTATAGGCCCAGGGGCGGATTTTTAGAGGAAGATCTGGTTAATAATAAGAGAAGGGCGTGATATTTTGGGGGAAATAAAAGATGGCGAAGACATTGAAGAAGGGATCGGGGTGAAATGATCAGAGAGGAGACCTCCGGTGCTAATAGTAAGAGAGAAAAGATGGAAACCAAGCTGGAAAGGCGGAATGAGGCCTCAACTGATTATTACATTCAACTTCCGAAATGTATAAGATTACACTGAGGTGTGGGATTAATAAAACCACCCAAAAATAAATGAAAAGAGGACCGGAATTATTACGAAGCATCGATGATTTCTTTATGTAGCAGTGACATTGACGCGGAGCGGTAGCTATTCTTCGGGGATGTTTAACCTTGAAAGATGATCCTGACATCTAGATAGCAGGAAACGCCTGCTGCCACATCCTTCTGCAAAAGTACTCAACTTCAATCATCTTGGTGCCCAGTTTTCCTTGACGCTCGATGACAACGCGATCATCATTATATATGAGTGAATTTTGCTTTAAATGAACTTTTTCTTTGTGAAAGCCCCACTTAGCCAGCAGTTGTGGCATATTCACTGAGAAAGGGTTTGGGCTCGATAACCACTAAGGTGCATTATTCTGAGATGTTAAGACTCACTTTATTACTGTAGTATTATATAAAATATTATATCTGATTCATGCTTCATACATATTTTAAGATAATGTTAATTGTAATCATGGCCTATCTCTTGCATTTATTAACTCTCTCTGGTCGTAGTCTTGTGGTTTCTATGACTTGATCTGCCTTAATTGTAGATAATAATAAAAAAATATATTATTTATTTTAAAATCGTGAAATTTGCATTTGATGTATTTCGTGTGTATGTTTTTTTCTTCTCCAATTTTTATAAGTCATAGAAGGCTTTCGAGCATGTTAGTATATATGTGGTGATGATTATCGCGGAATTTTAAGTCATTGAGTTTCAATAATTGGCCATTGAGTTTCAATAATATATAGTTTATTTTGAATGTTTTTGAGGAATACGTTTAACGTATTCTTTCTGAGTAATTGATATTGGTGTTTAAAGCTTCTTAGTAAAGTTTCTTTGAAAAAAACACCACCGCTATTGTTACTTTTACAATCTAAAGTGCAACCTAAACAGCACGTGAGATTATGAATGTTAAAATCGCCGTTTACTGGTTTGCATAAGTTGTCAAACCTAGTATCCTGAAATAACTTTGAGCATGAAATAGACATTGAAAGAAAATTTTTTTTAATTTACGTATTCTTTTTGAAATTTTCACAACGCAGGTAATAATTTTTTGTGACTTCGTGAAGAAAGAATAAATGCATAAAATTTTTTAAAAACACTTCTTTCTGAATAAAATTCCTGACCAATAAAACGAGCACACTAGTGCGTGGTGAATTTGGGGAAGAATGTCGCAGTTATTGTGCTGCTGGTAAAATGTGACGTTTCTTTTTTATAGTCCTGCGAGAAAGGAAACTAAGTACATTTTTTTTGTTGCCGTAACTGGAAGAATTGCTGTAAAATTCCAGTGCACTTTTCAACTTCAGTGTCAGTATTACAAAAAAAAATCATTAGTGGGTGTGAAATTCTTTGCAACAATAAAAAGAAATACCATTATGTGTTGCTTCTCAAAATTTTGGGTTTCAAAGATTATTTACTCTTATCCACAAAGAAGCCATAAAAGTTTTATTCAGTTATGATGACTTTTATGTAAAATGATGTTTTCTTATAATGTTGCACCAATCTGGATTCGTTAATTCTGTTTTCAGCAATGCAATTTTATTAAAACAAACGTAAGTTAGCATAATCAATTAAATTACTTAAAATTGCACGGATCAATTTCATATAAAATCGCTGATGCAATTGTTGATCATATTGTGGCTCAATATAAAATGACATGAACAAATGTGTAAATTGAATCAGCGAAGAAATTAAAGTTTCCAAAATTCTAAAAACTTTCTCACGTGATTTTCAGTGAAACTCATTAGGAGATTATCTGGGCTTGATGACCGATATACAGATACAACTGGCGCTCAGTGTCACAGGTTTCGGGTTCGAGTCCCGGCGTTGTCATGCATGTTTGTAGTGATCCGGAATTCACTTTAAACCGTAGTGTTCATAGCAGTCTAATATGACTGTACAGCTTTCGGCTGGCATACTTACCCCGTAACATCTCATCCAACAAATCTGCCAATAAGCAGACGCCCTTGGTCCACCTATGTTTCACTAATGAAGAAGAAAAAGAAACTTTGGACTTTTGTCGAAATCTTGAAAATGTGACTAGAACAGATTTGAATCTATTTTTTATTCATATTGTTTTTGATATAACCTTTTTATATACCGCAAAATATATATATATATATATAGATACACACACAAACTTGCTTTTATGTTGTCTTCCTTTTTTTTTTTTTTTTGCGGTATATAAAAAGGTTATATCAAAAACAATATGAATAAAAAATAGATCCAAATCTAATGTGTTCTAGTCACATTTTCAAGATTTCGACAGGAGACCAAAGTTTCTTTTTCTTCTTCATTAGTGAAACGATGGCGGACCAAGGCCGTCTGCCTATTGGCAGATTTGTTGGATGAGATTCTTTTTACGGGGTAGGTATGCCAGCCGAAAGCTGTACAGTCATATTAGACCGAACCTACGGTTTAAAGTGAATTCCGGATCAAAACGGATATATATATATATATATAATAACACGGGTTTTGTCTATAATTAACAGATTCAGTTGCTAATCATTAATAAGGGACATCTCTGGTAGCAACCATTTTTGCTACACTTCTTTAATTTATCGCTATCTTATGACTCTGCAAGATAAACAGGCCCCTTTATAATTTTGTATGCATGCATACTTACAGTACGAATTGCAAGCATCCAACGGTTTAACAACTGAAACGGATGAATCAATTTCTTGTTAGGAGTACTAGCCAGATATGCGCGGCGCTGTGAAAAAAAAAGTGTTGTAGATAACAATGATAAGTGTGGAATTATTTCTTTTAATCTAATTTTAATTAATAATCTAATTTTATCTTTTAATATCAGTAATTTAAAATTGTATAATAAAAATTAAATTTTAATTGCAATTAAAATTTCAGCTATAAATAATAATAAGAATAAGAAAATTCATTTAAGTTATTATTTTTTTTTACGAATTCCACAGAGTATCGAATTTGCTGCTTTCTTTCTACATAGAATAACTTTATAACTATTTTAACACAATCAATTGCTTCAATTAGAAATTAAACCAGTACATGTAAAAGTAATTAAATTTAATATTTAACTAGAAATAGAAAAAGTCCTTCATGGATTATTCATTGATCTCATAATCCAATTAATTGTATAGTCCATATGACCATAACATCAGATCTAATATTCGCGATAAATGATTATTACTCCCGAAACACTTTTTCATTAAAACGAAGGCATTTTATCGACACGTGGTTAAATTAAATAACATTATATAGTGAACCAACACAAAATACAAATACAATAAAATGTAATGATCAAACGGTTTGATTTATGATATTTAAAATCTCTGATATTGGATATTCTTTATTTTTATAGAAACAGGAGTTTAGTGAATAACATTGTAACTTTAACGAATTAAGTAAGTGATTTATTTGTAGTTAATTGATTGAATCGCTTTAAATTACTGAGCACATTTTGAAAATGTTACTTAAGGAAGATGCATTCTAGGGAAATATTGGGTATTTTAATTTCAGCGGCAAATAAATAAATTTATTTAGTTATTAAGTTCCTTCTTATTTAACATTCAATTTACATTAATAGGGGCCTGAATGGCCGAGTGGCTAGCGCTCGGTACCACAGGTTTCGGGTTCGAGTCCCGGCGGTGCCATGGATGTTTGTAGTGGTTCGGAATCCACTTTAAACCGTAGGTCCCGGTCCTAATAGGATCGTAGAGCGTTGCGGGGGCATTGTTACTCCGCGTCCGTGGCTTATCTTCAAGTTACACCTGGGTAATGCAAAGTGAGTAACATCTGTGCAGCGCTTGCCTTAGGCATACAAGACCAAGCTGTCTCAAGTGTTTGCCAGCCGTATTAGAACAAAAAAAAAATTACATTAATAGTTGGTGAATGTTTATTTGAAGCAGATCTATTTACCTCTCAATATACGTATTGTAGATTTAGTTTTGTAATCAATCATCAAATTATAGTAAATAGTTTGTTAAAATATTTAAGAAATTAATTTCTTGGCTTAATTTTGTAAGATTTCGTGGTGGATGTTCATTTTTAAAAAAAAAATGTGCATATACGTCTGATACAAGAATCTGTTGCGGCCTGGTGATTAGCACATTTAGTTTCTGAATTAAAGGGATCCTAGTTTGAATGTCAACCACTGACCTAATATGAAGTTCCCATGATTCCACCCGAATCAAGCACGATAAATCAGCAGGCTTTGAAATCATTTCTTTGTTGTCGAGAAAGGAATTCGAGTTTTACAGGAGTTTCCTAATTGCAGTGCATTGTGAAAGTTGCAAGTGCAATTTTTTTCTTTGAAAAAGAAAGTTTGCGCAATTAAAAATGAGGAGAGGGGTCATTTATAGGCCACTTAAAATCAATATTTAACTTCATCATCAAAGAATTTAATAAAAATTTGGTGCACAGATAACCTGCATAAAAAAAAAAAATAAAAAAAATGCAAAATTTATTTAAATATTTCGTAGATGTTTTTAAAATACAACTATGCAATGTTCCTGAAAATTTCGCAATACCTTACGCTTTGCCAGAATATATGCAAATTATCATAGAAATCATCCTCATTAAAATAAAGAGACCAGACAAGTGTAATAGTTTAGAATTTTGTGTTGTTACCGAGTTTTCTCCTACATACTGACAAGAGTCCCCCCCCCCTCTTTTTGGCCTTCAAGAAATATAGTCAAAAGGCCTCTAGACTCTCATCTGAGAGGAAGTATAACGCAATTTACGTTCCCGTTGAGAAACGTTTAGTTTATAGTCTCTCATCGCGAGAGGAAATATATTTAACGCAACCCTGCGTATTAGTTTTTCTACTGACTGTCACTCGGAGAGGAAGTATATTTCACACATTCTGCGCGTAACTGAGTATCGGGTTTACGGCTTAGAAGTTTGATCCTTTCACAAAACTATAATTATATGTCATTACATGTGGTAAATAATATACATTTCTAATTGTATGTGTGTGGTATTTGTGCATGTGTAAATAAAGCTGTGAGTTCTCCAATCTGTGCTTAAAGTTTCTCGACTCAATCACACAAAGTTATAATCTGGTTGACCAACTTGCACACTACAGTGTGCCTTTTCCTATATGCAACACAATAGGATAGTGTTGCTTATAAGAAATTTTGAATTTAAAAAAATGTAAACCTAAAAAAATTGTTTAAAATTTATAGATGAACTTCTAGATATCAATTTACAGTAATATTAAATGACCGAGCCCAACGGCCATACCATGCTGAATATACCGGTTCTCGTTAGATCACCGAAGTCAAGCATCATTGGGCGCGGTCAGTACTTGGGTGGGGGTGACCACCTGGGAACACCGCGTGCCATTGGCATTTACAAATTTGGAACCTGAATGGCCGAGTGTCTGGCGCTCGGTGCCACAGGTTTCGGGTTCGAATCCCGGCGGTGCCATGGATGTTTGTAGTGGTTCGGAATCCACTTTAAGCCGTAGGTCCCGGTCTCCTATGACTGTAAGAGCGTCACGGAGCCAAAGTCAAATTTCTACCTACGGGTGCTCCATCACAACAGAAGCTGCTTCCTTCCCCTTCAATCATGAGCACGTATGGGCTCGTGGGCTTGGTCAGCTAAGTGGTATAAGAAACAACATTAAATGACCAACAAAATTATACAGTATAATGACAAGGGATGATTGTTATAACAATGATAAAAGTTAAAAGCTTGAATGAAAAGAATGAAAAGCTTTTCTAAAACCTTATTTGAATTTAAAAAAAGAAAAAATGCTTTAAATTTCTAGGAACTCCTTTACATTAATATTAAATGATTCATGGAATGAGTTTCGAAATTATAAGCATAGAATTCAACCTATTATTTTGAGTAATAATCTATCGAATGGTTTATTTCGGTAAGGAAAAGATAAATTTCTGTAAGACTTTAAATTTAATGTATAATTTATATTTAATACATGTTTGCGTGTAAAATAAAAATATATATCGAAATTTTTAATAGTTTTATATACGCGGAAAACCCCATTTTAAATTTGGTTTTGGAATAAATACCTCTGAAATTGCAAATCACGGAATATAAAAAACAGATTTTTCTTTCTGATTATCATTTGTTAATATAATTGTATATTTAAATGTAAATTTATAAAATTTCATTTATTTCGTGTAGGTAAAAGTAAATTACTATAGCACTCTATAAATAAACACTAATGCATATTTAAAGCATTGATACATAATGTGAACAAAAATGGATATTCAACAGAGAACAGAAATTTAAATAGGAACAAAATATATATATATATCGTGTTCCTGTTTAAATTTCTGTTGTCTGTTGGATATCTATTTTAGTTCTCATTTATATACATGCCTTTTCGTAATTTATAGTTGAATGAATGCGTATGCATTCAACTAACTTTCTACAAATTGTATTTTCTTTTGCATGTAAGAATTTTATAATTGAGAATTTCTTTTATCCTTCCGATTACCATACAGAAAAAAATTCCGAATGTGAATTTTTTTTTCTTCTTCTTCTAAATACTTTGAAATGGTTCTGAACTTTTTATTCCCCCCTTCGTCTTTATACAGAAAGGTTTAATATTGTTCTAATCGCAAAATGCAACCGACCTTAAAATTTTGTTTACGCTTTCGCCTTTTAACGATTTTAGAATTACTTGTGTCAAGATAGCGAAAAAAGAAATGACATAATTATAATTAGAATTTCTTTCTGGTAAAGATAAGATTACGGTTCCATTTTTTAACCGCAATTTTTTTTTTTTTTTTTTTCATTAAATTTTTTTTTATTTGCACACCTGGCAACTTTTAACGCCATTTTGTGCTTTTTTTTTTTTTTTACATTGAGAGTTAAAAAACATTTTTACATTTTAAACAATTTGTTTTACTAATTCAGTTGTTCCGCAATTAAACGATTTTTTTTCTCTATAAAATGATTGTAAAAGAATACCTTTAAAATAACCCATATTTTTAAATGTTTATTTAATGAAATGAGTGTTGAAAATATCAAATTTTATTTCATTTTGCTTGTTAAAATGTAATAACAATTTAATTGTCTTTATAGATTAAATTTTTTTTTGTATTATAAATCTTTCATGTGTAATAATTATGACTGTGACGTACTGTTTCCATATGTGGAGAATTTCTGGCTCAAATCATCCTAAATGTCGTTTGTCATATTCCACGTAATAGAGTTCTCCATCCATTGAGAGTCGTTTTAGTTTCAGTCTGAACTTTGGCTTCCTGCAGTTATGGTGTGATCGATCTGGCTACTGTCGCTCTGAGCATACCGAAACATAATGGTTTTTGCCCAAAAGCGTATTTGCGGCAAATTGTTAATGGCTGTGAATTGTGTTCCTGTGATCGTTTTAAATGTCATTATATAAAAAAAAATAGTTAGTTGAACTGTCTTCTTCTTACAAGAACTGCGTTATCTTACGAGACAAGAATGCTGGACACTACAATGATTCTTACAAGAACTGTAGTGTCCAGCGTTACTGTTGAAATAATTGAGATTCTTTTAATATTCTCATGATGTAAAAAGAAATTTGAGCTAGACGTAAAACGTTATATACTTCTTACGTTAATAACCTTATATACGTTAATAACTTCTAACCTATGATTAATCGTATCATAATCATCATCGTCAGTGACGCAACAGCCCCATCGTGGGCCAAGACCGTCTGCCTGCTGGCAGATTTCGAGATTGTTTGTCCATTGGTTTCTTTCGAAGGGTACAGTTGTCAGCCTTATGACCAACGCTCTACAGTCATATGACTGTGACCTACGGTTTAAAGTGGATCCCGAACCACTAAAAACATCCATGGCACCGCCGGGATTCGAACCCGAAAACTTGGACACCGAGTGCCAGAGCACTAGTCACTCTGCTATCAGAATGATCAAGCTTATACTTTAATAAAATTCATAACCATAGTATTCTATTTATCTTTTCTGTTTCTGATTTTGTAATTTAATTCAAAAAGGGTTGAATTAAATTATAAAAACTAAGAAAACTTTTCCATTTATTAAAGATATTCTAAAATATTCTATATTTAAATACTAGCGAAAGAGAGATCAATTTGTATTAGATTATGTTCCATGCGCATGCAACCCAGATCGATTCGTGCGAGATACTTTTGTAACTTTCAGTTTCCTTTGACATCAGAATGATTTTTCGATACGATGGACACTAAGTTTATTCATTTATTTAATTTTTTTCCATTCGTAGCATTCATACATATCGGAATTTTGATTTTGAATTACATTTTGTATGTAAAACTTCGAGAATAACGTCAATTTTAAATAAGTTACGTTAGTTCGATGGCTTGATTACGTAAGCCTGGCTGGGTTTTTTTTCTTCTTATTTTGTGTGTGTGAGGATTCTTAAATAAAAATGTCCTTGCCTCAAAATCGAATTTTAAAAAAGTAATTTTTTTTTTTCTGTTTTAAAGGATTATTTTTTTTTTCTTTCTTTTAAATTTATTCTGAATGGTCCTTTGTCCATGATTCCGCATTAAGTCATAAAGAATAGATTTGCAGTTACGGTTCTCTATTTTACTTTTACATTAAAAGAAATTGATTGTTTAAAAAACTGCACGCGTACTTTGCGGGATTTACTTGAAAAAAAAAAGTTTTGTACGACATGTTTCTGCTGTCTCGTAAAAAAGAAAAGATTTTCTCCGATTTATTTCTCGTTTCTCTGGTCTTAAGGTAAATTGAATTGACGTTCAGTACTTCTAAATAAATGCTTTAAAGAGATAAAGACAAATTATCAAAAAGTTGTTTAAAATTGTGATGTTTCTTGAAATTAATTTAGAATTCTATTATATAAATGTTAATTAAATATATAATAAGTGAATGCATATCATATTTTATACTGTCAAAAAATTGATGTTGTCTTGATGACGTAGTGGTGAAGTATATAACCACATAATTGTTTAACGCGGACTTTTTAGCTTTTTTGTTTTTTTTGAATTGTTGTTTTATTTGTGTTGTTGTGTAAATTTTGTTTACTAGATATAAACAAAATTTGCATAAAAATTAAAAAGCTATGTCGTAAAGGTATTTCCTCACACGCCATAGTGCTTTTTTTTTTAAAAGTTCGTCTTAAAAAAATATGTATAATAAGGAAATTACATAAGGGACACTGTTAAAAAAAACCTTCACTTCAGGAAAAAGTCAAAATTGGTAATATTCATTGTCCAATCTAGAATCATATTTGCTAGAATCAGTTGCAGTAAAAGTATTATTAGGTCCTTCATGTTGTCAATTCTTTTCCACCTCTTGCGATCATTAAGCTTTACTCGTATAACTTTATATGGTCCAAAATATTTTGGTCTTAATTTTATTCCAGTAGCGAATTCGGTCTGTTGAATTGCCCCGAGATCATTAATGTGATAAGTCTTAGCCGTTTATTGTAAGGCTTTCAATTTTCTTCTTGATTTTTGATGACGTTATTCGTTGCTTAATTTCTCTCTTTCCTGAATTACGTTGTTTGCAAGTTCTTCGTTTAAAATTTCAATATTCTTCATACCTTGCTTGTTCTTCATCTTGGTTCCACGAAAATCAATGTGGTAAGTTGTCACAAGAAATCTTCTTTTGAGTTCGGATTTAAATAACAGTCTCCTTTTCCTCTCTATCTATTGGACACTATACACTTAAGAGCCAAAACATTATGACCACCCCTACATTTTGCAATGAACTCGCCTGGATGACGTGGGAGGCACGTGATCAGGTGGAAGTGGTATTTAACTGGTATTAAGTGGTGTTATTAATCCATGCCAAGGCGGGTTGAAGCTGAGTTGCGCGCCAAAGGTGGGCCAACTCGTTATTGGCAGGTGGTCATAATGTTTTGGCTCTTGAGTGTATGCTCATTAAAATTTGGTATGGCATTTTACACCTTTGGGCTTTGAGTTAGTATGTTTCATTTTTCTTATTTCATAGCTTAGATTTTCATGAGTTAGTTTCTTTAGCTTATTTGTAGTTTTTTTTTTTTTTTTTTTTTTTTCTTCTTATTTTCGTTAATCTGCTTTTGAAAGAATACCCTGCTTTCGCGATGATCAATCTTCGACGTCATTCCACTGAATTTTCATTTAATCTTGGGTGTTTTTCGTTTTACTTGTTTCGTAATTCTTTACCAGTGCAAACACGTGGTGTCGACATTCGTCGTTCAGAGTGTGTGCTAAATCCTTCTCTCTTACATTTATTGATAAAGCTAAGAAGCTAAAAAGTCGCCTTATAAGTTACGTAATAATTGTAAGTGTTCCCTATGAGCGCTTGTTTGGTCTTGAGGATTAAGTACATCTGTCTTTCAATAGCTGGAAATAGTATTTAACCCTCTGCATTTCAAAGATCACTTTAAAAGCGTTCGTGTTAAGATATCTTTCTTTATTATAAACTGAAATGCTATTATTATTAACGGAAAATTTTAAACGACTTTATATTTGTCATATGTTCAAGAACATAAGTTTTTATTTTCATTTTAATAAGGTCGATTGCGATTTCAGTCTCGAGTAATCTTTGATACCTCTTAATTTAATGTCATCATACAATAATTTAAAATATCTAAATGGATCATACACATCTTCATTAATAAAACGCACGAATGCTAAATGTTGCGCCTAGTTGGTAATGTCTACTGATTCATCGACGGGAAATGCAAAATGTGAATATTTAAGCTTATTATTGCCTACATTTTTCTCGATATCAGAAGATATCTCTATAATACTCCTGTTAAATGTATCGGTGAACAAAGGAATTTCGCTTATTTTTATTGTTGCTTCATTTCCCTAGCATTATCATGACCACTTTCCTGCAAGTAGACAAAATAAATGACTCACCTTAAGTATGAGATTTCCTATTTTTTGCTATCACTTCTGAGACTTGATAAGAAGCTATTTGAGCTTTATCAGAATCACTCATTATACTTTTAAAAGAATTTGCCGCTTGTGTTTGTTATTCTCTTGAAAAAACTTACTTTTTTTTAATTGTAAATAAGAATGTATAGTTTTAAAATGTTTATTCAATTTGCTAGAAAGTAATGATTCATTTGCCATTTTACATTTACATTTATATCTGCAAAGAATGATCTTCATTTCTAATCCAGATGAAACCAATTTACGAGTAGGCCTCTATATTGCTTTCTTACTTGCACCTTATCACTTAATCATATCACTGTGATTTTCTGTCGCATTGAAAGAAAGATATTCGAGAAATAGTTCGTTATTCTGTGTAGTGATTTGTACATCTAAAATAAAACACGATTTATGGATTTAAAATTAAAGAACAGCGAAAAATGTAAAACACATTATTTTTTTAACTGCACTAAATAAATTTCACAAAGATTTATTGTAGTGTGCAGGTTGGACAACCAGATTATAACTAGGTGTGGTTGGGTTGATATACTAGAGGCACAGGTTTGAGGACTCACAGCTTTATTGACACAAGCACAAAGACCACACACATACAATATTTAACACATTTAAAGACAGATAATTATAGATTCATCGTAAGATTCCACTTCTAAGCCGAAAACCCGATATTCAGCTACTCGCAGGGTGCGCCTAAGATACTTCCTCTCCGGGTGAGAGTCTGTAGGCCAACTTACTATTTCTCCTGAACGCCTCAGAGGGCGCTCTTCCCAATGTGTAGGAGGAAACACGGTTACATTCTACTTTTTGACAGACAAAATATGATTAAATAAATTAAATTTAAAAATAAATGCGAAAAAAGCATTTATTGCGCGAATTATTTTGAACTGTTTATACGAATATTTACAGCAGTTGTAATTTTACTGCAATGATTCTTCTGTTATAGTTGTGAATGTGATAGAAAAAAACAACACAATATTTCTATTATCCTTTATTTATTTTTTTATTTTTGCTAACTTTTTACTGGTTATTAATGTATGGTTAATTTTTCTTTTATTGTTTTTTGTGTAAAATTAACTTCTTATTAGTTCCTTAACTTTTCATATATTTTACATACATTTTTATTTTTAACTAATTTACATAAATAATTATTGTTTATAATTGGTGTAAATATATTCTATTTCTCTTATACAAGTTATTGATACAGACGAAAAATATTCAATACTTGGCATGTATTTTTTAATAAAAATATAATACTTTTTGTTTCCATAAAGATAAAAATAATTTTAAGAAATACAAAATTTTCTGTCCCTTAGTCAGACTGTAATTATAATACTTTTGTGTCATCATGATTCCTTCATTAAAAAAACAAAAACAAAGGTGTAATGCTTGTTTTTGTCGTAATCTAAGTTTCTGGAATCACAATCTTCTGAGTCATTTCAATAATGACTGTGAATCATCGCCATTACTATTTGTAGTGATATTTCCTGTTTGCGTTGCATCTGAGGAAATTTGGGAATCTTTTTCCTAGAACTTTTTTCCTGGTAAATCTTGTTATGCAATTTATGAAGATATAAAAAAAATGTTTTAATAAAACCATCGATCGAATCTAAAATAGATATATTTTTTGTATTTTAGTCGATATTTTTTTGTATCTGTGGCAAAATTAACTCAAATTTAAGTATCTGAAACAAATTTGGGAATGTTACAATATTAATAAATTCACAAAAATGAGTAAATTAATAAATAAACTGGAAGTCTAATTTGGGGAAGGGGGGAAAGACCAAACGATATTTTTTAATTATTTGTTTTACAGAATTTGTTCTATTTAGAATATCTACTTTTCCTTAGAAATTCATTCAGACTATTAGGTACATGTATCACATAACTATATATTTAAAAAAAAATTACATAACTTCTTTTAATTTGTACAAAGAATAATTTCAACTTATAAAATTGTAAATTGAAAAAAGTGAATGTGTATGTAAATAAATTTTTGATTTACTTGAAAAAAATATATATTAAAATACGTAATTAATATATATAAAATATATTTTTATAATATAGTATAATTTGAAATATGTAATTTAATATAAAATGTATTTTTATAATTGTATATAAAATATATTTTTATAATTGTAGATAATTTGAAATATGTAATTTGTCTTTCAGGTTTGACATTAGCGTTCATTACTATAATCTTTTTTTTTTTTATCTATTAAGTTAAATATGATTTTTCAAATAGATATTTTCTAAATCCAATATAATTTTATTTTGGTTCTGTAAGAAATATTATTTAATCAAGTAGTTGTCGAACGTGACCCAAATATATAAATCGTAAAATAGGAAAAAAAATACTATCACAATGTGGTTTATAAATCACTTGTGTTTATGTTTCCACCATGTTCATGTTTTCAGAAAAATGGTAAAAAAAGTTTATATTTATGGGCGATACTGCTGTGTTTAACACACAGATGGGATGTAGATAAAAATAACCAAACTATTTATTTATTTTACTTTACTTCACAGAATTATCCTACATTTTTTATTACCTGTAAAACTTCTTAAAATACTCTTTATGGGATTCGTTCTCATGAAAATATGTTTATACTCCACTTACATCTGAGATTTTAGAACTCTTGTGCTGTAGTTAATCTATTTAGATGAGAATAATTTTGGTTTAAAAATAAATTTATTGAATTTAATGTATAATTCCTTATCATTAATTTTCCAATTGTAGAAAATTCGTGTAAATGTAACGATTTTTTTTCTGGTAAAAAATATATATATACTACTGTTCCCAAAAAGCAAGATCTATTATTTTTTTTTTCAAAAACTCTTTATTTATTCTTCTAAATTTATTTCATCGCCTTCAAAGTAATCCCCTCCGGACACAATGCACTTCTGACAACTTTTTTCCCATTCCTCAATGCATGCTAAAAAGTCATCGACAGGGATGGCCTTCAAAACGCGCAGCGGTTTACGTTGAATCTCTTCAATCGACTCAAAACGGTATCCTCGGAGTGGTCTTTTGAGTTTAGGCAATACCCAGAAGTCGCACCGTGTAAATACGGTGGTTGTGGAACGATATGGGTTTCAGTTTTGGCGAAAAAGTCTCGAAGAATCAATGCATTGTGAGCTGGCGATTCAGTGTTTTAGGTGCCAATCGACATTTGAAGAATTTGAGGCCCAAAATGGAATTGACCGATCCTTTTGAAATTTCAACATCATCAGCAAAGTTTCTAATTGTAAATCGATGGTTTGCAAGCCCCAAATCTTTAAGTTTTTGGACGTGAGCTTCGCTGGTTGAGGTTGATGGTTGTCCCGAGTGCTCTTCGTTTTCAACGAGTTCTATGCCTACTTTGAACTGTTTATACCACTTGTAAACATTTCTTTCCGATATAGGAATGCTCACCGAATGCCTTCTGGAACATTCTACACATTTCCGCTAACAAAATTTAGTGCAAGTTCTTTGCTGAATTAGTTCAGACATTTCAAAAATCGCCGGAATCAGTTTTAGCGTCTCACAAAGCCAAGCGTAACTCAAACACCAATGAATATTTTGATGTCAAATTTCACACGGATGTCAAGGACAGTGCCAGCAACCTAAAAAAGAAGGGAAAAAAATAAAATTCCGTAAGCAATGGGAATTTTAAATTGAAAATTGATCTTACTTTTTGGACACAGTAGTATAAATAAATAAGAAGAAAGTAAAGTTCAAGAGAGGGGAAAAAAATAGTAACTGAAATGAAGAAATCTACCCTGAAATCCAGAAAAGCTTTTGTTACGTTTAAGTGCTCCAAGAATTTTTATATTTTGTTCTTCGAAGCACGATGAAACTCTGATTTGCCTTTGAAGTTCTTTTACTTTTCCCGTCTCAAATCGTGCCGCCTTCCACTGTTGTTTGTGTAAAAACGACTGAGAATTCTGGATCGTTTGCTAGAATTCTTATATTTTTTATTCTTTCATCGCTTTTCATCGTAATCGTTTGTGTCAATATTGATGTTTAAAATGAAAAGATAAGGTCCTGATTATGGAGAGGGAAAGTTTTCTGCAAAGTTATTTCTAGTCTGGGGGTGGTTGATTCGTGATTTGTACAGTATTTCATCGAAGGGTGTTTTTTTTTTCTTTTTTATTTGTATAAAATTATTCGAAGTATATATTTTTTTTTATTCTTGGTATTTTATTTCGTGATTTCAGTATTTTTTTGCTGAGATATTGTTTGTATTGATCATATTTATTTTGTATTAAAATTAAGGATTTATAAAAATTTTTAAAACTTATCTTAAATTATATATCTAAAAAAATCAAGATATGTAGCAAGATATTTTAATTTTTTATTCTTTTTTCTTTTAAAATAAAAACAAAAAAATAAAACTTCTTTTAAAGCAAAAAAAAAAAAAAAAAAAAAAATAACACCCCATGTTTATAGTTAAAAATCAAGATATGTAGCAAAATAATTTAATTTTTTATTGTTTTTCTTTAAGAACATCAAAGTAAAAAAAAAAGTAAACATCTGTTTATAGTTAAAAATCAAGATATGTAGCAAAATACTTTAATTTTTTATTGTGTTTCTTTAAGAACATCAAAGTAAAAAAAAGTAAACATCTGTTTATAGTTAAAAATCAAGATATGTAGCAAAATACTTTAATTTTTTATTGTTTTTCTTTAAGAACATCAAAGTAAAAAAAAAAGTAAACATCTGTTTATAGTTAAAAATCAAGATATGTAGCAAAATACTTTAATTTTTTATTGTGTTTCTTTAAGAACATCAAAGTAAAAAAAAAGTAAACATCTGTTTATAGTTAACAATCAAGATATGTAGCAAAATACTTTAATTTTTTTTTTTTTTTTCCTTTTAGAACAACAAAGTAAAAAAAAGCTCAAATATCTGTTTCTATTTAATGATTTTATTAGTCTTAGATTTCCGAAATGAACATATATACGTGTGACGACTTATTATTAATAATTTAAAACGTCTACAAACTAAACCAAACCAAACAAAATAAACTATTATTTAAATAAAATTAGTCAAGTGTATACGTGATAATTATAATGAAAAGTAAACTATTTACGTGATAATTATAATAAAAATATATACAAGTTAAAAAATTCAAATTGCGTAATTTTTTAGCTTTCCTCTTACTGTTTCAGATATAAAAAATTGAAATTTAAATAATTATACGGAAAACTTAAATGCTATCTGTATAAAAATTCATATTGTGGCAATACAAGTAACAGTGAAGAAATGAAGTTGTTTATATTTTTTATTGTTATTACTAGGAGCGAATAATAAAATAAACTTAATGAAAAAGTGTGAAGTGCTCTTTAAATTGAGAAATTATGTAAATTTAAAGTTAATGCATCTGATTTCTCTCTCACGCCATTGTTATTTTTTATTTATTTTTTTTTTTTTTTACACTTTATTTGAGAAATATTCATTCTGTTAAATTTATTTTATGAATTTACCCGGGTTTTTTGTCCCTAAGTGTGAAACATAAAGAATCGACTTGACAAAACATGCATTTCATTTACATAAACGATAGATTGCATCAGTAAAATTCAATTACAGTGAAGTTTGTCAATTTATATATATATATAAATTTAATCTACCACTGGTGAAAGCTTTTATTTTATTTTAATTTTAAATCAAAACATTTTATCTCATTTTCACATTGCTGGCACAAGAAACTGAAATATTCTTATGTAAGTCTCTAGGGTTTACTTTCCACGGATATTTTATATATTTCTGCAATTGTTATTTTGGAAACTAAATGCCACAAATTATTATTATTATTCAACTTTAATAGAAACATTTTTAGAAAACGTGTTATAAAAATTATTAACGGGTTTTTAAAAATTATGATTAATTTTTGTTTAAAATGTACAATTTTAATCTAATATCTCTCAAATTCATATATTAATGTTCTCGTTTTTTGTGGTATATTCTATCTCTATGAAAAAGACTCTACCAAAAGAAAGATATTTTAATTAAAATATTTTTTTTACTATTCGATTTTTCGTTATACATTTATCACTTACAGGATTTTAGATAATCTGCTTTTAAGATTGTAAAGTTAAATTTTTTGTCGTAGTTCTTTGAAATGCTAGAACTAAAAAAATATATATATTCTGAGCAAAATAAATTGAAAAGAAAAAAAATCGTTCTGTGTTTACAATTTGATTGATTGATTGGTCAGTTTAAATAAGGTTTAGCTTTCATATGAAAAAGAATATACATATATTCTTTGTCATATGAAATCTGAACCTTATTTAAACAGACAAATCAATCTATATTTTATATATTAAGCCATGTAGCAAATCCCCATTCTAGCCTTTATTGTTCTGTAAAATGTATGGATTTTCATTGGGATTATTCACAAAGAAGGACTTGTTTTTAGGCGTTATCTGTTTTATCACCTTTTTTTACACACCGATGCGTGATGTAATAAGGAATTACTGTAATAAATAAAGAGATTGTCTACATCTGCAATAATCTAATTTAATAATTTCATCTGCAATCTTTTTTTAAAAATTTTAATTTAGGTGTTTAAGAAAAAAAATGCAACATTTAGTTTGAAATTGTTGCAAGGCTGTCCTTGTTACAATAATAATTCATAGTCAATATTCACTAAGAGATATTTTAAAAAAAAGTTGGAGAATTATATTTTTTCTTCAATTTTTGTTTGTTTCCCTTTGTTGATCATTTTATGTATTAGTATAACTATTTCTTTTGAAATTTTTATATTTATTTAAAGAAACTTTTTTAAAGAAAATTTAAACATTTATGTTATGTGTGTCTGAAGTAGTGGATATTTAATATGTTATATAAATTTTTTATAGTTTCTTTTTTTTTTTTAAATTCGTTACAGTTTATAGCAATAAAAAAATTTAGTTTTTTAAAAATTAAATTAATTTTTAAAGCAAATTTAATCATTTATGTGTGTGTGAAGTAGTGGATGTTTAATTTTTTTTAGTTACTTTTAAAATAAAATTCGTTACAGTTTATAGCAATAAAAAAATTTGATTTTTTTTAATAATTAAACTAAATTAATTTTTAAAACAAATTTAAACATCTATGATTGTCTGAAGTAGTGGCTATTTAATGTGTTACATTAATTTTTTTTAAAGTTTCCTTTTTTAAAAAATTCGTAACAGTTTATAGTAATAAAATTTCATGCGATTTAAAAACTTTATATTGTCATAAATTTAAAATAATAACGAGTGTGTTATAACAATTTCGTGACTTATATCAAAATCTCTCTTGTTAAAACTAACAAATTTAAAGATTTATGTGTGCCTGAAGTAATGGATATTTAATATGTTATATAAATTTTTATAACATATAAAAATATAGTTTCTTTTTTTAAAAAAACATTTTAACAATTTATAGTAATAAATTTCATGCGATTTAAAAACTTTATATCCCCTATCTTGGCACAAATTTAAAATAATAACGAATAATAAGGAGTGTGTTGTAACAATTTACTATCAAACTCTCGCTTGTTAAATCTAACAATACTTTGACTAGTATCGGCTTTTCGCTCCAAATCCCGCTTGTTAGAACTCCCATTGCTCAGTTAGGGCATGGAAAAAAATGTCCCTATAGTCTGATTGTCATTTGCCTCCCAGAGTTATAACCCAGCAGCCATGGGCTACAAGTAGGAAATAAACCACCCCACGCAGAATATATCTCCCTGTCGTTGTTCAGTTTCCGTTTTCCGTGTTCTCGGATTGCCCCATCAAAGTTTCCCGTCGCCCGGATAGCGGTGGATGTTATCCTGCCACGTTAACAAGCTATCCTTGATCCTGCGGATATACGACGTCATCTCGAATTGGTGGAACGTCCGCAAAACATGTCCATCATTTTCTCCCTCCAACCAAAAGGATGAGTTAAGATGGAAGAAAAAAGAATAAAATGGGTTGGGGTTTTATAGGGAATCAATGGGTTGATGATGTTCTGTTGGGCGAGTGTGATGCATTCTGGCAACTTTAGTTTTTTGGATATTTGTATTTGTTCATAATCATTTCATGTGTTGTTGGTTATGGTATAATAAAATGCATTGCTTAATTTTTACCAATAAAGCTGGAAGAAATGGATGAAGAAAAAATAAATTGGGTTGTGGTTTCATAGAGAATCAATGGGTTGATCATGTTGTGTTGGACGAGTGTAATGCATTTTGGCAATTTCTTCCTTTTGGTTCTTTAGGTGTTTATATTTGTTTATAATCTAGTCTAATATATAATGTTCTTTAGGTGTTTATATTTGTTTTAATGTGTTGTTGATTATTGTATAATAAAATGCGTTTTTTAATTCTCTCCAATAAAGCCGCTATTAGAAATCGACAGCAAATTGTTACGGCTATGTTAAATATAAATTGTTAAGAAATGGATGAAGGAAAATAAAATGGGTTGGGGTTTTATAGGGAATCAATGGGTTGATCATGTTGCGTTGGGCGAGTGTGATACATTCTGGCAACTTTGGGTATTTGGGTGTTTGTGTTTGTTCATAATCATTTGATGTGTTGTTGGTTATGGTATAATACAGCGCGTTGCTTAATTTTCGCCAATAAAGCTGGTATTAGAAATAGACAACAATTGTTACGTCTATGTTAAATATAAATTGTTAAGGAACGGAGGAAATTGCAAAGTATTTCTGAGAAAGTTCAAGTGTAGAACAATTCCAGTATTTTGGGGATTGGGTTTTATTTCATTGATTCTTCATACTTTTGTTTAAACAATTTTTAGTATGTATTTTCTGTTGTTTATTTAAATTCATAATATTTTAGTTAGCCCGGGTATTATTGCCTAACTCGTGGCTAAGTGGCAACGTGCGCCGCTTGTTAGCATTAGGGCTGAGCTTGAATCCGCTGCCAGAATTGTTGTAGACACTGTTTCAAAAACGAAGAGACTCGATGTCTTTTAGTATGTTCAGCATCTTACCTCGTTAATCGAACGAGGTTTCTATGTTTTCTCCCATACGATACGCAAATGCAAGTAATTCCCCCTAATAGTCCTCCCGGAAGGCAATGCTCTCCTTTTTCAGCGACACGGAGTCAAGTCAGACTTCTACCTACGAGTGCTCCATCCCAACAGAAGCTGCCCCTTTCCTTCCATCCACGAGTAGATTACGCATGGGATGTCCGCCCCTCACTGCAGGGCACTGAGCATTAGACACAACAACAACATTGTATTAATAAAATATCAAATTAGCAGAAATTTGATGATATTTCTAGATTTTTTGTGTATGTTCTATTGGTTAGCACTCAAAAATGTACAGAATTGTGAAAAATATTTTTGCATCTGCTGTTTGTTGCGAAAAACATTTGCATTTCAGCATCTTGCCTCGTTAATCAGCCTACCTGGCGAGAGTTTTGGGGGTTTTCTTCCATAGGATACATAAATGCAGGGTAGTTCCCCCTAAAAGTCCTCCCAGAAGGCATTGCCTTGCCTCTTCATTAACTCGGAGTCAGGTCAGACAATATGGGTGCTCCATCACAAAATAAGCTGAACCTTTTCCCTCCATCCGTGAGTAGACTACTGCTGGGGTATCCGTCCCACCAGTAGTTTGCTGGACACTGAGGATAAGTCACATATTTAAGTCATTGTATTCATATCGGTTGTTTAAAAATATTTTGAATAAAAAGTAACAATTTATATGTTCCTCAATTTTTGAGAGTAGTATCTTAAAAGTATTTGTAGGAACACATTGGCTTTCTTCATGGCGTAGTCATAAAAATTGCATTCCTCTTTGTATTGACATGAGTATAGATTATGGAAATCAAGTGGATTGTTATTTTGTTTACTTACTGTAAATGCTAAAAGAATAGAAAGTGAAGATTTTTATGGATGGGGTGCATCGAGATTCTTTCAATCGATATCCAGTCCAGTAACTTGCTTCTCCTCCAACTACGATTATTTGGTGTTCTGTTGAAACAATGATGCCTAACTATGGGTGTTTGAAGAGAAGTTGACTAACTTTATATTTATAATAGATATTGCAAAAAGATATTTTGCTTAATGCGCATAGTCATTATCATTATCGGTTTTCTTTTGTAAACAACAAACTTTTGTTTGCTTTATTGGCATTTTTTCAAGTATTTACTATGAGATGTAAATTTTTTATTTTTTTTTATTTTGAAAACTTACTTTTGTAGTGTGCAGTTGGATTGTAACTGGGCGTGGTTGAGTTGAGATTTGAGACACAGGTTTGAGAACTCACAGTTTTATTAACACATGCACAAACACCACACACATACAATTAAAGACAGATAATTATAGATTCGTCCACTTCTAAGAAGAAAATGCGATACTCAGATAGGGGCAGGGGGTGCGAAAGATACTTCATCTACGGGTGAGAGTCTGTAGACCAACTGACAGTTTCCTGTACGCCACAAGGGCCGCTCTTACTAATGCATAGAAGGAAGCATGATTACACTTTGTAAATGTACTATGACATGTAAAACTTTTATGATGAAGCGGTACAAGTTTTAGTACTTATAGCTCTGAATTCCTTAAAAGGAAAAGGAAAACGAGAGAAAATAATTACTCTTTTAATATTCTGTATTTGTAAGTTATTTTAATTTAAGTTTGATATAGTTTCTCGTGCGAATTTTTAATTTTATTGCTTTTTTATTATAATTTTTGGGAATTATTCAAAAACAAAACTTGCCCGAAATTTAAGAAATTATATCAAAGATAATTTTTTAGAATTAGATTTACCTTTTTATATATATATTTTTTTTTTGCCGCAGTATGTATATTATTTTAATATCATCCATTTCTTAAAATGGTTTGTTTATTTACATATTTTATCGTGCGCACGAACACACACACATTCACACTTCAAGAGTTAATCATTGTCGAAAATCTCAAAACATATTTCATAATAAACAATTTTGAATATGTTTGCTTTTCAAACAGTACACATATATAACTTTTAACTAACAAGAATAAACAATTTTGCATTTAAAATTTATCTATTATTGCTGGTTAAAAATTAGTCAAATAAAAACAATTCACAAATAATTCAAAATGGCGTAATCAAGAGATTACTATTTTCACTATCGAAATCGATTGTACTTTTACATTTTATAGCATTGTTACTATAAAATTATTCACCAAGTCTTTTACAGAATTTCAAATTGATTTCTACAGCAAATTGCCTTCTTTCGCTTTGCATTCGTTCGGTTCTATTTGCGTCGATTTTCTTAAAATGTAAGGTTCTTTATTGTTCAGCTGTAATGCCTTGGGCTTTAAGGAATTTTTCCTCCGTTTTTATTTTTTATGTTACTT
This sequence comes from Caerostris darwini, assembly GCA_021605075.1. Classification (NCBI taxonomy): domain Eukaryota; kingdom Metazoa; phylum Arthropoda; class Arachnida; order Araneae; family Araneidae; genus Caerostris; species Caerostris darwini. The sequence goes on along the minus strand of BPLQ01013440.1, from coordinate 295,486 downwards.
TTCCTTTGACGATCACGGTGCAATATATATATTTTTTCGTCCTATATTGTCTATTTTTCTATATACAAATCCGGATTTGGACCGAATTATCTTTTATTCTAGGAAATGCAATTTCGTATAAAATTCTTTGGATTCGAAAGGAATTGAGCAATGTTTGGCTTCGTTAGTTCTTTATATCTTTTTTTAGTTCCAATTTTAGATAGAAGCTTAAATTAAATAAAAAAAAGTATTATATAAGCCTTGCTTTTATGTGGACACATCTATTTTTTTAATTAAAATATTTACGAGTATACGGTTTAAGTCTGTTACGTGCTTTCAAGTTTTTCTGTATACCACTGTGCCCAAAAAGTAAGACCAAATTTTTTTTTTTTTTAAACTCTTTATTTATTTTTCCAAATTTATTTCATCGCCTTCAAAGTAATCCCCTTACGACACAATGCACTTATGACAACTTTTTTTCCAATCCTCAATGCATGCTAAAAAGTCATCGGCAGGGATGACCTTCAAAGCGCTCGCCGATTCACGTTGAATCTCAAAACGGTGTGGTCTTTTGAGTTTTTGGAATAGCCAGAAGTCGCACGGTGGGAATACGGTGATTGTGGAATGATATGGGTTTCATTTTTGGTGAAAAAGTCACGAAGAATCAATGCAGTGTGAGTTGGTGCATTCAGTGTTTTCGGTACCCATCGAGATTTGACGCGTTTGCGGCCCAAAATGAAATTGACTGATCCTTTTGAAATTCCAACATCATCAGCAAGGTCTCTAATTGTAAATCGACGGTTTGCAAGCACCAAATCTTGGACGTGAACTTCACTGGTTGAGGTTGATTGTCGACCAGAGGGCTCTTCGTCTTCAACGCGTTCTCTGCCTTCTTTGAATTTTTTATACCACTTCTAAACATTTCCTTCCGATATAAGAATGCTCACTGAATGCCTGCTGCAACATTCTATACTTGAACGCAATACAAAATCGAACGCAAGTTCTTTGCTCAATTAATTCAGACATTTCAAAAATCGCCGGAATCAGTTTTAGCGTCTCACAAAGCCAAGCGTAATTCAAACACTAATGAATATTTTGACGTCAAATTCCACACAGGTATCAAGGACAGTGCCAGTAACCTAGAAAAGAAAAAAAAAAAACTGAAATTCCATAAGCCCCAGGAATTTTAAATTAAAAATAGATCTTACCTTTCGGACACAGTAATATGCTTGTTTGTTTGTATTAGTTTATTTTGACTATTTTTTTAGCTAGCTATAAAGATTAAAACATATATCTCTGAACAATAATTCCAATTATATAATATAGTACTTATATTATCTTGTTTTATGAATTTCTTTATTCTACTAAACAAAATTCACGAAAATTTTGTGTTATGGAGATTATTCGCTATCTTTTTAACAGTTTTATTATCCTGTTGTCATGGCAACGTTTCATTATTGTAGTAAAAACAATTTCGTCAGCTAAGATATCAGTTGACTTAGAAAGATCTCCAATTTATTATCGTACTTATTTTTTTATATTTTTCTTTGAATTTATCAAACTTATTAAGATTTATGTTAAACAATATATAAATCGAGCTTGAATAATTAGAGCAATATGCTTGAATATACTTATTTAGTTCTCTTAATTTTTATTACTAATTGAAGAAATAATTTGAAAATTAGTTTCTGGTTTTAAAAATAATGAATTAATGTCTGTTTTTAAGATCTGTAAAACAATGTACAAAGTATGTGGTATGTTTGAAAGAATGTTTTAAATATTAGATTTAATTAGAAAAGATTAAATAGCCTAGCTAGCTTGCTACTAATACAATTTGTTTAATTACAAAAAATTATTGTGATGCTTTTAACAGATTTTGCTTACTGGAAAAATTAAAGTAAATTAATAGTAATATAGATATTTTATCAAGTATAATATTTTATTAAATTTACAACAGCTTTTATTTCCTTTATTTGAATAAATATCGTTAAGGCCCGAAAAAGTTGAAGAAGTGTTTTCAGATTTATTGAATTCATGCTTTCTGTTAGAATTTAATCATAAGATTTGTGTATTTAAAGTAATTAATACTAATATAGTATATATATTAAAATATAAGAAATAATAGTGTATACATTAAAATAATTAGTAGAATTTAATCGTAATATGGATCTTTTGTCAAATATATTTTATTAAATTTGTAACAAATTTTATTTAAAAAGTCCTTTTATTGTGTGACCTGAGGGCCAATGGGATAGCGCCCTGGCCTTTGGTACCACAGGCTTCAGGTTCGAATCCTGGCGGTAGCATGGATGTTTGCTAGTGGATCAGAATCCACGTTAAAAAGTTGGTCGCGATCTAATTAACCCTCGTGGGCATAAAATGACCGTAGAGCGACAAACCAAGCCAAACCGGAATTTACCAAAGCCAGAAGAAATTAGGGGGAGGGGGTAGTCACATATCTCTAGGGTAATAAGCCTAACAGTAAATTACGATTGAAGATATTTCGTGGAAGATACAGCGGTTCTTTTATTTTTCACAATTGCAGCGAGTTCTGTAACACAATTTATGTCATGGCACCTTGAAGGCTATAAAGATGACTATGGTATCTTGATGTCTATGATTTCTAGGGCCCGGTCTAGTTTGCCCAAAGTGTACACAAAATTATTGTAGAGCAACAATGCAACCGAGCGACCCGAAAATGTTAAAGGAGTGTTTTTAGATTTATTGAATTCATGATTTCAGTTAGAATTTAATTATAAGATTTGTGAAATTTTATGTTCTTGTTTAACCATTATCATATTTACCACTTTACAATTACTGAAACAAATGCCTCAACAGCAGTAACTCTGAGCAAATCGGAGAATCCAAGATGTTGCGTGTCAGTAATCTCATTACACTTATGCTTGAAGTGTTTTCCATCTAAATCGTTTGTTATCCAGGGATTCGACAGTAATTTTAAGGATCCCTTTAAACGAGCATTGCCGAGAGCAAGCGCGCGATCTAACAACACCTTTGGAACTTAAAGCGATTATCTCGGACTGATTCGATCGAAACACCCTGGTTTCGAATTGTGTAAATGGGTTTAGAATAATGAACCGGAAACGCTAATATTTGGCGTGTCAGGGATTATGCTAAAACACGAGATTTTCCAAGGCTGTAAAAGTGAATAACAAGTTTATAAATTACTGACAATTAGATTAATTGTTGGATGTTACCGTTATTGTTTTAATTTAAAATGTGTTTTACATGTGATCCAATGGGCTGAAAGCGTGTTGCAATGCAGTCAATAACCGGTTTTGATGCCATCTCATTAACAATCATTGAGACCTTAAAATTTTGATTTGCATCAATCTTCTTTATAATAGATAGACAGATATGACCCGGTATAGGTTGATTATAGAAAAGAATTTTAGTTTTGGTAAATTTTATGTAGGAAAAATATCTGTGCATAATAATTAAAGATTTGAGAATTTATTTAACTCGCCTTAAATAATATGGATAGGCTAAAAAAAGTCATTCTTATTTAAGAATTCCCAGTATTATTTTTCACTAATCAGTTTGAATTTGAGAAGAATTAAGAATTAATCTGTTTTTAAGAGTATAATAGCTTTAGTTTGGAAAATAAATTGAAAACTTATACAGTAAATTTTCTATAGTAATTCTTTTTTTCATCAATAATTTAACTATTTTTTTTGAAATTATTATTTCCAATGGCAGTGTAAAGCACACACAAGTAAAAAGAAAGCAATATGAGAAAAAAAGTCATTGTCTCGTCAGCAAAAATCTAGCGCTCCAATATCTTTTCACCTTGGAATCCGCAACCAAGGCCTGTCATCCTGCTATATGGTGGTATGGTATCTATCCATGATCTCGTCTTTCCCACAGAGAGACCAATTTGGGCTATCAAAAATGCCAATGGGGTGCAGATGGCTCGCCAGACAGTCATAGTCCACCGCAAGTCTCAACATCGTAGCTTGCAAGGGAATGTTGAATCTCAACTTTCTTAGATTGGAACAAACCGCCTGAATTCCAAGCAGCAAAATTATGATCTCCAATATTCACTTCCAAGTCCCCACGCAAGGCCTGTCATTCTGTTATGTGGTATTTGTCCATGATCTCGTCTTTCTCACAGAGAGGTCAATTTGGGCTATCAAAAATGCCAGTGTAGTGCAGATGGCTCGTCAAATAGTCATAACCAACCGCAAGTCTTATATAGTCCATCATAGTTAGCAAGAGAATGTTGAATCTCAACTTCCTTAGATTTTGACCCGCATTCTATTGTAAGTCATTCTTGGAGCGTTGCTGTATGTCGATAAATAATTTAAATTGGCTTTAAAAAAGTAAATAAAATTTTTTTTTTAAAAAGCAATTCTTTTCGAAAAATTCCCAATATTATTTTTCACTAATGAGTTTAAATGTAAGGATTAATTAGTAATTTTTAATAATATAATAGTATTAGTTTGGAAAATAAATTGAAAACTAATATTGTAAATTTTCTAGCGTGATTTTTTTTACAATAACTTAAATAATATCGGCAGTTAATTTTTAAGCTTGACGCTATTTGGTGGTGTGAAATTCTTATGGCAATAACACATTAAATTTTTATTTATTTAAAATATAACTAATGAAATCTTTTCCGAAAGAACTTTGGTTTTAAAAATCGTGCGCGTGATTTTAATATACTGCATTGGCAACGCATTTGATATGCCAAAATGAATTGGTAAATTAAAGTACTTTTACGGCAACTGCACTACAAAAATTATGCAGCATATCGTCATCCAATATTGATGCTTGCAGCTGACAAACAATTTGTTTTCATAGAGTTCATTTAAAATTTTTTTTTTCTTCTTCTAAGGCAGCTGGCAAATAGACCGTGATCTTTCGCCATAAGGCCTGCACCGATGTTACTCACTTTGCACTACCCAGGAGGCGCGTGTAACTTGATGGTAAGCCACGGACGCGGAGTAACAATGTCCTCGCAGCGCTCTACGATCCTATTAGGACCGGGACCTACGGCTTAAAGTGGATTCCGAACTACTACAACACCCATGGGCAAAGCCGGGATTTGAACCCGATACCTGTGGTACCGAACGCCAGAGCGCTAGCCATTCGGCCATCAGGCCCCTCGTTTAAAAAAATAAAAGACATAAAAAACATACATGCATATTTTATGTACGAAATACATATTTGCACACATTTATTAATTAGAAATTGTTTTTATTAATTCAATAGTTATAATATTTATAATAATGATCTAATAGATTTTGTACGACTTTAAAAATTTTTAACGTTATGTAATTGTAAAAAATACATTAAAAATGATTAAAACAATAAAAAATAATCAATTTGTATAAATTTATTTGTATTTCTTCTAGTCACTCGATTACAAACCCGAGTTTGTACGTCAAAGAAGTTACTGAAATTATTTAAAACAAAACAGAAGCAATGTGATAAGTGCATTTTAAAATATTAAAAATTCAGAAAATTTCACCTTGCTACTTTTCTCTTCCCTTGAGTCAATGAGAAATAATTTGAAAGGTAAACTTACTAATTAAAAAAGTAAGTATTGAAATGATTAATTTTTTAAGATAATATAAACAATCAGTCGAATAGTTAAATTTATCGTAAGTAAATATATAATCTAAAAATTTTCGTTTTATTAAATGTAAAAAAAAACCATATCCATGTTATATGTATTTAAACTGTCAGAAAATTTGGGAATTACATTGAATTCTCTGATATCTAATGATTTAATATTTAATCTAAAAATTTAAGTTAGTTGTTTATTTTTCTTAAAATATGTCTTGTATCCTTGTAACCAAGCAATTAATTTTAGAAATATTTTTGAAAGCTAAAAGTTATGTTCAAACAAATGCTGTTTAAAAAGATTTATAAATGTAATTTTAGACTCTTGCTAACAAAGCTAATCCAAATTCTGGTTTGTATATAAAAAAAATTGCCATTACGTCCTTTTTCTTAAGGCTAAAAGTTACTGTATAATGATGTATGAAATTAAATACAGTAGTTTTTCTAAAGGTCCAGTATTAATCGAAAACATGACCATTAGTTAGAGGTACATTTTCTAATAAATGTCTTTAATAACAATTATTTTTTGGGGGGATATATAGAAAATGTTTTTGTATAATATAAAAAATTATTTTTTGTCTTCGTAATAAAATAGTAATTTATTACAGTTACTTCGTCGCGATTTTTTTTTGTTTGAATTAATTAAAAAATTTTAACATGAAAGCAATTTTTTTTTTTTTAAGAATTTCAAGTAATTCAATGAAAATTCAACGTGCATATTTTCGTAATCATTTTCACATTTGTTCTTTATATTATTTCAAATTGCTCGACTCGTAGCTCAGTGGCATCGTGCGCTGCTGGTGAACATTAGGGCTGAGGTTCAATCCGCTGGCGGCTTTGTTGTAGACACTGTTTCAAAAAACGAGGACACTCGATGGCGTTTGTGTTATTCATCCTCTTGCCTCGTGATTCGGTCTACCTTGTGGGAAATTTCTGAGTTATGCGGAATAGTTCCCCTAAAAGTCCTCCTGGTAGCCACTGCCCTTTTCCTTCAGCGATACAAAGCCAAGTCAGACTTCTACCTATGAGTGCTCCATCACAACAGCCCTTTCCTCTCCATCCATGAGCAGATTACTCGTTGAATGTACGTCCCGCATTGCAGGACACTGAAGATTAGACACAATACACAGATTTCAAATTAAAGTGAGTTTGGTTCGTAAACCTACAAGGGATGCGGAACTAAAAGATTTCATATCTATGACAGGAATGGACAGGATAAAACATGAGGTGGGAAAATCCTTTCATTAAGCTCGAGGAAGATATCACCCAAAGGTGTTTGTTTTTAATAGTTGGACAAGGGGCCTGATGGCCGAATGGCTGGCGCTCTGGCGTTCGGTACCACAGGTATCGGGTTCAAATCCTGGCTTTGCCCATGGGTGTTGTAGTGGTTCGAAATCTACTTTAAGCCGTAGGTCCCGGTCCTAACAGGATCGTAGAGCGCTGCGGGGGCATTGTTACTCCGCGTCCGTGGCTTACCATCAAGTTACACGCGCCCCCTGGGTAATGCAAAGTGAGTAACATAGGTGCAGCCTTATGGCGAAGATCACGGTCTATTTGCCAGCTGCATTAAAAGAAAAAAAAAATAGTGGGACAAAATGTGGATGCAGTGTAATTGACTCTCCACGGTGCAATTTTACTCTCAATCTGCTGGATTGAAATCTTACAACTTTATATATTTCTATTTAGAAACATCATTTTAATGTATCATCACTACTACCTTAGTTAATAATATCTTCTTGTAATATTTTCAGTTCTGGCGCTCGGTGCCATAGGTTTCGGGTACGAGTCTTGGCGGCGCCATGGATGTTAGTAGTGGTTCGGAATCTACTTTAAACCATAGGTCCCAATTTAATATGACTACTACTAGTACATCACACATCACTGTGCCTAGCGCTGAGTTGCCACTTTACAGTTGGGGGTCTAATATGACTATTAGGAGCCCGTTGGCGTAGGGCGTAGGTTATTACGTTGGGCGTAGGGCTGGCAACCCTATCCTGAAAAAAAAACATCTGTCTCAGTATCTGCCAGTAGGCAGACGGCTTTGACCCACCACGGGGTTGTTACGCATTGAAGAAGTATTTTTAGTGAAAACTGCCTCGCAATTGTTTCCTCCTCAATACATAACGTGATTTTCTTATCATATGTGAGTAAACCCTGAAAACCTCCCACCTGATATTCGAATCAATTCGAGTTACACCGCCACATTCAACCCATTTTTGTTATAACTCTTTAAAATAAATAAATCATCACTACAAAAAAAATTTATAGATATAATACACTTAAAAAAAAGAAAATAATTCTCTTGAAATCAGATACTCACGATAATTGTACTGCTCATTGTTTACAAATTATTATGGTATTTGCCTCTAGATATTTATACCCGGCGATTTGATCTCTCTTAAGAACATTGAATCAGGAAAAACTAATCAGGAACCCATCTTTTTCCGAAATCCACCAGACCATAAAAATCTGTTTAATCTCGCATCCCACGTCGATAAACAGTGCATTTGGGTAGATATAACCTCAGGTCTCGTTGCTCTGCTTTGTAACCTTGTATTGTGTCCACCTCATATATTCACGGTCGATATGTTTATTGACCATCTCTCTGTCCAGTGAGCTAAGTGGAGCGGAAAGCTGGGCTCAATTGACCATCACTATCTGCTAGGAAAGATCCCTTGGGAAAACGGCTTGAGTCTCGTAACCGTAACTGTATTGACCTCCTGCGAAGTCGCGATAAAAATTTCCAGTTTTAGCAACAGTCGCAAGCCCCCCTAATGTTTTTCAACCCCATTTCTTGTAACCTCTCGCTTTCCGGCTTATCGGAATATATTGCAGGAAAAATATCTTATGTTGATGGACGGGGGTCTAAGCCTTTTTTCCCTCCCCCTCTCCCCCTGGTTAAACAAACAAGCGGATTGGATTGGATTATGTAGAAGAAAATGGGAAATATTCGTTTTTGGGGTTAATGGAAAATCCCGTTGGGGATTCATTGCCGACACTAATATGATTTTTTTAAATAGGATGCAAAATGGAGAAAAAATATTGATTGGGATTTATTCATTTTTGTTTGAATATTATTGAAATAATGTTTTTTTAAATTATTTCCCAGATATGTGAAGCACTTATTTCAATAAATCGTTTCGAAAAATATGTGCGTGTTTTTTCAATTCCTTCTATTAGCTCACACTCTCCCTATATATATCTCGTTCAAATTTTAAATCGTTCATAAAATACTTTTTATTCATCCACTCAAGTTCAAATACATTTTTTTTAGCTTGTGATGTTAATACAGTTTTTTCGCATATTAATTCATTAATTAAATTTAATTAATTAATTTATTTTATTTATTTATTTTTTTTTTTTTTCAGATTTAAGTAGCATATATCTACCCATAGATGGTGCCAGATAAACTTTAAAAAATGAATGAAAATTATTTACAAAGGACTTTCTGCAATAGAGTGCAAAAAAAGTAGGAATTGACATAAAATAAAATTTTTTTTTTATATTACGTTTAAATAGGATGTAAATGGCGAAAAAATATTGATGGGGATTTATTCATTTTTGTTTGGATATTATTGAAATAATGTTTTTTAAATTACTTCGCAAGATATGTGAAGTACTTATTTCAATAAATTGTTTCGAAAAATATGGGTTTTTTTTTTTTTTTTTTTTTTTCAATATATGTAATTTCCAAGACTAATGTAGTGTTAAAATATTTCGCTAGGAAAGTCCAATGAGTTCTGGTTCAAGCGAAGTTTAATTTGTAGTTGGTAATATAGTTAAGTTCTCAATTATAATAGTAAATGTCGCTGAGGACATGCATGAATTCGTAGAGACTGAATTAAATTCATTCAGTTCTAATGCATGTTGTATGATATAATCATCAGGCCACAAATATAGGTTGAAATGATTTTTATGCATCTAGGAACATTGCATCTATTTTATAATATATAATGTTTAGCTTATTGAATATCCATGTTTTTGAGAGATTATCCAAACTTTTATATGAGTTTATGCTAAAATATTACTATTTTCTAGGTAATAGAAGTATTAATAATTTGTATTAAACAATTTTGTCTATTTTGTTTTGTATTGAATAATTTTGCTTACTTGCATTTTAAGGCAAATGAGTGACGGTTTGCGTATAATGGCGGACATTGTAATTAGCTTTCAAAAATCAAAAGATTTAATGGTAATGGATTGGTTTGTCGCACTATGGTCATTTTGTGCACACGAGGTCTAATTAGACTGGGACCTGCAGCTTAACGGGGATTCCGAACCACTAACAAACATCCATGCTACCGCCAGAAGCCTGTGGTACCAAAGACCAGAGCGCTAGCTAATTGACCATCAGGCCACTTAGTGATAATGGAGAAATCATGCGAGAACATCTTACGTCTTCATGTGGATAGTGCAAGCTTTATAGATACTATGCCTTACAGCACATAAATGTGAGAAATCTCCTCTAAAAGTTCTTAGTCACTCAAAAGTTCATTATAGATAGTAAAGGCTCGTGCTCACCAAGGCGACAAGATGCAAGCGACCAAAATTTGACCTCACCGCGGTCGCCTGAAACCGGTTTGCAGTTCGCCGCGTGGAGTAGCCCAACTTTCAACTCCAAGCGGTTTTTCACTATGCGTAATGCTATTTCTGACGTTTCGCTGTGAAAGGGTCGAAAAAATTTGGTCGCTTGCCTCTTGCATCTTCACGTCTCTCGCCTCGGTGGGAACGAGCCTTAATAATAAACTCCCTTTAATTTCGATGGAGGTCACGTTATATTCAATGGAACACAAAATATCGAATGTAAAAAACACAATATAAATACACTCAAGAGCCAAAACATTATGACCACCCCTACATTTTGCAATGAACTCTCCTGGCTGACGTGGAAGGCACGTGATCAGGTGGAAGTGGTATTTAACTGGTATTAAGTGGTGGTATTAATCCATGCCAAGGCGGGTTGAAGCTGTGTTGCACGCCAAAGGTGGGCCAACTCGTTATTGACAGGTCATAATATTTTGGCTCTTGAGTGTATGTATTTTGTATAACGTTGTAACATTTTTCCACTATTGAAGAATATCCTCATCATCAATAATATGTCAGCCCAGGGTGGGGCAAGGCTTTCCATTGAAGAAATTTTCAGGCATTCCTCTGAGTGACAATGGTCCTAAAATTCTTAACCTTTAATACAGCAAAATCTTTTTCAAGTGCTTCTATCCATCGCAACTTGGGTTCGTCCTCTTCCTCATTGTCCCTGTAGCTTTGCCAAAACGAGCCTTTTAACGAGATTTAAATCATTCATTCGAAATATATGAGCAGCCCAGTTTTGATCTATTGATCTTAATAAAGTTTATATTATCTGGATCTTTATAGCATTTATAAATGTCTGTGTTGTACCGTCTTCTCCAACAATCACTTTCCCTAACACCTCCAAGAATAGCCCTTAAAATCTTACGCTCAAATAATTGAAGAATATACATGATTTTATTCTTATTTGAATCATGATTACAATTATATATCACAACGTTATTCAAGTAATGAATTAAAAAAATAGGCTTTGCTCTTTTGTATATTAAATGCATCTATAGACATAATATAAATGCAGTTCAATTTCACCATTCTGTATTTGGTAACAGTGTCTTTGAATATATTCATACTAATTCTCTAATCTCAATCATTTTAATAAATCGAGTAACATGGCCTTAGGAATAGATTATCTTTCCCTAATTGTAATCATTCTGCAGTGCTACCCGAATTAAAAATTTAAAGGGTCAAATTTCTAACGTGGCTTCTCACTGATATCAAAGAGTCGTTACTTCAGGGAACAATATTATTATCTCGAAATTGTTTCCCCATTATGAGCTAATTTTAATTATACAGCGTTTTAATTCTTGGAAAATACTCGAGCTCATAATGGATGGTAAAGTTAATTGATATTACTTTAGAAGTCAGTGTGTGCTCAAATTAAAGCACGATGCAATATTGTCTGTCTGCTTTTAAAGGTCTGTTTTCTTAAAATATTTTCCCTGTTTTCGTTTAGCTATTTTGTGTGATAAACATGATGATGTTGTATTAATTTTGATGTCAAATTTAAATATTATATGTTGTTTAAATTGCTAGCCTTGTTTTAAAATAAGGATCTAAAGATAAAATATTTATTTCATTTCGATGCATTGAGTTTATTTTGATAATCTGAAGCATAGCTCAAATATTGTTGAAAAGATTGGATATGTTTATATAAACGTTTTGAAATTGTTATTTCAATTTCTTTTTAATCTTGTAAGTTATATGTTTATAAGTTACGAGATATATTTTTTGAGGGAAATGCATATGTAAATTTTTCTGTTAGTACCTTTTTTCTTTAGATTCATTCATTAGATTTTTTTCACGTGAAATTTATTTAAGTATTATAAATCCAATAAAATTAGTTTAGCAATTTTTTTTAATTCAAATAAATTTATTTTTTCATTGTCAGTTTCTAGATATCGCAATTGCAGGATATAGCCTTAAAAAAATTTACATGAGGTTATTTATGCTAAGTTTTTGGGCGTGTTAATATATATATATTTTTTTAAGAATTTATATAATATATGTGTACATGTAGATATTTATTATTCATTCTTTATAATTCAAATACTTTTAAAATGCCTAAACAAATTTGTAAACTGCAATGAATTTGAATTAAAATCTGAATTTCATGAAAATTTTTACGAACACTAGTATATTTCTCGGAAAATAGGAACAAAAATCATATTAAGGATGATAAAAATATTAATACAAGAAAACTAACCATATGTATGATTAAAAATTGTTTATAATTACGTTTGGGAAGAATGAAGTCATTATTATTCTCCTTCGTCTCCTCTGAATAACATATTTAAAGTATGTGTTTACCATTTTCATGCTATGTTTGGTTATGCTATGTTTTGTTATCAATTGGCTAAGTTTGTTAGTGGTTCGGAATCCACTTAAACTGTAGATCCTGGTCTAATTAGTCTAAAGTGTGCACAAAATGACCTTAGAGCGACAAACCAAGCCATCTTCATACGGTATTAATATACAAAACAGGAAAAGATAAAATAATATTGTAATTAGTCATAATGTGATATTGTATATGCTTCTGCTGTTTTATTTGTTCAGTAGTGAAAATATTAAACAGTATTTAATAATTTAATATTTTTTATATTTTTAATTTAATATTTTCACTCCTGAACTATAAAACAGTATTATACAATACATAATTTTTCTGTTTTGAATCCGTGTCTTTTTTTTAAATGGAAGTGTAAATCTATAGATTGGAAGATACTTCCGTCGGCCTTGAAGAGGATGGTGCCAGTTACTCTTTGGGAAGTTTGTTCCAAATTGTGGATGCAGTGCAGCAGGTACCCCGTGGTGCTATTCTAATCGTGATTGCCGGTAAACGAAAAATAATACATCAAAAAATTGCCAGAAATATATCACTTCTGTTAACAAGTTTTGAAATTGAGGAATAGTTAAGATATATATTCTTTTATTTTATTTTAAGTGTTTTAAAATGTGTAAGAACACGAATCAACTACACAATCTACAACTCATATTAAAAATAACATATTTCACAGTTTGTTTATGTTAATTCATGTCACCCTTTTACTGACTTATTTCTTACAAAAGCACTTCCCTTTAAAAAAAACACTCTAACATCATTTTAAAGACAACCAGCAGCTTGTTTCGACATAATTTAAATCACTGTTCCATCACTTTGTTCAAAATTCTGTATTGGAACTACCCATTTCCTTCAGAAGAGTAGTCCCATAACTGACTTTGCTTCCCCATACGGATCTGATAAAACACTCAAGCGTTATCTTTCGTTATGGACTTTAAATTCAATCACGAAGCCAACGAACAGCAGCACTTTGCTGGGTACGAGATAAAAAAAAAATTCCATCCTGAAAAATCACCAGCGCTTTCATCTATTTTATAAAAAAAAAGATTTTTATTTTATTTAATTTATATATGCTGGGGCCTTTTCCTTCAGATTTATTTATACTTCCATTAAGTTCTGTCTGAGTTGACATTTTCTATCCGGTATGAATCAGCCAGGAAAAGAGCTGAACTGCTTTTCGCTTCACGTTGAAGATTGGTGTCGGTGGTGAGAAAGATGGTTGGTTCCCTGGCGTTCGTTCGTTCTTGACATGAATCGAACATGTCGACTTTTTTATTTTGTAGAAATTTGATATGTTATTTGTCTTTTAATACAAAAAAGACTTTAAATTCGATCTATTTCTTTTGTTTGAAAGCATGTAAGATAGAATATATTTCTTATTTTCCCAACAGAAAGACTGAAAGTTTTCTATGAAAATGCTTGTACAGATTCACGAAAAAATGTCGTTTATAAAAAACAACGACATTTTTTTTTTTTCGTAGTTTGAGAATTTTTAATTACCTTATTGTAATAAAATCTCAGCACTGACCAGTGCTGACATTTTATGTTCTATAGGACTGTCCAAGTCTGTTCGAAAGTTGGTCTCGGATCTTTTGACCTTTCTGTATTCAAATATACAGCATGGGATTGATGTAAATTAAATGTAATGCTCAAAATTAAATAAATTATTGATGTAATGTAGATAAACAAATGCTAGATTGCCGCGTAGCATTGTTTAGAATAAACTGTAAATTAAATAAACGAATGCTTGATTACCGTGTAGTATTATTAAAAATGACATAGTTAATTATACCTATTTTTTTTCTCATCAATGTTGATAGGTAGAAGTGAAGAATGAAAAAGAAGAATGCTTAAGATATATATTCCTTTAATTTATTTTAAGTGTTTTATAATGTAGAAGACAATTCCTGTTTTTACACGAGTCCTAGTAAAAATAAAAAATTTCAAAGCTTTCTTATATGTTAATTCATATCACCCTTTTACTGACTTATGTCTTACAAAAGCACTTTCTTTAACCCCCCCCAAAAACCACTCTAACATCATTTTAAAGACAACTAGTAGCTTGTTTCGACATAATTTAAATCACTGTTCCATCACTTTGTTCAAAATTCTGTATTAGAGTAGCCATTTCCTTCAGAAGAGTAGTCCCATAACTGACTTTCCTTCCGACACTCGAGCCTTATCTTTCGTTATGGACTTTAAATTCAATCATGAAGCCAACGAACAGCAGCACTTTGCTGGTGAGGTTAAGAGATAAAAAAAAAAAGCCCATCTGATGTCGACCTGAAAAATCACCAGCGCTTTGATCTATTTAAAAAAAAAGATTTTTGTTTTATTTAATTTATATATGCTGGGGCCTTTTCCTTCAGATTTATTTATACTTCCATTAAGTTCTGTCTGAGTTGACATTTTCTATCCGGTATGAATCAACCAGGAAAAGAGCTGGAACTGCTTTTCGCGTCACGTTGAAGATTGGTGTCGGTGGTGAAAAAGGTGGTTGGTTCCCTGGCGTTCGTTTGTTCTTGTCATGAATCGAACATGTCGATTATTTTTTATTTTGTAGAAATTTGTTATGTTATTTGTCTTTTAATACAAAAAAACTTGGAATTCGATCTTTTTTTTTGTTTGAAAGCGTGTAAGATAGAAAATATTTCTTATTTTCCCAACAGAAAGTCTGTCTTACATATCCTATAAGGTTTCTTTATGAAAATACTTGCTAACTTTTACGAACCTTTCTAATTTGTACAGATTCACGAAGAATGCCCTTTATTATTTTATTTAAAGATTTTCGAGATTTGAGAATACTTTTTTATTACCTCTCTAACTTTTTTATATAATAAAAATCTCACCACTGACCAATACTGACATTTTACGACATTGTCCAAGACTATCCAATACTGACATTGTCCAAGACTGTTAAAAAGTTGTTCTCAGATGTTTTGGCCTGTCTATTAATTAAAGTGCTGTCTGAAATTAAATATAATGCTAGAAATGAAATAAATTATTGATGTAATTTAGATAAATAAATGCTAGATTGTCGCGTCTTGTTTAGAATGAATGTAAATTAGATAAATGGATGCTAGATTGCCGTATAGTATTGTTCAGAATGTGTATAAATCAAATAAACGAATGCTAGATTGCCGCGTAGCATTGCTTAAAATGAATGTAAACTAAATGAATGAATGCTAGATTGCCGTGTAGTATTGTTAACGAATGCTGGATTGTCGCGTAGCATTGTTTAGAATAAATGTAAATTAAATAAACGAATGCTAGATTGCCGCTTAGTATTGTTCAGAATGGATGTAAATTAAATAAACGAATGCTAGATTGCCGCGTAGCATTGTTTAGAATGAATGTAAATTAAATAATGAATGCTAGATTGCCGTAGTATTGTTAACGAATGCTAGATTGCCGCTTAGTATTGTTCAGAATGGAGGTAAATTAAATAAATGAATGCTAGATTGCCGTGTTGAATTGTTTGAAATTGATATAAATTAAATAAACGAATGTTAGATTGCCGCGTAGCATTGTTTAGAATGAATGTAAATTAAATAAACGAATGCTAGATTGTCGCGTAAGTCAAAATTAACAAACTAGCTAAACGAATGCTTGATTGGTGTGTAGTATTTTTGACAATGACAGTTAATTAAACTTATTATTTTTTTAATAATATTTGTAGGTATGTTATAACATTTTGGATACTTATTGCAAAGAATTGTTCAAAATTATAATTTGTGTCTTATGTGAATGATAATACCATTTAATAAGAAAAGTTTTTCAATTATATTATTTTTTTTATAAACGTTGAAATTGTTGGTTTAAAAAAATATATTAGATCGATAGGATACGATCGATATTAGTCGATATGAGACCTTTTCTACATGTCAAAATATTTATACTTAAATTTCCTGATTTGTTATAACCATCAATCAACGGCAATTTTTTTTTAAATTTCTATACAGTTAAGCAAATTTCCTACGAATAGAACAAAAAGAATGTAATTCGAAAATGATTGATATGGCTTTAGTTACACTTTAATACAATATACCAACAAATAACTCAGAATTATTTATGCTCTTTATCCAATTTACTTTAAGTAAATATATTTACGAAAAATGCAAAAAAAAGTTTTACTGGTGAAGGTTTTGAAAATTTTGCATCTATTATTGAGATACATCACTTTTATAATTTATTTTTGTAATGTAATATTTTAGTCAATGTAATATTCACTTAATACAATGTAGAGTACTACATGACATGCTTTGTTTTTATAAAAAAAAAAATGGAAACTATACAAACGTTATGTTTAGCTTTTAATTTAGAAAAAGCAATCTATTTTGCTTACAAATGGGTTGTTATCACGGTTGTCAAGTTAGTTTGGTCACAATGACTCCTATTAAGGCACAGTAAAAAAAAATAATAATAATAAAAATTTTAAAAAAAAGCCCATGTCAATTTTTTTTTTTTTTATTTTGATCGTTTATTTAAAATATTCACAAAAATTAAAATATGATATATTATTTTCTGTTTTTTTTTTAATTATTATTTATGTTCTGAAATAGATTCTGTCAAATTTATTGACAAAAACCATTTAGAATATTAATAAGACTTAGAAATATTACAAGTTCGTTATCAAACTGTTCTATAATTTAAAAACTATTTCAATTCTAGAATATGTTTTATCGATTGATCAGATGGAGGAAAACGTAACACAAAACCTTAGGCAGGATTCAATCATGCTTTTAATGTTAAATCACTCAAAACTATCGAGGGATATCTTGAAAATTTATTTTCTTTAATCTATTTAAAGTTGATTCAGTTTTATTTATCAGCAAATGTACTAATATTCACAATTAATCATATGATTTTAGTTCATTGTACCTGTAATTGTTTTTTGTTTATGTATAGATAATATAAACTCATTTAAATATCTTTGTAAGTTTAGTAAATTTAAGACTTGTTAATATCATTTAAATTATGACAAATGGCTGTTGATTATATTCAGTTAGAAAGCTAAAACCGCTATTAAAAATTATTATAATCGTCAAATACTTAACTGTGATTTTTTCTGAAGATTAGCTGATTTAAAATCATTGAAATATAATTATCTTAAAAAATTTGTTTATGTGAAAAATCCATTTAGTAAATTCTTTCAGTTTAGTTTCCTTGCATTGGACTTATATTCAGCATTGAAGACCTTTATTTATTTATTTTTTCTTTTAATTTTATTCTCAACGCTGTCTCTTTTGAAGAGTCTTCCACACATTCTATTGAGTTTTTATTACTCTGAAAGTTTTACTATCGATTTTTTTGCTCTATATTCTGAATGTCTTTAAAGCATTCATAATATTTTATTGATTTTTTTTTGTTGTCGTCATTTCGGAAGTTAAACCCCCGAGTTTTTATGGTTCGTATCTAGTTGGACTATTGGGGGGGAAGAAGCGCGTAATTGGCTTTAAAAAAGCATATGCGAATCTTATTTTTGTTCTTGTTGCTTTTCATTCTATTGAGTTAAAGTTCTTACATTGTTTTTGAAGCGATATTACGCTTAAAAGATTCAATGCACCTTTTAACGTTTTTTATGTGTACATACTTTTTTTTTTTTTTTAACAGAATATGTTTTATAAATGTATCCGCTGGTTGATTGAGAATGCTACTCGAAAGTTAGTAAGTTTAAAAATTCAGGCACATGATCTTTTATATTGTTGCTTTGGAAATGCTATAGAATATCAGAAATAATTAAGTTTTTTTAATAATTTATTCACAATTTTTTTATTTCCAATGGCGGGGAGTACATATATATAAACAAATACAACAAAGAGAGAACAGAAAACATCAACACACAGTAGAAAAAGTGAAGACCGAAGTCATCGCCCCAAGAACTCTCTGGCAAGCCAATATCTTGCACTCTCGTAGTCAGTTCCATGGAGTGGCTTGCAACGTTGCAGGCGTTTTCTATTCATAGGTTCTTTCAAGTCACAAAGACGATAGTAGGATGGTCATATATACATATACGATATAAGTATTCACCCAGACAGTCATGTCCTGTTATAAGTCTGAAAAGAGCTACTGTATTTCGGCAAGGCTTGTCTGGTATTGTATCTAGCTCTGCTTTACTCCAATTCTTACTCTTCATTCTCTCCCGTAGCTGTGAAAAGGTCTTCATTTTTATGTCTTTTTATATATAGTTTTACAGAATAGTACAACATTCCAGAATAATTTGGTTGATACAATTTAGTGCCCTTCCGAGCAAGGAAATCAGCCTGTTCTTGAGCGTAGATACCGCAGTGGCTAGGTATCCACTGGAGAACAACTACCCTTTGGTTCTTCTACTTTAGAAGTCTGATGAGCTCCCGAAACGTAAGTATTTCATTCGAAAAAGTGCTCTCCAGTGACCTAATTGCTTGAATTGCGGTATGGGAGGCGGACAATAATACGACTTTTTCAAACATATAATGGATGGACAACAGTTGTTTCAGTGCAATATGCAAGGCATAAATTTCACCATCAAAAGCGGTTCTGTGTTTTCCAGCGGATGTATAGAACGAAAACGAAGCTGAAAAATCTTCCATAACCTGCTATCATATAAGAATCAGAATATGAGTCATCTGTGAAGAGATGTAACCAATTGTGCTCTGGATAGTCAATATATAAGCCTTCCAACGCTAGGGATTTCAAAATCATGTATAAATGTGTTTAAATGGCTCCAATCCAATCTCCAATGGTTTCTCCTATGGAATCGGCTGTGAGATCGCATGGCAAAAGTAGTAGACCAGTTAGCCGTATGAAATGTTGTTCAGGGTACACCACGGGGATGTAGGTCAACGTTGTACATGTATATAAAAAATAACTAAATAAATAAATTTGCGTCGGAAGAAAAGCAAAGATTTATTCGCAAAATCAAACTGGCAATAACTACGACAGCATCACGTTCACACACGATAATACCTAAGCGAA
This sequence comes from Caerostris darwini, assembly GCA_021605075.1. Lineage (NCBI taxonomy): Eukaryota > Metazoa > Arthropoda > Arachnida > Araneae > Araneidae > Caerostris > Caerostris darwini. The sequence continues at coordinate 276,042 of BPLQ01013440.1, read as the reverse complement.
AATTATAGTATAGTTTTAATTTATTTATGATGATTATTACATTAACTATATAAACTTAACTACATCGAATCGTAATAATAATTATAAAATAGTTTCATGATCCCTTTTAAATGCGTTCTATAATATTTATGTTGACCTACTTGTACATAGCTATGTTTTATTTTTATTTCTCTAGTCTTAAGAAGTTAAGCACTTTCCTTCCGAAATAAATATTTACATTCGATCTTAAGATCCTGCCATTCCCACATGCTGGGTCAGGCTAAAATTAGCTCTCCATGCAGAAGGTTTCAATGTTTCCGAAAAATATTTTCGTTTCTGAATTTCGGAACTTATTTAAGAACAAATTCTGAAGTTAATTACTCCATAAATTAGGCTTTCCTCTTTACCCCGGACTTTTATTAACCGGGGAAATTATAATAGATATTGGGTTAATTTACATTGGCCTTTACTGGCTCACATTTTCTTTTTTTAATGTTCTCTGTAAATCTCCTGTCTGCTTTTATTTAAAGCCAGAAATATTTGGACAGCCTTGAACAATTACAATGAATATTTTAACTATATTTTCCCCTTAGAACACATAAAACGTTATTTGTTGAAAAGGACCGACCTATTATACATATTATTACTTGCTGACCTATTATACTCATAAATGTTTCTCTACGATTTAATTCACGCGAAAATTAATTTTAATTCCTTACAAAAACAAGTATTTTTACGTTATTCTGTATTAGAATAATAAAAAAATTTTGTTTTAGAATATAAACAAACACAAGATTATTTGTGGTATGGTACATCTGAAAACAGTCTTTTATATAGTAATTTTTGTTTTGTTTTACAGAACATTTAATTCTATGTCAATCAGTACCTAAAAGATTGGTGAATAAGTTTCATGCTACTGATTGCTTGCATTTACTTTCCTTTAATTTTTATTTCAAAATGAAATAAAAATTTGGACATTTTTAGCGATCACAAATGATATGTATCGTTTGGTAATCTTGAAAAATCTCATGATGATTCAGAAATTGTGATTTGGATTCTAATGTGCAATGGATAAATTTCATACTTGAATGGATGAAATTTATACTTGAATTTCTATAATAAAAATAAATAAGATAGGATTAAAAACTTATTGTTCATAATTATAATAATGCATTTTTTCCACTTTAGTAAAAAAAAAAACTAATAATCTATGAAGTAAAACTGTATTTGAAAAAAAAAAAGTGAGAATATTTGCAGACTTTAGGTCTCGATTGTATATGATTAGTCAAGATGCTTTAAATTTATGTACCCCAAATAGTGCTCTAACGTATAGCACAATGCGGATTTGATTTCATGTGTTAAGCTGCGTCCAGACTTGATAGCGAATGATCGTGTGTTACAGTTTGACATCGAAAAATAAGTCCAATCATTGTGAGCAAGAAATCGGCTCGCATTTGTTGTCATAATCTTTTGAAGCGGTCACAAAAGCGACACCAGGCGAAGCGTCTACCACTATTGATGAAATGCGAGGTAAAATGCGTAGCTTTAACTTGAAAATAGACATGACACTTCCATTGTTCCATGGATTTTTCCATGACACTCATTCGCTCTCTAATTTGGACGAAACTTCAGTGGATATCTCGAATCTACAATCGGGCTGACTAGTTGGAGTTTTTTCATGTTTGTTGGTTTGTTCTAATAAAACACATAAATGTGAGACAATAATTTATGAAATATTTTTTTTATTTATTTTTAGGCAAATATGGCTTGACATTGCCATTAAAAAAAAATAAAACATTTTTATTTTTGGTGAATTTTATTAATATTAAATATATGTGCAAACTTGAAGGTTTTAGATTATAAATAACTGGTTTTATGATAATTTAAATTGACTAATTAATGCAATCATTCTAATTAAAAATTTCCATTTTTTTTTTTCACCTCTTATTTTTAACATGCATTTTAAGAATATAATAATGTTAGTTCGGAAAATAAGTTGAAACTGATATTGAAAATTTTTCACTTTATCGTTATTTTACATTAATTTAAGGAACTGCATCAATAGGTTTTTCTTACAGCTACCTGGTGATCATGAAACCTACCATGAAAATCTGTTAGCTGTAAGAATAAAGATCTTTATTTCATTAAAAATCATTATTAAAATTGTTTTGTAATTTTGGCTAACAAATGGCAATACCAAATAACGAATTCAGATGAAAAAAAAAGCTAAATTTTTAAATATTTTTTAATTATGCTGAAACACTTGATATATATATATATATATATATATATAGATATAATAGAGATTATTAGCTTTTGAAATTATTTATGATTATTTAAATCAAAATAAAATATAGATAAAAAATCGAGTTTTTATATGAATTTGCTTATTAAGGAAAATAAAACTGCAACCCAAAAGGAAATTTTATATTAGTAGATGTTATTATGAATTTAAAGCCATGTAAATGGGGAAAAAAAGTGTTATAAGTTGATGGAAGTAATCGAAAATGCTTTCATGTAGTAACTCCCACCAGTCAACATAGCTTGAATGAAACCTTTGAAGCGTATGAAAACGTGCCTAAGAGTTATTTGCTGTTTATGATGTATAAGTTACTCTATTTTTAATCTGAAGTTATTTTCCAAATATTAGCTTCTTTTAAATGAAATTTTTCCTGAATATTCTTGCATAAAACATTGATAATTTTGGAAAATTTTGCAGTGTTTTAAGAATTTTCCAAAATTATTCGTGTTTCTGTATTTTCTGATAATTATGATAACAATTGTTTATTTTTTTTATTTACTACATTTATAATTTTTATATAATAAAAAATATTTTAACGTCACATTTTAAAACTAAAATATTTATATATTTTGATTAAGTAATAAATTTATTTAAGTCATTCGGTAAGTCTTATCATTTTGGTTTTGTTTTTTAAAATATTTCCCATCACGTTCAACGCATTTCCCTAAACGTTCAAATCACTTGTTGAACCACATCTTTCATTCTAACATGATTATTATGATTTCAATTGTTTTTTTTTTTTTTATTTATTACATTTATAATAATTTTTTATAATATAATATTTTAACTTTAATTTAAAATAATATTTTATTTAAACAAAATTGAATTATCAGTATTTTATAATAATTCATTCAGTTTTTTATCTTTTTTCATCATTCAACGCATTTTAAAAACGTTCAAATTATTTAAACATCTTTCATTGTAATGTGATTATTATGATTTCAATTGTTTTTTATTTATTTATTACATTTATAGTAATTTTTTATAATATAATATTTTAACTTTACATTTAAAATTTATTTTTTAAATTTAAATTCATTATTTAAACAAAATAATGAATTATCAGTATATAATTATAATAATGTCATTCAGTAAATTTTATCATTTTGTTTTGTTTCTTTTAAAATTATTTTCCATCACGTTCAACGCATTTCTCCAAACGTTCAAATCACTTGTTGAACCACATCCTTCATTTTTTTATTTTATTTGGAAGATAATGCAAAATGTCTTTCCGTCCTAACAATAAAACTTTTGATAAAAAGTTGCGCCCTTTAACTAATTTCTCACGCGTGGGAGTAATGCGAAATGACAGGCAGTCAAATGGGGACTGCAGGAAGGATGATCTAACGCTGTGATTCCAGAAGTCAAAAAAATCTTTTGTTTATTGCGAAGGATGATGAGGTGCATTATCGTGATGAAGCGTCTAGGAATGCATGGAGCTGTTTGGCCATTTGCAAATGTTTTTTTACTATAATAGTGAAATAAATAATACGATGAACAATTTCGCAGGGAATGGTTTAAGGAAAGTTTCCATCTAGCTCCAGAAGGGCTAGTTAGATATTCATTTAAATAATAAACGACAAGTCTTACCGAGCGCCATTTGTATTATTTTACTATAGAAAAATATTTAACGCATTAATTCCATATTTATAATTTTTTCCTCTATATTAAAATTCAATTAACATTTACTGCATGAAATCAGCTACTTTGGCAGCAATTGGCACTAATGAGCACGACGTTGGTGTGCCATATTTTCCTGCCATTGAGGAAACGCTTTTCAGGTGGTATTTTAAATGGAACTATCAACGATTTGATATGAGCTGAGTATCTTGCGCTCTGCTGCCACAGGTTTCGGTTCGAGTCCCGGTGGTGTCATGGCTGTTTGTAGTGGTTCGGAATCCACTTTAAACCGTAGGTCCCGGTCTCATATGACTGCAGACACGGAACCAAATTAGACTTCGACTTTTACCTATGGGGCTCCATCACAACAGAATCTGCCCCCTTCCCTCCATCCATAAGTAAACTACTCATGAGGTGTCCTACCGGACACTGAGGATTGGTCACAACACACGATTTGATATAAATAAGTATATTTGATATAGAAAAATCAGGCAGTTCGCTGATCTTAAAACATACAGCTAAAGTATTATATTTTAAGTAAATTAAATAATCAATACCAAGAATCGAACCCATAACATCTCTCACTTATGACTTATTTCTGAGGATGTTCTAATTGACCGCGAAATTTTCATTCCAAATTTCCTTATAAACTGTAATATTTAATATTGTGAACTGTATTTTGATTTATCATATCTTCATAAAGATTTTAAAATTTTTGTTTAGAATTACTAAACTCTACACATTAAATATTTTCAAGCACATGCATTTTAAATGTCTCCTTAGATTTTGTCATTAGATGCTTTACCCTTAATCGAAAATTCTATATAATCAGCCGAAACCGTCAATACAATCCATACCATCTTATGAAAATTAAACGCACCCAGATGCATTCAGATAATTTCGATTTTATCTAAACGAGAAACGTTAAATTGTTAAAGTGCTGCGTGGATAATTTGTGGTTTGATGTGAAGAAGTCGCCGGATTAATCCTTTTATCTTTAAATGCTGCTGTCGTGTTTCACTCACAGATGCAGTCAATTCTCTCTGTCTCTCTCACTTCGAAATGGGAATCTTCCCGCAATCCGTATCCATCGTCAATTTAATCGATCTTTCTACATCAATTAGTTGTGTGAGACCGCAAACCAAACAATCTGGAACCAATAAGAAGATATTTTAGTTGGAATTGTTAACGATTTTATCCAAATAAATAGTACTTGGAAAATTCTTATCAACCACTTCGCGGATCTTAAAACAATCAGCTAATGCATGTGCCCTCAATATTATATTTTAAAAAAACTAAATAATCAATACCAGGGATCGAATCCATAACATCTCTCTATGTGGCACCTACAGCTTAATTTACAATAATGTTCTAATTGACCGTGGTTTTATTTTTAAATTTTCTCTCTTGATTATGAACTGTAAGGACCTGATGGCCAAGTGGCTAGCGTTCTGGCCCTCGGTGTCACATGTTTCGAGTTCGAGTTCATAGTTGTTTTTCCTGGTTGTTTGTAGCAGTTCGGAATTCACTTTAAACCGTAGGTCCCGATCTAATATGGCTGTAGAGCGTCGGACGTAGGGCTTGACAACCCTACCCTGTAAAAAGAAAGCATCTACTGTATCGGAATCTACCAGTACAGACGGCCTTGGCCCATAAGTGGGCTGTTGAGCCGATGAAAGAGAAGTATTATGAAGTGTAATATTTATAATTTATCATATATTTCATCATATTAAAAATTGATTTATCATATCTTCATAAAGAGTTTTCATTTCTAAACATAAATTTTATGTTTTGAATTACTAAACTCTATACATTAAATATTTTTACATAAATTTCAAACTAAGTCCTTAGATGGTTCACCCTTATTCGAAAATTCTATATTATTCATTGGAACTATACAATTCATGCCATAATCAATTTAAACTCACCCAAATGCATCCAGATTTTCATTTTATCTAAACTAGAAACGTTAAATTGTTAAAATGCTGGGTGGATAATTTGTGGTTTGATGTGAAGAAGTCATCTGATTAATCCTTTCATCTTCAAATGCCGCGGTCGCGTTTCAGTCACAGATGCAGTCAATTCTCTCTCTCTCTCTTCGAAATGGGAATCTTCCCCCAATCCGTATCCATCGTCAATTTAATCGATCTTTCTTCATCAATTAGTTGGGGAGACCGCAAACCAATCAATCTGGATCCAATAATTCCAACCCAAACTGGCAGACAGGCCGTGGCCTTCTCTGTAGTATGTCACCTTGCTAATCTGAGGACGGCAGACTTCAGGGCATAATCGGCCCGATTTAATAAGTTTGTGTAATGACACGGAACAGTGCTCTCAGAAACGACAGATCTTAATTAAAGTGTGATCATCATATTAACGGGGTTTTTTGGAAAAACTGCATGGAACATTTTTTTTTTTTTTTTCGGGACCTTTACTAAGCCTATCAGAAGGTTTTTATGCCTTAAAAGAGAGGGTTTTTCTTTTATTATTGTTGTTGTTTTGGGTGGAATTTTTTGTTTTCTTGGCTTCATTGTTGTCTTGTGGTAAGCTAAAAATTGAAGCCTTTACGTTTTTGTAAAAATGAAGTCATGTGCATGCATGTTTGATGACAAAGGAATATAAAAAGAATTTCCGAACAAACTCGGGATTTCTTTATATACAATGTGTTCTGAGGATAAGATACGCTTTTGTGAAAAGTTTCTTAGAATCTTGGAATTTTATATAAAACCTGGATCAATAAGTAGCTGTGAACCATTATGTCTATAAAATGTTATATCGGCATTGTTTTAACCCCTATATAACCTATTACAATTACAATTAAGCACTACAAAATCGATATTAATTCAGTTTTCTTTTTGTGCCTTTTGATTTTAGAAAAATGTTTGCATATTAAAAACTGATTATACTGATTACATATCAAAAACTGGTTATACTGTTCTAACAAAAAAAAAGGTAATGATTTGATCAACTATCAAATGAATGAGAGGTAAGTTATCACCTGTAAAGCATTTATATTTCTAGATATTTTTCTAAAATATAAACTATTTTTATTGATATCAAAACAGCTTCGGTATTGATCAGCAGCAATAACAGCTAAATAATTTTGTCATAAATACATTTAATAATTTTTTTATTTTTAAATTATTTATTACTCATATTATTCATTATTTTTTTCTGGTAAATTGTAATTTCTAAAAAAGTAAGCAATTGTAATTTCTGGTAATAAATCTTGAAACTGTAAAGATATCGATCGATATTTATTTTGAACAATCGGGACTCCTATATTGTTTAATTACAAATTTAATAAAACTTTGTCATATAGTTTTTTTTTTTTTTTTTTTTATAATAAGTATTTAAATTTTTATAAAGATAAAGTTGCATTTGTATAAAAATTTATCTTGTTGTGGTTGATCAAGGAAAGCAGTTTAGTTTCTTGTAAACTGTAAAAGGTATTGAAGGCATTAATTTATACACATTTGATATTTATTTTGAACAATTAGGACTCATATATAGTTAAATTATAAATTTAAAAAGTTTTTTTTTTTTCTTCTTTTTTATAAGTATTTAAATTTTTATAGAAATTTACTTTTTCTTGGTTTTGTTGCTGCTGTTGTTGTTGACCAAGTAAAGCAGTTTATTTTCTGGTGAATTGTAATTTTTAAAAAAGTAAACATTTAATGGTAATTTCTTTAAATTGTAAAAACCGATTTAGTAAGTAATTGGTAATTTAGTAAGTAATTGATAAAAATCTTTAAATTCTAAAAGATACTGAAAGCATTAATTTATACATCATTGATATTTATTTTGAATAATTAGGACTCCTATGTTGTTTGATTAAAAATTTTAAAAAAAGTATTTTGTTTTTTATAATTTTATGATAAGTATGTAAATTTTTATAAAGGCAAAATTACATTTTTATAAAAATTTATAACTTTTCTTAAGTTTTTTTAAAAATTTCATGCGTTAGAAAATTTTTTATGTAGGCTTATAAATAAAGTCTATATAAAAAAGATATAAAGTTATAAATAATAATGTTATAAATATGTATAAAATTATTTACATAGAAATAATTATTGGAAAATAGTTCTTAAATAAAAAGAAACTACTTGATATCTATATTTTATATATAACCGAGTGTTTCAAATATTCAAACGTTATTTTTATTAAAATATTCAAACCATTGAAATAAGATTTTCAACAATATTTGTGAAATAACTATAGGTTCAACCTTAATACTCTATAAGTTAGCGAAAATCGAAATCGATGGTATGAAGAAACAAAATTATTTTATCCACACAGTCCACTATCTATATGGCAGATAGTTATTGCCTGAGAAGTAAACGCCATCTGACTTCCAAAGAAAGCTCTTGGCACAATCTAATTCTCCGACTGTTTGTGCTGTGATCGATCTCAGCTAGACTCGCTCACTCAGTATTGGGCCGGCAGAACTTCTTACTACAGCAGAAGCGCAAGGGAAGAGTTATTCGTAACCAATCTGGTGTATTTCATTCTGTCATCATGTTGGAATAGGAAGACTAATTGGGTTTTCTTTAAGAAAAAGTTGCCCTCTGCTGAAAAAGGCATACTTTAAGAAAGAGAGGACTCCTTTCTTTGTAATTAGTTCTCGGTGAATAAAAGTTAAATTGAGTTACTTAGTGGAGACGTTAACTTCCCAGTTCTTAAGTACATTTCAAGAATGACTGCGCAGTGATAATAGTGGTATAAGTTGCTTTGTTCTGAATTGGAAGTGCGTGGTTCTGTGTACATGGACTTTTAAATAATGATTGTTCCATAAATTTATTTTCAGAATTATTATTTTTTATAATTTAAGAGTATTATTGTGGCATATGTTTCAAATTAAAATTGGGTCGACAAAAATTTGTATGCTCTAGCGCTTGGTGCCATAGGTTTCGGTTTCGAGTCCCGGCTGTGCCATGGGTGTTTGTAGTGGTTCGGAATCTACTTTAAACTGTAGGTCCCGGTCTGTTTAGCCTAAAGTATGCACAAGATGACCGTAGAGCGACAAACGAAACCAAACCAAACCTGAAGATAATATACCTGAAAAAAGTAAATAATTATAATAAACACTTTGCAGTCATATTTTGACTTGCATTGTGATTTGAACTTTATCAATAATATTTTGACCTCACGAATAACATCTGTTAAAGTGGATTCCGAACCATTACAAACATCCATAGCACTACCGAGACTCGAACCTGAAAGTTGCGACAGAGAGCGCCAAAATGCTAATCAATTTATATATTTATATCTATAAAATTATGTACGTAAAAATAATTATGGACAAATAGTTTTTTTTCAATAAAAAGGGACTATTTGATATCTAAATTTTATATATAAATGAAAGTTTCAAATATAGTTCGAAATAAACGTTATATTTTATTAAAAATATTCAAATCGATGAAATAAGCTTTGTTTGGAATAACTATAGGTTCAATCTTAATACTCTATAAGTGTCACGAAATCGATGGTATGAAGAAACAAAGTTCTTCTATCCACTCTCTCCATGGAAGATAGTTATTGCCTGAGAAGTAAACGCCACCTGACTTCCAAAGAAAGCTCTTGGCACAATCTAATTCTCCGACTGTTTGTGCAGTCATCGATCCCGGCCAGACTCGCTCAGTCAGTATTGGCCGGCAGAATTTCCTACTGCAGAAGAACGAGGAAGAGTTATTCGTAACCAATCTGGTGAATTTCATTCTGTCATCATGTTGGAATGGGAAGACTAATTGGGTTTTCTTTAAGAAGAAGTTAGTATCAGTTGAAAAAGGCATACTAGTTTAAGAAAAGATTTTACCAAAAGAGCACTCCTTTCTTTGTAATTAGTTCTCGGTGAATAAAAGTTAAATTGAGTTACTTAGTGGAGAAGTTAACTTCCCAGTTCTTAAGTACATTTCAAGAATGACTGCGGAGTGATAATAGTGGTATAAGTGGCATTGTTCTAGGTTGGAGTGCATAGTTCTTTGGAGTACATGGACTTTTAAATAATAATTATTCATAAATTTATTTTCAGAATTATTATTATTATTATTATTATTTTTTTTTAATTTAAGCGTATTATTGTGGAATATGTTTAAAACTAAAATTAGGTCGATAAAAGTTTGTATAAAGAGAACTCAGAAAATAAATTTTGTAACCGTGCTTCCTCCTACACACTGGTGTTTAAAAGAAATGGTCAGTCAACTTCGAGACTCTAACCCCAGAGGAAGTATGACGCAACCTGCGCTCCCGTTGAGAAATATTTAGTTTACAGTTACTAATCGCGAGAGGAAATAAACCCTGCGTATTAGTCGGCCAACTGACTCTTACCCGGAGAGGAAGTATATTTCAAGCATCCTGCGCGTAGCCGAGTATCGGATTTTCGGCTTAGAAGCGGAGTCCTTCCACAAATTTATATTTTACTGTTCTTTAAATGTGTTAAATATTGTACGTCTCAGTGACCCGCTACGGTCATATGACTCCGGCACCTACAGCTTACAGTGGATTCTGAACCACTACAAACATCCATGGCACCGCCGGAACTCGAACCAGGGACACTGAGCGCCAGAGTGCTAATCAATTTAAACTTTACATAAAATTATTTGGGTAGAAATAATTATTAGCAAATAGTTCTTAAATAAAAAGAAAATATTTGATATCAACATTTTATATATAAGTGACAGTTTCAAATATAGTTCGATATAAACGTTATATTTTATTAAAATATTCATACCAGTGAAATAAGCTTTTTAACAATTTTATTTGGAATATCTATAGGTTTAATCTTAATATTCTATAAGGTTGTACGAAAATCGAAAGCTAATCAATTTATAACTTTATATCTATAAAATTATTTGCTTAGAAATAATTGACAAATGGTTCTTAAATAAAAAGAAACTACTTGATATCTATATTTTATAAATAAGCGAGTGTTTCAAATATTCAAATGTTATTTTTATTAAAATATTCAAACCGTTGAAATACCCTTTTCAACAATTCTGCTTGGAATAACTATAGGTTCAACCTTAATACTCTATATAAGCTTTACGAAAATCGAAATCGATGGTATGAAGAAACAAAGTTTTTCCATCCCCACGGTCCATGGAAGATAGTTATTGTCTGAGAAGTAAACGCCATCTGACTTCCATAGAAAGCTCTTGGCACAATCTAATTCTCCGACTGTTTGTGCAGTGATCGATCCCGGCTACACTCGCTCAGTCAGTATTGGGCCGGCAGAACTTCTTACTGCAGAAGAACGAGGAAGAGTTATTCGTAACCAATCCTTTGTATTTCATTCTGTCATCATGTTGGAATGAGAAGACTAATTGGGTTTTCTTTAAGAAAAAGTTTGCATCTGTTGAAAAAGGCATACTAGTTTAAGAAAAGATTTTACCAAAAGAGCCCTCCTTTCTTTGTAATTAGTTCTCGGTGAATAAAAGTTAAATTGAGTTACTTAGTGGAGAAGTTAACTTCCACTTCTTAAGTACATTTCAAGAATGACTGCGCAGTGATAATAGCGGTATAAGTGGCATTGTTCTGAAATGGAGTGCGTGGTTCTTTGTACGTAGATTTTTAAATGGTAGTTATTTATAAGTTTATTTTCAGAATTATTATTTTTTATAATTTAAGCTTAATATTGTGTATTTTGTTTTAAACTAAAATTCGGTCGAGGAAAGTCTGTACAAAGTGAGCACAGAAAATCAGTTTTGTAACCATGCTTCCTTCTACACACTGTAAAAAGCACTCGCTGTGACGTTTAGGAGAAATGGTTAGTCAGCTTCGAGACTCTCATCCGAGTAAGTATTGCGCTCCGGTTGAGAAACATTTAGTTTATAGTTAATAATCGCGAGTGGAAATATATTTAACTCAACCTTGCGTATTACTTTGCCAACTGACTCTCACCCGGAGAGGAAGTATATTTCACGCATCCTGCGCGTAGCCGAGTATCGGTTTTTCAGCTTAAAAATGGAGTCCTTCCACGAATTTATATTTTACTGTTCTTTTAATGTGTTAAATATTGTACGTCTCAGTGACCCTCTACGATCATATGACACCGGGAACTACAACTTACAGTGGATTCCGAACCACTACAAACATCCATGGCACTGCTGAAATTCGAACCCGAAACCTGTCACACCGAGCGCCAGAGTGCCAATCAATTTATAACTTTAGATCTATAAAATTATTTGAGTAAAAATAATTATTGGCAAATAGTTTTTGCAATAAAAAGGGACTATTTGATATCTAAATTTTATATATAAGTGAAAGTTTCAAATATAGTTCGAAATAAAAGTTATTTTTTATTAAAAATATACAAACCGTTGAAATAAGCTTTTCAACAATGTTTGTGAAATAACTATAGGTTCAACCTTAATACTCTATAAGTTTTACGAAAATCGAAAGCTAATCAATTTATAACTTTATATCTATTAAATTATTTGCGTAGAGATAATTTTTGAAAAATAGTTCTTAAATAAAAAGGAACTACTTGATATCTATATTTTATAAATAAGCGAGTGTTTCAAATATTCAGATGTTATTTTTATTAAAATATTCAAACCATTGAAATACGCTTCTCAACAATTCTGTTTGGAATAACTATAGATTCAACCTTAATACTCTATAAGCTTTACGAAAATCGAAATCGATGGTATGAAGAAACAAAGTTCTTCTATCCACACAGTCCATGGCAGATAGGTATTGTCTGCGAAGTAAACGCAATCTGACTTCCAAAGAAAGCTCTTGGCACAATCTAATTCTCCGACTGTTTGTGCAGTGATCGATCCCGGCTACACTCGCTCAGTCAGTATTGGGCCGGCAGAACTTCTTACTGCAGAAGAACGAGGAAGAGTTATTCGTAACCAATCCTTTGTATTTCATTCTGTCATCATGTTGGAATGAGAAGACTAATTGGGTTTTCTTTAAGAAAAAGTTAGCATCTGCTGAAAAAGGCATACTAGTTTAAGAGAAGATTTTACCAAAAGAGGACTCCTTTATTTGTAATTAGTTCGCGGTGAATTAAAAGTTAAAATGAGTTACTTAATGGAGAAGTTAACTTCCAGTTCTTAAGTACATTTCAGGAATGACTGCGCAGTGATAATAGTTGGTATAAATGGCATTGTTCTGAGTTGGAGAGCGTAATTCTTCGTAGTACATGGACTTTTAAATAAGTTTATTATTGTGGAATAAATTTCAAATTAAAATTAGGTCGATGAAAGTCTGTACAAAGTGAACACTGAAAAACAGTTTTGTAACCGTGATTCCACCTACACATTGTAGAAAGCACTCGCTGTGGCGATTAGGAGAAATGGTTAGTAAGCTTCGAGACTGTCACCCGGGAGGAAGTATAGCGCAACCTGCTCTCCCGCTGATAAGCATTTAGCTTACAGTTAATAATCACGAGAGGAAATATATTTAACTCAACCCTGCGTATTAGTTGGCCAACTGACTCTCACCCGGAGAGGAAGTATATTTCACGCATTCTGCGCGTAGCCGAGTATCGAGTTTTCGGCTTTGAAGTGGAGTCCATGCACGAATTTATATTTTACTATTCTTTAAATGTGTTAAATATTGTACGTCTCAGTGACCCTATACGGTCATGTGACTCTGGCACCTACAGCTACAGTGGATTCTGAACCACTACAAACATCCATGGCACCGCCGGAACTCGAACCCGAAACCTGTGACACCGAGCGCCAGAATGCTAATCAATTTATAACTTTAGATCTATAAAATTAGTTGCGTAAAAATAATTATTGACAAATAGTTCTTAAATAAAAAGAAACTATTTTATATATACATATAATTGAAAGTTTCGAATATTGTTTAAAATAAACGTTATATTTTATTAAAATATTCAAACCGTTGAAATACACTTTTCAACAATTCTTTCAATTTCTTCAATTCCAACTGTTTGGAATAGCTATAGGTTCAACCTTAATACTCTGTATAAGTTTACGAAAATCGAAATCGATGGTATGAAGAAACAAAGTTCTTCTATCCACACAGTCCATGGCAGATAGTTATTGTCTGAGAAGTAAACGCCATCTGACTTCCAAAGCTCTTGGCACAATCTAATTCTCCGACTGTTTGTGCAGTGATCGATTCCCGGCTAGACTCGCCCAGTCAGTATTTGACTGGCAGAATTTCTTACTGCAGAAGAGTTATTCGTAACCAATCTGGTGTATTTCATTCTGTCATCATGTTGGAAGGGGAAGACTAATTGGGTTTTCTTTAAGAAAAAGTTGCTATCTGTTGAAAAAGGCATACTAGTTTAAGAAAAGATTTTACCAAAAGAGCACTCCTTTCTTTGTAATTAGTTCTCGGTGAATAAAAGTTAAATTGAGTTACTTAGTGGAGAAGTTAACTTCCCAGTTCTTAAGTACATTTCAAGAATGACTGCGCAGTGACAAGAGTGGTGTAAGTGGTATTGTTCTGAATTGGAGTGCGTAGTTCTTTGTACGTAGATTTTTAAATAGTAATTATTCATAAGTTTATTTTCAGAATTATAATTTTTTATAATTTAAGCTTATTATTGTGAAATATGTTTCAAACTAAAATTAGGTCGATAAAAATTTGTATGCTCTGGCGCTCGGTACCACAGGTTTCGGGTTCGAGTCCCAGCGGTGCCATGGTTGTTTGTAGTGGTTCGGAATCCACTTTAAACAGTAGGTCCCGGTCTGTTGAGCCTAAAGTATTCACAAGATGACCGTAGAGCGACAAACCAAAACTTAAGATAATATACCTAAAAAAAGTAAATAAATATAATAAACACTTTGCAGTCATATTTTGACTTGCATTGTGATTTGAACTTTATCAATAATATTTTGACTTCACGAATAACATCTGTTAAAGTGGATTCCGAACCATTACAAACATCCATGGCACCGCCGGAACTCAAACCTGAAACCTGTGACACTGAACGCCAGAGTGCTAATCAATTTATAACTTTAGATCTATAAAATTATTATTTTAAAAATAATTATTGACAAATAGTTTTTTTCAATAAAAAGGGACTATTTAATATCTGCATTTTATATATAAGCGACTGTTTCAAATATTCAAACGTTATTTTTATAAAAATATTCAAACCTTTGAAATACGCTTTTCTACAATTCTGTTTGGAATAACTATAGATTCAACCTTAATACTCTATATAAGCTTTACGAAACTCGAAATCGATGGTATGAAGAAACAAAGTTATTCTATCCACTCTCTCCATGGAAGATAGTTATTAGAGAGTTTTTGCATACCGTACGTTAGTTACCGTAGGACGTCCGTTAGCTTTTTCTCCGTAACGCGCATGCTCATAGGAAACTGCGCATGCGCGCTAGGGAGAAAAAGCTAACGGACGTCCTACGGTAACTAACGTACGGTATGCAAAAACTCTCTATTGTCTGAGAAGTAAACGCCATCTGACTTCCAAAGAAAGCTCTTGGCACAATCTAATTCTCCGACTGTTTGTGCAGTCATCGATCCCGGCCAGACTCCGCTCAGTATTGGGCCGGCAGAATTTCTTACTGCAGAAGAACGAGGAAGAGTTATTCGTAACCAATCTGGTGTATTTCGTTCTGACATGATGTTGGGATAGGAAGACTAATTGGGTTTTCTTTAAGAAAAAGTTAGCATCTGCTGAAAAAGGCATACTAGTTTAAGAGAAGATTTTACCAAAAGAGCACTCCTTTCTTTGTAATTAGTTCTCGGTGAATAAAAGTTAAATTGAGTTACTTAGTGGAGAAGTTAATTTCCCAGTTCTTAAGTACATTTTAAGAATGACTGCGCAGTGATAATAGTGGTATTGTTCTGAATTGGAGTGCGTAGTTCTTTGTACATGGACTTTTAAATAATAATTATTCATAATTTTTTTTTTCAGAATTATTATTTTTTAATTTAAGCGTATTATTGTGGAATATGTTTCAAATTAAAATTGGGTCCATGAATGTCTGTACAAAGTGAACACAGAAAATCAGTTTTGTAATCGTGCTTCCTCCTAGACACTGGCAAGAGCACCCCCTGTAGCATTCAGGATAAATAGTTACCCCTCATTCCAGATTGTGTTTTAAATTCACTAATTCACAGTGTATATTCTGCTACGCATATCGTCAAAAGCAATGAATCTTAAGTGTATCATCAATTGAAGAAGCCCGACTCGTGGCTCAGTGTCAACGCTCGCCGCTGAAGCATTAAGGCTGAGATTCATTCCGCTGGCGGCTTTGTTGTAGACACTGTTTCAAAAAACGAGGAAACTCGAGGGAATTTGTGATGTTCAGTATCTTGCCTCGTGAGTCGGACTATGTGGTGGGAATTTTCGGCTTTCCTCCCATAAGATACGCAAATGCGGGGTAGTTACTCCTAAAAGTCTTTCCGGAAGGTACTTTCCTTCTTCTTCATGGTCACGAAGCCAAGTCATACTTCTACCAACGGGTGCTTCATCACAACTGAAGCTGCCCCCTTCCTTCTTCCATGAGAACACACAGGTTCTTGGACTTGGTTTAGATGTTGGTGTCGATCGATAAGAAATAACAAAACAACAGTAAAAAATGAATAGACAAAATGTTATAGCACTTTTTTTACTGAAAAAAAGTAAAAGTTTGTTTTATGAATTAATAAAAGTTTACTGAAAAAAAATAATAATAAAAGTTTGTTTTATGAATCTATAATTAACATTTTTAAATGTCGATGTTACCATATTTAGCAATTCTATAGTAATCTTTTAAACTCGATTATTTTTATTTGCATTTTAAAGATCTACTTAATTATTGAATTGAATAATTAAATTTGCTTTTAAAAAGAATAAATCAATTTTTAAAAAAAACTTACAAATAATAAAACATGTAAGTTTTATTAAATTTGAGTCTGTTCGTTTGAATATTGGAAAGTGATGTGCAAGAAACTTAAATATGTAATCTGAAGTTGGTTAATGAATTTAATTGCATAAATTTAATAAAGTAACCTCTTTATTGAAGCAATGGCTATACTATAATTACTAAATTCAATTATCAATGTTTGATTAATAAATTTAAAAATATTTTTTTCTGAAATAGTCTTGTTCTCTAAAAATCAACATATTTCCATGATAATTAATTTAATATTTGACGTTTCTTCATCAAATATTATTTACATTTATCTTAAATATAAAGAAGAACTACTTTTAAGAAAGTAAAGAAATTATCTACTGTAATTAAATTATTAAATTACGTTATAAATTATTGTAATGTAATTTATAAATAATTATTACCTTAAGTAATTAAGTTAGCATTATTTTTGAATGATTTGTTTGCATTTAAAATTAACTGATTCTTTGTTCATTGTTTTTGAATATTCAGCAATCCAATTTATAGAAATTATAAGCAATTAGTTATTCTATTGTATGAATAATATGATTTATTTTTTTAATTAGATTTTTTTTTCTATCGTCAACTGAATATTTCTAAAAGTATATTTATTTGTATTATTTTTAAAACCTCATTTTTAATTCTTATGCAAGAAAATCTCTTAGTGAACTTAATTAGCTATATACCCTTAAAATATTTTTTATTGTTATTCTACTTCTTTTTAAGTCGAGTTATTCTTTATAATGCATTGTATTAAAATTGCGAGATTTTAATTTTTTTAGCTTGCATAATATGGAAGGACATACTTTTTTTATTTAAAACTTTACATGTAATTAAAACATTATTTTTATATTAAACGTTGTTTATTAAAACAACAGAAATATTTTTTTCACGTGTAAAATTTACTGTATTACTGTGCCCAAAAAGTAAGACCAATTATTTTTTTTTCTTCAAAAACTCTTTATTTATTCTTCCAAATTTAATTCAGCGCCTTCAAAGTAATCCCCTCCGGACGCAATGCACTTATGCCAACTTTTTTTCCAATCCTCAATGCACGCTAAAAAGTCATCGGAAGGGATAGCCTTCAAAGAGCCCGGCGATTCACGTTGAATCTATTCAATCGACTCAAAACGGTATCCCCGGAGTGGTCTTTTGAATTTAGGGAATAGCCAGAAGTCGCACGGTGTGAATACGGGGGTTGTGGAACGTTATGGGTTTCATTTTTGGCGAAAAAATCACGAAGAATCAATGCAGAGTGAGCTGGCGCATTCAGTGTTTTCGGTATCAATCGAGATTTGACGCGTTTGATGACCAAAATGAAATTGTCCTATCCTTTTGATTGAATTTTTAAATTTACATTTGAAGATTAAATTTTATCTTTTTTTAGTAGTTGTTGTAAGATAATTTATTTACTGTAATTCTTCCCTTAAAGATATAATGTCTTTCCTTTTTCTTCTTTTAAGAAAATTAATTAATACATCGATATTGATTTTATGTTTAACCTCGCATTCCATTGCTGAAATGTTTTTTACAACTGATTCAACTTTATAGTACCATTTCGTCATTTTATTAAGAATAATGAATAAAAAGATTGCATATGAGGCTTAATGCAATTACTTAAAAAAAAACTTTAAAGAAATGAATTGAGAAATAAATTCTTAAAATGAATTGCGAAATAAATTATTAAAATGAATAGTAACAATTTTACTAATACATCAACATTAATTTTATGTTTAACCTCTCACATTCCAATGCTGTAAATACTTTTTACAACTGATTCAACTTCATAGTACCATTTCGTCTTTTTATTAAGAGTAATGAATAAAAGAATTGCATTTGAAGTTAAATGCACTTGCTTTAAAAAAAAAAGTCTTTAAGAAATGAATTAGGAAATAAATTCTTAAATTGAATGGTAACAATTTTACTAATACATCAACATTGATGTTATGTTTAGCCCTTCACATTCCATGGGCTGTAAATACTTTTTTCGACATCAGTTAAAATAAATGAAGTTCGTTCAACTTCATTTATTTTAACTGATGATTTTATTTGATGATTTATTTTAACTAATAAAAGTGTAGGTAGTTATTATTGTAAATTATTATGTTATCATTGAAATGAAATGAATGAAATTAGTACAATGAAGTTGAACCATTGTACCATTTAGTTCTTTTATTAAAAGTAATGAAGTAAAGGATTGTATTTGAAGCTAAAAGCAATTACTTAAAAAAGAAATCTTTAAAGAAAGGAATTGGGAAATAAATTCTTAAAATGAACAGTAACAGTTATACTAATACATCAACTTTGATTTTATGTTTAACCCCTCACATTGATGATAATATTTCTTTACATCTATTTCAACTTCATAATACCATTTCGTCCTTTTATTAAAAGTAATTTCTGTTTGAGTTAAATGCAATTACTTAAAAAAAATTTTATATGAATTTTGAAATAAGTAACAATTTTACAGACAAATAATGGTAACAATTTTACAGACAATCGTAACATATTTAAAAACAATTTTTACAAAAAGTATTTAAAAAAAAAAAAAAACTAATAAAAGTGTATGTAGTTATTATTTTTTTTTTATATTAAAATCATCAGTTTATATTCCAAAGAAATCTTCTCTGATAAACTTTAAAAGAACGTGGGAAGAAAAGCAAAGAATCACAGAGAGGTGGGGAATGATCTACCAAATGAAAGTAATTTCAAAAGGAAATCAAACACCAACGCACTACAACTCTTCTGTCTATTGAACTTCACTGAACTCGTTCTTTGACTCTGCGTGCTGTTAAACATGACCTAATAAGTCTCGACCACAAAAGGAGACTTCTCCCATGCCTTGTTGTTGTTAATTGTAACATTGAACTAGCTTCATTTGGTGTCGAATCGTGATTAGAACTATTTGACTCCTTGATTGCCATTAGGTGCTTCAGGATATTTTCCCTTTTTTCTTTATTGACTTCTTTTCTTTTTACTTTCCTTTGATCAGCTTGGTTAGTGACTTGATACAAAAGACCTTTCATACTTAAAACTGTCTCTGGCATTTTTCTTTTTTTTTTTTTTTTAAATTTTATATGAAATTCCTTATGAGGAAGATGTTTGATATTGGTTCGTGACCTAAAATATTTGACCTACAGATTTTAATTGGTTTTATTTATAATTTGCACTTTTTGTATTGGTGTTTCGTTTTTGCTGGTTGATTCGAAAGTGATTTTTATACATTGTATTTAACTTTGTGAGAAAAAATTGTTGTCTTGTATTAAAATTTGTCTAATAATTTTTTACATGTTTTGTTTTTTTTTAAATTTTAGACCAAATTCCATATCAGGAATATGTTTGATATTTAACCATGACTTAAAATATTTGACCTAGAGATTTTAATTGGTTTTATTTATAATTTTCAACTTTTTGTATTGGTGTTTCGTTTCTGTTAGTTAATTCGAAAGTGATTTTTATACATTGTTTAACTTCTAGGACAAATGTAAAAGATAATTGTTCAGGGCGATAATTTGTCTAATAATGTTTTAAATGTTTTTTTTAATTTGAAATTTTATACCAAATTCCATATCAGGAATATGTTTCATATTAAACCATGACCTAAAATATTTGACCTAGAGATATTAATTGGTTTTATTTTAAAATGTGTATATTTTATTAGTGTTTCGTTTTTGCTAATTAATTCAAAAGTGATTTTTATACATTGTTATTTTTATTGGGAATTGTATAAATTAAATCTTGGGTGATTTGCAAAAAGTATTTTTTTTTTTTTTTTTTTTTTTAGAATAAATATAGATTGAATTAAATAGGTTCATAGTTTTTTTACGTACATTGGAGAGAGAGCAAACTAATACATTTAAAAAATGTCTAATTTTTTAAGTATTTATTTATTTTACATATAGTTTTTTTCCCCTAAAGTGAAGAACATTGTTTTGCGTCATATTTTATAAAAAGAAAAGTATTATTTGGGTTAAAATACACATTTTACATTGTTTTAATCATTTTTCCTTTATGGATATATTTAATAATATGGAGTATTTTAAGAATATTTGTGTAAAATTTCATTTGAAAATTTTATCGTAATTTCACTTAATTCTTACCATTATTTACAATAACTTACGTGAAGATTTTATACTTTATAAGAAAATATTTTCGAAAAGAAATGGTTTTAGTTGGTGTTAATTTGATTGAATTTTTAAATTGATAATATAAATAGTGATGTGAAACGAGTTGATATTGTCAATGATTATATGGTATCATTAATTTCTTCGTTTAATTAACCGAAATAAGATACCTTTCTTAGTGTTTGAAAAATTGGAATTAAAAATTTACAGAAATATTTCTTGATGTCCTGTAATATAATTACAAACTATTTTGATTAATCATTTTTTTAAGTTTATAAAATCCTTAACTGACAACCAATTTCTTCATCATTACAAATATCTTTATCGTTTAAGAATATTTCGTTGTTCCCAATCTACTATTGCTACCAAACGTAAATCAATGAGCCATAATTTTGTCAAATATAATGCATGTCTTTATTTATTAAAATAATTATGAGACCACACGGGTTCTTAAACTTGGTCTAGATGTTGCTGCCTACCAAGTGGGATAAGAATGTACAAACACAAATTTATTAACATAAATATAGTAGTTGAATGTCTCTGTTTGCTTTGTTAGTGTGTTAATTTTTATTCTTTGTCTTTTATATAGAAAAGAACGTTAGTATGTAGGTAGAAAAAACGAGTGGATTGACATTATTATCGTGAACTCAGGAATCCTATTTCGTTGCGAGCCGTTCGCATTTCCTCTTAATCCTAGTATTTGTTTCATCAAGAGGACGGCATAATTGGAATTCCTATGGTCCGCTGTTCCAATTTTCTTATTCCTCTGTTTCTGTTGGCTTAATTCACTTAGATGTAAGAGCTGCAACAATTCCGTCCTACTGATACCCGATCTGCTTTTGCTAAATATCAAAGATTCGTTTCTATCCTATCAATAGATCACGCTCTTGAATGCTCATTTTTTCAGTTGCTTATACGGTGATTGCGATTTATTCAAAACTATAACATTAATTTTATTTTTATTTTTCATTCTTTATTATTATTATTATTTAAGTTTTATTGAAATTGTATGGTAAAATCAATTCTTGCCTTAAAGATAAAAATCAATTGTACCTATGCCTTAAAGATAATATACCTAAAAAAAAAAAAATAAATAAACACTATTTGCGATCATATTTTGACTTATTTTGGGATTTGAAATTTATCAACAAGATTTTGACTTGACAAATATTATCCCTCTCATGATTAGGTAGTAATTTTTTTCTTTGTATATCAACGGTGTTTTTTTGTACTCTTTTAAATTTACCACGAATAACTCATTCTGCCATTTCTCCACAGGAATGACGAATGGATTATTTTCTTTTATACTTGTGATTTCCCCTGTTACTTAAACAGTGAAGAAATTTATTCAAAACTATAATACTAATTTTATTATTTTTCGTTTTATTGAAGTAATTTATAATAAACTCCATTCTTGTTAGAGTTTTAAGCTATGTTAAAGATAATATACCTCAAAAAATAAAAAATGTTAATAAACACTGTTTGCAATCATATTTTGAGTTACAATAGGATTTGAACTTTATCGACAACATTTCGACTCCACGAATATCATCTCTCTCATTAATGTAATTTTTTTAACCTTGTATATAACTAGATTTTTTGTACTCTTTTAAATTTACCACGAATAATCCATTCTGTTATTCCTTTACAGGAATAACAAATGTATTATTTTCTTCTATATTTGGTGGTTTTTCCTGTTGCTTATACAGTGAATGTAAAGTATTCAAAATGAAAATCATTTAATCTTTGTTGCATTTTTATTCAGATAATTTATAGTTAACCGAATTCTAGTTATAATTTTATCCTATGTATTATAAATAATGTGCCCTATTCGTGGTTCAGTGACAACGTGCGTCGCTGGTGAGCAGTAGGTGTTGAGATTTAATTCGCTGGCAACTTTGTTGTAGACACTGTTTCAAAAAACGATGAGTCTCGATGGCGTTTGTGATGTTCAACATCTTGCCTTGTTAATCGGATTACTTGTTGGGAGTTTACTAGGTTTTCTCTCATACGATATGTAAATGTGTAGTAGTCCCCTCCCCCTAAAAGCCCTCCCGGAAGGCATCACAACAGAATCTGCCCCTTTCTTTCCTTCCATGAGTATATTTCTCACGAGGTGACCTTCCTCACTGCAGGGCACTGATGATTAGATACATAAATGATGTACCGAAAACAATAAATAATCTTAATAAACACTGTCTGTGTGTTGTAAGAAATTATAATTCAGTAATATTACTACAATCATATCTTGACCTACAAATATTCTGATGTGAATCATTTCAACAACATTTTGATTGAATATCGTGAACCAGGTGTATTATTATTATTTTTTTTTTCATTAGAAGGCTTTTTTTGTACTCAGCGTTTACCATAAATAGCTCAATCTGCGTGCCACATGGAAGAAATCCGGAAAAACCCCACCATACAAACCAATTGTCGATGCGAAACTCGTACACACATGTCACAATCGCCATTGATCCTTGTCTCTGAAAGCAATGATTCCAATGAACTCTTCCGCTCCCACAGTTTGTCTAAACATGGTCATGGTTTATTCCAAATATATCTCGAAAGATTTAAGATAATGTTTGCTCCTATAGCAACTAAAGAACTGTTTTGCTATGCAACTACTTGTCCTTTAACAGAATAATCAGCATCTTAAAAATCCTCTCTAAATAATTTTGCATTCAATGGCTTAGAAATGTAATTTACAACTTTTGGACTAGGGTGAAAAATCATAAATTTTACTGAAGAAAACATCAACAAATAATCATATCAAGAAATTCTTATTACTGCAATATTAACTAAATTCTCTGGTCCCGTTAATTCACCGTTAATGCAATAACATTTTATTTTATACCCCAATAATTCGACGCTATCATTACATTTTTATACTATGCCATATCATATTTTCATATCATGTTTATAACCATTGTTTATTCTTCTTTATTGCATTTATTTCATTTCACTTAAGCTTATGTTAGTTTGTGCCATGTAATATTATGCCATATTTTTTTTTATCTGTCTGAAGATTCAATGTATTCTTGTAAGCCCACAATTGAAATTTTTGTCATTAAATATTTTATTATTATTTTTAAATTAATAATTCAGAAAAATAGACCCTGGTTTAAAAGTTGATTGACTGGGGACTATACAGACCTGGATACGTGGGAGAAGTAGGAAGTAAAATAAAATACTCCTGCACGTTAATTGTGCATATTACCACTGGTCTATGAGTAGGATGACCCAGTAGCTTCAAATGGTGAGCGAGGGTTAGATTATGGTTGTTGTTATTGTTTAAGAATGCGAATATTCCATGATTGGAATAGTTATTGTTTAAGAATGAGGAGATTCTATGATTGGAATAGTTATTGTAAACGTCTTGCATTGACAATCATGTATGCCTAATTGAAGTTATCCGGTATTATGTTTTGTAAGATATGCTAATGTGTGATTGTATCAATGGAGAGACAATAACACTCTTCTATCGAGTAGAGACTTTTAATATATTCTATGTGAAAAACAAGATCTTTATTTTAAAAATCATATATTCTGCTTATTCATGCTTATTACACTTTGTTCGTCATTGTCATTAATTATATTTGAGAATTGCGATGCATTGTGTTTAGGAGGAAGCGAAGGCAAATGTTTTCAAAAGAGAAATTTTTTTAGAAGAATAATTCTAACAAAATATCTTCATAAATTGTTACTTCTAATACAAGTGTCGGATTGAATGAAAATCAATTTTGTAGTTTCTAAATATAATATGTCCAGGGCCACAAGGACAATGAAATCAAACATTTCATCACACCTGAATCATGGACGCTAATCCAATTCACATTCGAAACGTGAAATTGTTCTCTTGACAAAAAAGTAGAAAGAAGCAATCAATAAAAGCTATAAAAAATTTAAAATTTTGTATGAATATTGAAGTTCCAGATGCTATTTGTAGTTAGTTCCAAATTGAATTGACACAATACGATTGTATATTTATTTCATTTCGTACATTTTTGTGTGTAATTTGTTTTAATGTGTTTTATTTTTTTTTAAATTTCCAAGTTCAAATATATTGTAACCTCTTGCCCCATACTAGACTTATAATGGCTTCAAGAAGAGGGTCACTTTCAAGTTCATTGTAACACTTTAATTTTTATTTACAAACATTAAATATATATATTCCTTCACTTCTCACTGGAGTGGACACTTCCTCAGCCCATGTTCTATCACCTATCACGATGCAACAACTCATGATTTAGTCCATATTCCATCTGCAATTGTTTCGATCTGTGAAGGTCGCACAGACAATCGCTAATTTCATAAGGTCTCATATTATTCAGGACACTGAATATCTGCTATCAGATTTGAGTGGCAGGTTGTTCTCATTAGTACAAAACACTAATTTCATGTAATATCACCCACAACACTGCTTATATGCTGTTAAATTTGAGTGATACGTTGTTACTATGTACTTGTCAAAGAATATACATTCCTCTCTCCCGAGAACAAAATGCCACAACTCTTTCCGTGGGAAAAAATGCTACAATATCATTGCTACATAATTTACTGTTATTCATATTATAATGTCTTAATTTTTATTATGCAAATTATAATTCATTCTATGTGTCTAAGAGTTAACTAAAAATATGTAAAAAATGCCATTATTTATTTTCATTGATGTTAAGTGATGAAATTTATAAGAATGAACTATTAAACATTTCAAAGCTAGAAAAAGTTTGGAACTGTTTGATTAACCAAGTAAATAGCTAATTTACATCGTTGTTTATTGGAAAAATTAATTTATGACTACGCCTGCTGAGCACTGATAACGTTTAGGACTTGAAAAGTTTTGGGTCTCATATCATTTTTAACTCGTTTCAAAATTTTAATAGTTATGAAAGGATAATAAATTTCATGTGGGAAGTTTACTGTCCCATAAAATATTTAACTAGAATCCCAAATATGAAGCATTATAAAGAGTTTATCATTTAAATTTTCTTGCTGATTTAATTTTCAAAATTTATTTTTTGTCTGATTAGAAATAAATTAAAATCGAAAATTATTGCTAAGCAAGTTGAAATATATTTTAAATATAATAATTTATAAAATATACTTAAGAAAATTATTTCAAATGAAAAAATTAATTTGTTAGTCATAAAAGAATATAAGACCACAACAATTCATTTTTCGAAATATAGATAAATTCAGTCATTTAATGTAAAAATTGAAACAAGGAAATTTAATAGCAAAATATATAACATAATATAAATTTGTGTAAAGTTTATTGAAGAAATCTTGCTATTTAAATATATAGAAATCGAAATATATCAGATTACTGGTTGAGTTCTGTAAAATTTCTCGAAGTTATAGGAAACCATAATATTTTTCAAGCTGAACAAACCATAACCGGAAATTTGAATCCCAATCTTGGTTTCAAAATGACTGTAAAAGCACTTGGTGGAAAAAAGAACATCGTTTTGAAATAGTTCCGTTTAAAAATTTTTTGTAACAATATAGTAGAATAAAGAAATATGTCTGCTTGGTTCTGATATCTATTGTAGTGCAGGTAAAGTCGCTGTTTTATTCTAGTGTTAGTAATTGACTTATTTCAAAGAAGGTTTTTTTAACATATTATTTTTTTCAAGTTAAGGACATTGTTTTCAAGCATTAAACTTCCTTGTTCAAATTCTTTTAATTTTTTAACATTTTCTTGTTTTTTCTGCTAATAAGAATTTTTTAATCAAGAAACAATGGTGGTAAATTTTAAAAAATTGTACTTTTATTCTTAACTTAAAGTATATGTCAGCTTTATTTTCCCCGTGCGTTTCTAGCGAATTTGTGCGAGCCTTGGACCAAGTATGCACAAACTTATGAAGGCTACTTGTCTGACACAACACGCACTCACAAAAATTATTTAATGCACGCAACATTCACCATATTATATATACATCAGTTCGTTATATATATATATATATATAATATATCATCTAATTCTTCACTATATCATTTCTTTATATATATTAAGCGAAGAATTAGATGTTGTCATTTAATAAGTGTTTTAGTATTTTATTCGCCGGACTCGTGGCTCAGTGGCAATGTGCGCCGCTGGTGAGCATTAGGACAGAGGTTCAATCCGCTGGCGGCTTTGTTGTAGACATTGTTTCCAAAACCGAGTGGACTCGATGGCGTTTGCATGCTCAGCATCTTGCCTCGTGAATCGGACTACCTGGTGGAAGTCTTAAAGATATTTTTTAAAAAAATGTAAAACAACAGTTTCTACTTTGTTTACCGTAATCCCAATCTTAAAGTGGAACAATTGTTTCTTTGACGCAGTGTTTTTGGCAATAAATATCGTAATTAAAAGAAAATTACCCAGATAAAGGGTATAAAGATTACTAGCCTCACGGCTAGAAATTAAAAAAAGCACATGTCTGTATTAAATTGGAAAACAATGGGTAAAATATTATTCTAATATTGAAAGTGTTTTTTTATTATTATTATTAGTATTATGTTTATTATTATTGAATGCTAGTCATGCTCTCTGTTTTAACCTTTCATCAAAATCTGAAAATCTTTCAAAAAAATTTTCCACTTATATTTTTTAGGTGAAATGATAAAGCCGGAAAATTATCAGCATACAGTGGTGTATGCATTTCTGCCTTAAACCAGATGCAAAATGACATTATTTCCCGGAATGAGTCATTTGGCGGGTTGGCGCAGGTGGTTCGAATATTACGCCAGCCACCTGGCCTTAAATACTCCGCAAAACTTTTTAAATGGTTTTCGTACGCATAATATTCGCCAAAACTCACAAATATAATCTCCTTAATGTCCTGTATTTACAACATTAAGCCTATTTTAAGATGAAAGCTAAGCAGAATATGCAAAAATATTAGGGTGTTTATTATTCTTTTATTTTTGGATGTTATGTAACAATTTTTTAAACAGCTTTTTAATAAATCGCAACAAAAATATATTGTAGCTAAGACTTATACAAGTAATTTTGATGTGTTACTCAATTTATTTTACATTAACAATCTATGAATAGCAGACTTATGTTTGATTACTTTGAAAGTAAAAAATTTTTAATATCAATCACAAATAACGCCTACTTGTAGCTACTTTGTAGTAGTTACTATTACTACAAAGTTTACGTACTAGTTTATTAGTACTTGTAACTACTTTGTACTACTACCTGTAGCTTTTTTAGCCTGCTTGTATGCATGAAGAAATATTTGATGGTAAAAATATAAAAAATAATAAACGGTATTAATGTGATATTCAAAAAAGAATCAAGATTTTTATTACTTTTAGATTAAAATCTAGAATTTCCTATTTCATACTATTTATAAATTCATTCATAATTACAGTTCGCATTCATTCACAAAAAGTTTAAATTTATTTAATTATTAATTAAAAAATTAATTTTATTAATGATCGAAAATAATTTATATATATGCTATTACATATGCAAATTTTTGGGGTTTTTTTTATAAATTTTTCATTTACTTAAGATCTCGTCGTTTCTGCAGACACCTTTCAGTTTTCATTCATATTGAATGAGACACGTAATTGACAGTCAGCAGAAAAAGGAGAACTTCGTCAAACCTTTGCATTGTCTCCACAACTTAAGCGCCTTTAATCACTTACTAGGTTTTTAATGCTCTATTGAAACACCTATTGTGATCTCTAACTATGCTTTAAAGCTTATTATTTTAAAGAAAAAAAAAAAAAAAAAAAAAAAAAAAAAAAAAAAAACTTATTAATTAAATTTTTAAAAATGATATTCATACAGGAATAGAAAAATGCTATAATATACTTTCATGATAATATTTTTTTTCTTTCTCTTTACACGAAATTTTTAAGAAAGTAACTTTTGTTTACCAGCAAAATAGAATTATTTACTATTCTAGAGTGAGAAAAAATTATCATTTCGGTACTAATATTTAAATCTATAAAAAAATAATAATTGAATAAAAATATCTGCTGGTACAATGCGATTGCTAAGTGACACTTTTCCAACTATTTTTATGTATCATCTATTAAATGTAAGGATTTTAGGTACTGCTACAGTTATTTTTTAATTATTATTAAAAACATAACTTAAAAATAAAATAATGTATATTAGTAAAGAAATGGAAATTCTTTGTATATAAAGTGTCTATGTGTATCTTGCAGTAGTAGCATTTATTTATAACATTTAGAAATCCATTTTTTTTCTTTGGATTTATGATTATTTTTATCTGGTGCGCAACGAAAAATCGTAAAAAAATTCTTTTGAATAATTAAATTAAATCCTCATTTTTAATTGTTAATATTTCACGCCAGGCGTCATCTGGTGTCCTAATGATGCTTACTAATGACTACCTCAACACTGATGATATTAAAATGCCGCCAAACTCGTGTTCGAATGATTATGCTAAGTTTTCTATTTTCACGAATGGTGAAATGTGTTTATAAATGTTATTGTGCGGCATATTTCCATTGAAATTTTCATTTTTTTAGCTTTTATTGATTTTTTTTGGATTGATTTGGTATCTTTTATAAGTTAAGAAAATTAAAAATTATGTAATATCACTGAATATGTAACACTGAATCATATTTATTAGTTGCCACTTATAGAAGGTTTATAAATAACATAAAATGAAATTTACTGGTAATTTGGCAGGTATGTTGATCATTATTTTTGTACAGACATAGTTGAACACATTGAATTTTAATAGAGGATATATATTTTTTGTGTTTGTGTGTGTTCTTATAAAAAGAAAAATAATTACTTGTTGAATCAAGCACGCATATTAAGAAGGGTTCACAAATGACATAAAATAAAATATGCAGATCATTTGGCCAATATGTTTTTTAAACCATGATGAAACAATATTTTTGTACAGACATAATTGAACAAATTAAATTTTTATAGAGGATATATATATATATATTTGTGTGGGTTTCTTATAAAAAGAAGAAAATTACTTGTTGAATCAAGCACGCAAATTAAGCACATCCTTCAGTTGCTTCCTTAAACTAAAAATCCATTGCTTCACTGGACTTGATGCGTTTCAAAACTTCTTGTGCGTTGTCAGCTCTTTCAGCACAATTCCGCGAGCCCCTTCGTCTCGTTTGAATCATATATATTAGCCGACACTTATATAGAAAGGTTTAGAGATGACATGGAATGAAATTTTCTGATAGTTTGGCCGATATGTCTTTTTTAAACCGTGATGATTCATTATTTTTGTACAGACATAATTGAACACATTGAATTTTATTACAGGATATTTTTTTTTTGTGTGTGTTCTTATAGAAAGAAAAAAAATTACTTGTTGAATCAAGCACATTGTTGCACCTTAAACTAAAGCAAACTAAGCATCAAGCACATTGCACCTTAAACTAAAAAATACATTGCTCCACTTGACTTGATGCGTTTCAAAACTTTTTAACTTCTTGTTCGTTATTATCTCTTTCAATTTACATCTTTCTCTATTAGCCTCTCTTGTGTTGCTTGGATCATATATATATATTAGTTGGCACTCATAGAATGGTTTAGAAATGAAATTTACTGATAATTTAGCCAATATGTTTTTGTTTTTTTTAAACTATGATGAATCAATGTTTTTTGTATAGGCATAATTTAAATACATTGCATTTTAATAGAGGATATATTTTTTGTGTTCTTATAGAAAGAAACAAAAAGTTACTTGTTGAATCAAGCGCGCATATTAAGAAGGGTTCATAAATTATAGCACTTATAGAAGGGTTCATAAATGACATAGAATGAACTTTACTGATAATTTGGCAGATATGTTTTTTAAATCGGGGTGAATCATTATTTTTGTTTATAAATGGCATAATATTTTTGTTCATATTAAGAAGGGTTCATAAATAACATAGAATGAAATTTATTGATAATTTGGCCAATATGTTTTTTTTTTTTAAAAACTATGATGAATCAATGTTTTTTGTATAGGCATAATTTAAATACATTGCATTTTAATAGAGGATATAATTTTTGTGTTCTTATAGAAAGAAAAAAAAAGTTACTTGTTGAATCAAGCGCGCATATTAAGCAGGGTTCATAAATGATAG
The DNA here is from genome assembly GCA_021605075.1 of Caerostris darwini. Lineage (NCBI taxonomy): Eukaryota > Metazoa > Arthropoda > Arachnida > Araneae > Araneidae > Caerostris > Caerostris darwini. The sequence continues at coordinate 245,107 of BPLQ01013440.1, read as the reverse complement.
CACTTATAGAAGGGTTCATAAATGATAGCACTTGTAGAAGGGTTCAGAAATGATAGCACTTATAGAAGGGTTCATAAATGATAGCACTTATAGAAGGGTTCAGAAATGATAGCACTTATAGAAGGGTTCAGAAATGATAGCACTTGTAGAAGGGTTCATAAATGATAGCACTTGTAGAAGGGTTCATAAATGATAGCACTTGTAGAAGGGTTCATAAATGATAGCACTTATAGAAGGGCGCATAAATGACATAGAACGAACTTTACTGATAATTTGGCAGATATGTTTTTTAAACCGGGGTGAATCATTATTTTTGTTTATAAATGGCGTAATATTTTTGTTCATATTAAGAAGGGTTCATAAATAACATAGAATGAAATTTATTGATAATTTGGCCGATGATATGTTTTTTTAAACCGTGATGAATTAATATTTTTGTACAAACATAATTCAACACATTGAATTTTATTACAGGTTATATTTGTGCGTGTGTATGTGTGGTGTTCTTATAGAAAGAAACAAAATCACTTGCTGAATCAAGCATTCAAATTAAGCACATCCTTCAGTTGCTTCCTTAAATTAAAAAATACATTGCTTCACTTGACTTGATGCGTTTCAAAACTTCTTGTCCGTTGTCAGCACAATTCATGGAGCCTCTTCGTCTCATTTTGCATTTCCAAATCCGCTTCCTGTACGGAATATAATGCGTCTTAATAAACGACCTTTCGCTTCTGCGCGGTAAACCACCTGACTGTCCAAATGACCCAGTATTCGTGGCCTTCATTTTCGCTGAGCTTGACCCACTGATGGCCATCTCTGGGCTGACGAAAATAGAGGCGTTTTACCAGTCCTGCCAGATGCTACCGGATTTCGTTTCCATTTGTTGTTTTCGGTTTTTTTTTGTAACGTAAAGTCTGGTTTAGTTGTTTACTAAGCGCTAACTTTGAGAATAGATAGTAAATATCGTCTTCAGGCTAATGCGAATCCTGGTGATTTTTTGTTGGACTACTTTCAGTGTTTGTTATACTTTTTTTGGCTTTGTTTGTCGTGTCGAAAGTTTATCTAAGATAATAGATGGGTTTGTGTGTTACATAATTGTGAGAAACATGAAAGTGTTGAAAATAGGATTTCCAAGGTTATTCAATCGTGTGAATTAATTTAAGGAAATTTGGTAGGAATATGAATTCTAAATGTATTCATTTTGTTTTGATTTACGGTTACTTCTACGGATGCAGTTACTTTTTTTTTAAATTTTGTGTAAAATTTTAAGTAAATTACGACAAACAAATATGGAACTATTAAAAATAAAATAAATAGGCATTAATTTCTAATAAACTCCATGATGAATTAATACATTTAATTCAATGCGATGTAAGAAAATGCATTCTTATGCTGACGAATTTGAAATAAAATGAATGTGTATTAATTTCCAATAAACTTCATGGTAAATTGACACATTTAATTCGATGCAATATAAGAAAATACATTCTTATGCTCGAGAACTTATCTCTATTGAATAATTTTTATGAAATTTAATTTTTAAATAAGTTAATATCGATTCTAAATTAACTTTAAAAGAAAATGACTCTAAACTGTCCAATATAATGTTTCGCAACTTTTGTGAAGTACAGAAGTCATAATTTTTTTTCAGAAAGAAAAATGCTTTCTTCTTTTTAAGGCTTAATAAAAATTGAATTTTTTTGTTCAGTAAATCTTCCTCTTTCCTTCAGAAAATAAATTAAATCTACTTTGATTTGGTCATTAACTTTGTTAAGCGCATTACTGTTTACATAGTAGATGCATATTTCAATCACACTATGTTATTATAAAGAATTAGGAGTGTTTTTGACTCAATGTCGGCTATGTAAGTTGTCAAGAAAATGTATTAATGACTTTCGTAAACTAAAGAATAGAATGGTGATGGATCCGACATAAAATCATACTGGAAAATTAAATATTTGATATAGGGAAAAAAGTTAGTAACAGCCTTTACGAGGAAAAAATCAGTAAAATCTTTTGAAAGGAGAAAAAAAATAGAGTAGCAGTATTGATACAACATCAAATTATTTTATTAATACAAAAACATATGTCAATATGCTGTCTGAAACCATTCCTAGTTATTTGCATCATTATTGCAGAATATAGAAATAAAGTTATGAATTCAGACGAAAAATTGGAAAAGTCAAACTTTGATGAATACAATAATTGAATGTCTTAAAAATTATTAAATAAATTTGGCATTTTTATATCGATAAGGATATGATGATGCAGCTTTCGTAAGCGAAAAATTTAATGGAGTCCAAACAATTATTTCAAAATTATATCCTCAAATATTCTATGTGCTTTGTTTATCCCACAGTTTGAATTTCCCAATAGGAAATTGTATAAAAGTGAAAGATATTGAAAAAGCATTGAGCATAATTGATACTCTCCAAAAAAAGAAAACGTATTGATAGCAAAAATTGAATATGCCCCGTAATCCAATAGGGAAAAATTACAACTATGTCTTATTATATGGATAGAAAGACACAAATCAGTGATAATAATGCTTCAGTCGATAGTTACCAGCCTGGAAGAAATAGCGTATTGGATGGACAGAGATATGTCGTCTATTACTGAGGTGTTATTCCATAGCTTGAGTCAAATAAATTTTTTAGCATCGTTTACAAAACGTGTTAGTATACATTTTCTCTGTAAAAATGCTTACAAAAAATCTGAAAACGAATTTACTGCTGCGTTAAATTTTATGGGTCAGATTATTATGTATCCGTAAATTTTCCAAAACTGCAAAATACAGGTGAAGCATTATGCGAATGCAACTGGAAATTATGTATTTATTTTATTATTATTATTATTTTATATATATATATATATATATATATATTTGGCGACAGGAATAAATTTCTTATTAAAAATATTTATCACTCTACCAGTGGCATCATACGTGAATGAAGAATCTTTTTCAACGTTATGAAGACTGAAACCCTTTTTGAAAAACACAGTAGGGCAAGAACATTTAAATGGCTTTATTAAATATACATCAAATGATATTGATGAGCTGGAAAAAAATTGAATTTTAATTTATAATTCTATGCGATTTTTTTAAAAATTAAATTTTAATTTTTTGTTCAATTCTTTTTTAGTTTTAATGTTCTCTTATTCTGTATGTATTTGAACCGAAAGTAGTAGAATTTAAAAATTATTAATGGATAACAATTAAAATTGGTATGTCGACTTTAGTTACATGTAGTTTAGTATGAACTATTGAGCTTTCTTAATTGGTTACAGTTTATTTCGTTGAGTCCTACCCAAATTAAAAATCTTAGGTGCTCACTTACAACTAACTGTCTGTCTTAAATATAAATCAACAAAATAAGTATGGTACTCAATGGTTTGTTCATTTCTTCATAAATGCTCTGGCGTCGTATTGTAATGTAAAATATTCGAACAAAATATCTTTTACTTTCGAGTCGGAAAAAGAACCTTAACTATATTCTTACGAAAAAAAGGACGTTGCATAAACTTGCGTCTTTGTCGATTCATTTCCAAATGCTTTTATTTATTCCTTCGGATATTTTCTTTTTTTTTTGTGTGTGTTTATTATCGCTCTTAAGTAAAACGCGACTTTTTTCCCCGCTCTTAGTTTCAGATCTTCTCGGAATGTTACATATTCAACGCGAATCTAATTTTCCTCTGGCATGCATGTGCATCTTCAAGGGCTTACTTTCTGCCACTGTACCTGAAGACTGGAACTTCGGGGACCAATTATGGATTCCACTCCCATTCCTATTTTCGAATGTCAATACCGAATGTTAGAACGACTTGGAATTTTCCTTTTCACAGTTTTTGTCGAAGGCTTTTTCACCCCCCACCTGAATTCGAAGCTATCTTTTCGCCTACTTAAGTTTGTAGAGGTGCTGGTATCTTTTCATCGGCAACAGCCCAATTTTTTTTTCTTTTTACCACGCTCTTTTAGAAGATATACAACAAATATTTATGATGCTAGTAGCATTCTAATATTGTGGTTGAATTCCTCTGCAATTCGTGTTTTCTTCTTTTTTTTTTCTCTCTTTCTCTGTCTTCAGTTAATTCATATGATTCTTGTGAATGTTGTATTCGAATTGAATTCAAATACTTTCTGTTGCACACTAAAATAAAAGTAGTTTAGTAGTTGATATATGATTTGATTTATGGTATTATATAACTAATAAATTTCCTTTTTGTTTATAAGAAATGTATCAACTTGTTCATAGAGGTGCTAGTATCTTTTCATCGGCAACAGCCCAATTTTTTTTCTTTTTACACCTCCCTTTTAGAAGATATACAACAAATATTTATGATGCTAGTGGCATTCTAATATTACGGTTGAATTCCTATGTAATTCCAGTTTTCTTCTTTTGTTTTTCAATTCCTTCTATTAGCTCACACTCTCCCTGTATATATCTTGTTCAAATTTTTAATCGTTAATGAAATACTTTTTATTCATCCACTCAAGTTCAAATACATTTCTTTTGAACTTGTAGTGGATGACACTGGATGTTAATACAGTTTTTTCTAATATTAATTCATTAATTAAATTAAATTAATTAACTTTAGTTTTTCTTAGATTTAAGTTGCATGTATCTACTAATAGATGGCGCTAGATAAACTTAAAAAAAAATGAATGCAAATTATTTATAAAGGACTTTCGGCAATATAATGAAAAAAAAGTAGGAATTGACTTCAAAAAAAAATTTTTTATATTACTTGTTTTCTCTTTCTCTGTCTTCAGTTAATTCGTATGGTTCTTGCCAATGTTGTATTCGAATTGAATTCAAATACTTTCTGTTGCACACTAAAACGAAAGTAGTTTAGTAGTTGATATATGATTTGATTTATGGTATTGTATAACTAATAAATTTCCTTTTTGTTTATAAGAAATGTATGGACTTGTTCATAGAGGTGTTAGTATATTTTCATCGGCAACAGCCCAATTTTTTCTTTCTACCCTTCCCTTTTAGAAGATATACAACAAATATTTATGATGCAAGTGGCATTCTAATATTGTGGTTGAATTCCTCTGCAATTCGAATTTTCTTCTTTTTTCTTTTTTTTTCTCTCTTTCTTTGTCTTCAGTTAATTCATATGGTTCTTACGAATGTGATATTCGAATTGAATTCGAATACTTTCTGTTGCACACTAAAACAAAAGTAGTTGAAAGAATATATGATTTGATTTATGGTATTATATAGTTTGTACATTTTACTTTTCGTTTATAAGAAATGTATCAACTTATTGTTTTGCTTATTTTGTGATAGATGTTCTTGGTAATTGAAAACGAATATTTTGATGGAAAAAAAATTGTTTTAAATAAAACAATTTGAAACGTTAAGATGGCACTTTTACCATTGTAGTATAATGTGCAACTTTTATTTGTGCATATAATAGATTAAGTGATATTAAATTGCTTCATATTTGCCGAATCACAAATTTAATATCATCCTATATATATATATATATATATATATATATATATATATATATATATATATATATATATATATATATATATATATATATATATATATGGGTATGTGTGTATGTATGCATGTATGGGTATATATGTGGTGTATGCATGTATGGGGATGTGTGTGTGTGTGTGTGTGTGTGTGTGTGTGTGTGTGTGTGTGTGTGTGTGTGTGTGTGTGTGTGTATGCATGTGTATATATATATATATATCCAATAACACGACATCATAAATAATATAAATTGGCAATAGCATGACAAAAGAAGTACTTGACACGAGTATCAACTAAATTTGTAAAGTTAGAGGCAATATGCAGTGAATTAAAGCGGCGAATAACAACATTCACGTTTAAAAGCATAATCATTTTTAACCGAAACTGCTTATTTTATTCGATTCTCTCCGCCCTCCGGCGGAGAGAGGGACTTTTATAATCGCTAATTGGTGCACCCCTCAGCCGGCAGCCTCCTGAAAATCATTAGCAAACTCAATAAAACAGAAAACGTTATTGAACGTCAGATTTAATTGGCTCATTGTTTCCCTGAAAAGTTATTTATTTTAATTACTTAATTAACATAATTTCAGTGTTAATTTTTAGATTACGGCGAAGAGAATATTTCAAAAAAAAAATTAATAGCAGTGTAAATTTATCTACTCACAGCACTCACCCAAGCGATAAGGAGGGGAAAAAAGATCTGTATCGTAGTAACAGTATTTTAGTCTTATTATCCATTTCTATTGATCCTTTTAACATTCAGTTTTGTAGTTTTTATTCTGTTACTATTTATGCGTTCCGTGTAAAAAAAAAAATTATTTTTAAGTTTTTCAAGCACTTTAGTGTGATGTTGAAATGTCTGATGTGTTTTCAAATTATAGGTGATTCATTCGAAATATGACAAATAAAATTGAAAAAAAAAAATCCGTGCTTATGTCGATAAATTATTAGGCCTGAAAATCTTATTGGAATCGGGAAGGTTTGGTTTGTCGCTCTAAGGTCATTTTTTCACACTTTGGGCTAATTAATTAGTGCAGGATCTACAATTTAACGTGGATTCCGAACCAGTAACAAACATCCATGCCACCAGCAGGATTCGAAGCTGAAGCATGTGGTAAACAGAGCGCTAGCCAATTGGCCATCAGGCCGTAAATCGGGAAGGAATGTTAAAAGTCCCAGATGTTGCACCTAGGGTTATTGGTGGCACAATATAAGTGCGTTCAGCAGGTGATATAGGGGAGTGAATGGTCGCGTGTCTGACGCTCGGTGACACAGGTTTCGGGTTCGAGTCTCAGTGGTGTCATGGATGTTTGTAGTGGTTCGGAATCCACTTTAAGCCGCAGGTCCCGGTCTTATATGACTGTAGAGCGTCATAAAGCCCAGTCTGACTTTTCTCCCATATCATTCTCAAACTGTAAAGGTTCAACTCAGCTCTAGGCACAGTGATATGGTGTGATGTAGTAGTAGTAACAGGTAATATAGTCCCATCTATCATTCTACTGATGTAGGACCTCAGATTAAAGTTCATGCATTCGAAAACAAACAATTTAATAAAATTACAACTGAATTAATAAGTTTTTTTATTACTCTAGGTGTCAGCCTAGATAAAAAAAGTCACTGGATGTTTTTATTGTATTTCATATAATAGCTCTGTTTTAAGAGAAGAACAGAAAAGCTTACATAATATAACTTGAGTACTAAAGTTTTATGCTGTACTCTTTTTATTTCTTCAAAGAAAACGTAATCTTGAACAATAGCACAGAGTTACTACTCATTGTACGTGGAATTCAAAATGATCGTAAAAGCGTGTCACATCCTAATATATTTTTCTTTAATCAAAGTTGGACTATTTGCAAACAAAAGGCAATGATACATATTAGATAATACTAATAAAAAGAACAAACACATATCTAAAATGATAGCATTCATATACATGTGGCAATAAGTATCTTTTTTGTTTATCATTTAAAAAAGATACTTATTGAATAAATAAGTGTATCCTACCTAAACAAGATATAAATATCAGTATTTGAATGTTACAAACGAGTTGCCTTAAGAGTATTAAATGATATTGATTTATAATGTCAATGAATCTAAAGGAGTGTATCAGTTTGAAAATATGGCATTAAAGAAACTACAGTTTCGTGCCAAATTTATTCTCACGTCGTCTTAAAAGCATTAAGTAAACAATGAACAATATATATATACTAGATCATGTTACATAAAGATAGTATTTTTTATTTTATGTGTAATAAAAAAAATTTCCCTCTTTGTATTTTTTCTCTATTGTTAAAGATTGAAATTTATATGTTGGTAGACGGTTCCATATTTTTTTAGTATATTATTGTATTGTTTAGTTTTGATTTAATTTAATATATTGTATTCTTGAATATCTGTTATTGCATCTTTTTTTTTATCGCTTGGAACAAAAATTAACTCCACATAAAAAAATTATTTCGTACTATTAATTCAAATTAATTAAATTAAATTAAAAATTATTTCGTATTATTCTTAAAGGTTTTTGTCTTCAAACTATGAATCCCTTATTAAAATAGTAATAATAATGCTTCTTTTTTTTAATTTTCAATATAGATTTTTTTTATTGATGTCAGGCAAATCATGAATCTTCATTATGAATAAAAATATTATTGGCCATTCTATACAGGGTGATTATAATTAAAGTCCCACTTTCAAAATACTGTAAAATAAGAACGACTCGTCATAGCGAGTTCAAATTTGAACTGAAGATACTTCAAGAAGAGGGAAATGGTATGGCATAAAAAAAAAGGTCCACCGATTTTTCCCATCCAAATTGGTATAACCTTGCCGTGGTGGATGGATTCTCCACTGACAGTGTCACCACTGTTGAATGACTTGGAAGTCATTTTTTCCTTCAAAAAACTGAAACAATCAAGCACATTGAACATTATAGTTGGTTTAATGTGCAACTCATGCCAAATACGTTGTCCTTTCGATTCAAAATATCACTGACCGCCGAATTCACTTTATTTATACCACTTACAGCACCATCTATTAATACACTTTGGAACTTTTTGATTCTGTATCATTTCCCCCCTTCTCCAAGTATCTTCAGTTCAAATTTGAAGTCAACGAAGTCAATTTGAAGTTTAACGAGGGTGAGAAACTGTAAACTAAACGTCTCTGAAGCAGCACTCGGGATGAGAGCTGATAACTAACGGCAGTGCCTGTTTTGCTTGTACGTCCTCTCTGGCGAGAGTCTCGGAGCCTACTGACAATTTCTTCTGTACAACGCAAGGAGCGCTCTTGCAGTGCGTAGGAGGAAGCATAGTTGCTTAGGTGGACTGAATACCACGTTTACAAAATTAATTATTTATAAATGAAGTTATGGATTCTATTATCTTGTTTAATACAATAGAGTCATAAAATTTAGATAAATCATTTAATATTTGAATAAAATTAAGATGTTAATATTCTATTATTCATTCGAAATAAAATTTTTATTTATTTATTTTTTATTCTATTAGAATAATTATCTGAATTTAATGTATAAAAAAATTGAAGTTGACTTTTTATTTTCTAACAATGATTAATAACAACTTATTTTCTAAACAAGTCAAATAACAACTTATTTTCCAACATTGATTTTAATATTTCAAAAATAGAAGGTATTCTATTTCACTTCATCATAATTAGCGTTAAATTTTTATTATCTAATTAACAAAGTGTGTAATTTTAGTGACAAATATTTACAAAGTCAATTACGATAATTACTAGATGAAAATATATTTGTTAACGAAAATTAAAGGCGGAAATCTGATTATTAAAAGAAAAAAACTCTTTTCTTTTTTTCTCTTTTTTAAATACTTTTATGTGTTTATCCATTTTAATGTCGTTTATGATTTAAAGAAATATTATTTAAAAAAAATGTAATAAAAAAACCCAAAAATAAAGTATGTTTGAAAATTTTAAGAAAATATTAACTCGTATGCAATTTGTTCATCAAATTACGAAGAATCAATTTTAAGCTTGATTATCTGTCCTCGTTCAAATTAATATTTTTTTTTTTTTTTTTTTTCGAAATTATCCCTTTAATTTTTTTTTTATGCTTCAATTGTAAAACAAAACATAAATTAAAGATGTTTATTGTATCTTTTGTTTAATTATTAATTTTATTGCAGTACGTCAAATGCTCTCGAAGATCAGATAATTTTTTTATTCTTTTGTCATTCCTATCATCCACCCTAGAGAGTTTCACTCTAATTTAATTGCCTTTCTCAGAGAACGTGAACTCTCAAGGTTTTCGCTTAAATTTAATTTGTGGATCATTGAGATGATTCTGGTATTGAATTTTGATGCGGCCAAAGAGTTGTACAAAGTGAAAAGCTTTAGAGGACTTCTTTGTCGTCATAGTTTTCTGTACTATAGTATATTTGTACCTGTATTGGCTTACAAAATTCATTGTTTTTATTTCTGTTTGAATTCTCAAATATTTTAGTATCAAAAACAAAAAGTATTTTGCATAAAAAGTATGGCAAATGGCTAAAACGCAACTTCTAGAATGATATTGGAGGCCGTTTAAAGATTAAACATATTATTTTTCTCGTAAAATGTTTAATTTTTAAAAATTCAAGACTTTATCTTTACTAAAAATTTTGAAACTGTTTTTGTTATTTCTTTATTCAAATTATATAATTTTAAAATAATTTCTTTTTTAAATTTTTATTATTATTTTTTGTACATTAGTGTTCTAATTAACAAAGGCAAATTAGTAATAATACTTATTTTAATTAATTTATTAATAAAAATATATACAGGAGGATTATAATTAAAGTCTCATTTTCAAAATGCTGTAAAAAAAGAACCCCTCGTCACAATGAGTTCAAATTTGAACTGAAATACTGAAGATACTTGAAGAAGGGAGAAACGGTACGGCATCAAAAAAAGTTCCAAAGTGTATTAATAGATGGCGCTGTAAGCGGTATAAAGAAAGCGAATGCGGCTGCCGGTGATATTTTGAATCGAAATTACAACGTATTTGGCATGAGTTGCACATTAAACCAACTGTAATGTTCAATATACTTAATTTTTCAGTTTTTTTTTTTTTTTTTTTTGAGGGGGGGCGGAAAAAGGACTTCCAAGTCATTCAACAGTTGTGACACTGTTAGTGGGAAGCCAAACCACCACGGCAAGGTCATACCAAATTGGATGGGAAAAATCGGTGGAACTTTTGCTTTTTTTTTTTTTTTTTTTTTTTTAAATGCCATATCGTGTCCCCCTTTTTCAAGTATCTTCAGTTCAAATTTGAACTCATTGTGATGAGTGTTTCTTTTTTTTTTTTTTTTTTTTTTTTGCAGCATTTTGAAAGTGGGACTTTAATTATAATCACCTTGTATATAGTTTTAGTTTGTCTAGTTTTTTTAAAATATTTTATACTCTATGTCTGTCTTACAAAGATTGGAAAATATCTTAACAACTATACAGTTTTTATATAATCTTAAGAATCCTCCCATATGAATCATTTTTCACAAAATGTTTTGTAAATTTGTAATATAAGTAGGCACAATATTTTTGCCTGTGTGGGTTTTCAAAATAATCTTCAAACCTCCCATCTTTTTTTTCATCTTTATCTCCTAGCCGTCAATTTTGTAGCTTCCAGATTTTTCTTATCTGGCTGTTATAGTGGCCGTTGCATTGAAATTGCCACTGGTATGAAATATAACCCTTTCTTTATCTGCAAAAAAACTTCTTTCAGACACTTTCTCAATATTGGACTATGCAAATGATTCATCTTCTGAGTGAAAATAAATTAGAATTTCAAAGCTTGTGAGTAAACATCACAGCAGATGCGATCACTCAAATCGAAAAAGTTTGCCATTTGATTGAAATGTTATTAAAAAGTTTTTTTTTTTTTTTTATTTTTAGAGAAATCCTTCATGTTAACTATTTATACCTCGGTATTACATTTTTTTTATGTTATATGTACTGGTGTTTTAAAATTAAGAAAACTTTCCCTTTCGGTCGATTGTCTGGAGAAATGCCAAAAAGATTTTAATGAAATTAGGTATGAACATAAGTTTATATGGTGCAAAAATAGTGATGATGGACTATCAAAGTCGTGCGCAAGACTCCTCAGTGCGGGATCGAACACGAAAATGGTTGGACATAAGTAGTGTCCCTGACATAATTATTGTATTGGGCCTGAATGGCCGAGTGGCTAGCGCTCTGGCGCTCGGTACCACAGGTTTCGGGTTCGAGTCTCGGCGGTGCCATGGTTGTATGTAGTGGTTCGGAATCCACTTTAAACCGTAGGTCCCGGTCCTAATAGGATCGTAGAGCGTTGCGGGGGCATTGTTACTCCGCGTCCGTGGCTTATCTTCAAGTTACACGCGCCCCCTGGGTAATGCATAGTGAGTACGTCTGTGCAGCGCTTGCCTTAAGGCATCCAAGACGTCCATGTCTAAGTGTTTGCCAGCTGCATTAGAAAGAAAGAAAAAAAGTATTGTCCCTGTTATAGTTAAACAGCTTGTAGTGTCTGTTATAAACCAAACATTGAACCACAGCTTAGAATTTTAAACATAAAATTTATTGTATAATATAAATGACGCATGCACGTTATTTACAAAAATAAAAAATTTCAGCAGCGTTAACGGAGCCATGACACGGTTGTCGCACAGTAGTAGGAACGCGTCTGATTCTCTTTCTCTCTCGTCTAGTAAATCTGTTTACATACTTTAGATGATTTTTGGAGATATAAAGCGAATTATAATTACTCTTCCAAGGGCGTCACAGACATGCTGTATAGAATTTAGGTCTGGAGATCTGGTTGACCAATACACCCTCCGAATATCCTAACTTTTCAGAAATTCACCGACCAAATAAGCCCTATTTTAATCCGAGTTGTAGTACTCATGTTGAAATATGGCTTATGTTTTCGATTAATGCAGGGTGTAAAGGAAATAAGGTCATCTGCTTTCTTGAAAAGGCAATCATTAGCTTTCTCAGTCTCATCTCTGTACTTCACAGCAGTCACAACTTAGCTTTTGACAAATACTTGGAATCCCAACATGATGCATGTCCAGATCATCAAACCTCCTTTGCAGAAAGCGGCCTGGTGGTCAATTGGCTAACGCTCTGGCCTTTGGTATCCCAGGCTTCAGGTCGAATCCTGGTGGTGGCATGGATGTTTGTGAGTGGTTTGGAATCCACGTTAAACTGTAGGTCCCGGTCTGTTTAGCCGAAAGTGTGCACAAAATGACCGTAGAGCGACAAACCAAACCTCTGCGGAGAGGTTGGAGAATAAGTTGTGCGTTCCTGGTTCTTTCCAGATGAACTTGCATCAAAAATGAGACGTAAAGTTGAACCGGGTATCATCTCTGAATAAAACGATCTCCCACTAATTCTGGCCTAAGTCGATCTTCTATGTAAAATGCTAAACGGACTCTCCAGTTCCAGTCCAGAATTAAGTTTAACAGACCTATTTCTTGTAGCCTTTTGGTAACGATAGTGCATTAAAACTCTCATTTCTATGACCGCATGATGGTCGCGAGAGAACTGAGAAGTTGTTACTCTTCTGATACGTCTCGCTGTAATCGAGAAATGTCAATCTTCATTTGCCGTCATGTCTTTTGGATGATCTTGCCCAAGCTTTCTTTCTGCAGATCCAGTATCTTTACACCGTTTTCATAAAATATATATGACGTTGGTGTTACATTTTGTGACTACTCTGCTTTCACTCTCCCCATGATTGACCATCGTATTCCATCATCCAAACTTTAGTGGTCACTCATTTTAACTGTTTGCTTTTGAATTCAACCGACACCACGTAATTTATAGGACATCTGAATGAAAGAAACTTGCATACCACTACATATCTAAAGATTGTTCCTGTACATGCACCACCCCCAGCTTCGAATACGGATGGTAAAGATTTGCAACTTTGGGACAATTAGTCTTACCTTTCGTTCTATTCGAGAAAATGGACAAAATATACAAATGATATTATTATTTTTGAATACAAAGTGTGTGAAAAAAAAATTGATCTACAAACCTTTGGGTGTGTCAATAAATTGAATTGAATCACGATATATATTTGGCATCTAAGTAGAATATACTTATTATTTTTAAGTTATTGTATTTATTATTTAGTCAATGCATATTCGCTGAGTTTTTTTATTAAAATAAAATTCTTTTAGTAATTAAATTATTTATGTATATTATTATATAAATTTGATTATTTTTTTATTTATTTACAAATTTTATTAATTTCTTATAGCGGGGATTTTTTTAAAAAAATAAAGATCACAATCTTTTTTTCCAAAAAACACAGAATTTAATCAAAGCAAAATTAATGAAAGCAGCCTAAATGAGCTGCAAAGTTTCAGAAATCAATTGCTTGTAAAATCACAAAGACTATAAACATCAATTCCACTGTTCTAAACTATTTACTACTTTTTGATGATACTTTAAGCACGAAGGTTTCCAAAAACTTTCTGTAATTAATGATTTGTCATGTTTTCAGTAACTTTGCGATATTGTAATATTTTGCTATAGAACAGTATGTTAATATATCACGAAGCTGGTATAAATATCCAAACATATGCATGAATATATAGCATTTATTTCACAAAATATTTAGGAAACAATTATTTTTTACTACATCAAAAGTAATAAAAAAGCATGAAAACTACGTTAATAAGAACTACAAATTAACAAATATTGAACAATTATTTACATATGTACAGAACAATATCAATTCAATTTCAACGATTTTTTTTTTTTTTGTATATGTTTTTAATTTTAACTCTAAATATGTATGTATTGTTATAGTTAAAATTCAGCATCTATTACACGAAATATTTAAATATTTTTTTCAAAAAACTTTATCGAGCACTTATTTTATTGGCAATCGGGGGGAAAAATCAGTTAAATATAGTTTGAGACGTAATTGATTTAACCTACATATGCGCCGTTGATTTAACCTAACCTTCACTTAATTGAATACTGTAAAGTTTGATATAAAAAACAATCATTTTGCGATTTGGTTAGAATTAAATTTTCGATTAATTATATATTTTAATAATATTTCTGTAATTTATGTACATAACAATGTCAAGGCTATAATGTTCCATATACTAAAAGCTTTCTTCAATCCGGCTTTCGTCGGTGCGATATTTTCTATAATCCGGCTTTCGATGGTGCGGTATTTTCTATGATCCGGCACCGATCGAACCTTTCGCTTTCGGGTTTTTTATTGTGTATTCTGTTGTTTGTTGACCTTTACTGCCAACTAACAATGCAGCGCTGTTCGTATTTTCGCCAATGTTTATCAAACTAACAGTTTTCATTTCAGTACAGCATAAAGCTCATAAAGCAAGCTCATAGCTTTTACTGTATAGTTTTGAATGTTGACCCTTAGCATGTATGAATTTGTATAGCTTAAATTATAAATCTTCTACTCGAGACATAGATTTCGTGTTAAATAAACATTTAGATTGAAAAATAGATAGAAATAGTTGCAGATTGAAAAACACATCTTAAAAAAAATAATAATGTTATTCTCCGGCATTATAATTACAGCTTGGACAAAATTAAAATTCTATTCAATACTCTTTTTCTTGGATATATCGTTGCTATAATTTACTTAAATAATTATTATAGTATATTTATAAAAATTTTATAAATTTGTTTCTTATTTCCGTAATTTTTCTTCTAGTGCGGAGACTTTTAATGCTACAAGTATCCCCTGATTCTACAAATGAAGATGGTTTAACAGCTCTGCATCAGGTAAGGTTATTTATAGCTGGGAATATGTTTGTAATTGGATTCCTAATACTCTATTGTGTGGCTTAAGTGCGCCGTTGATTTAACCTAACCTTCACTTAATTGAATCTTTTGTTGATGGAGGCATTATATAATAAGTAAATAAAGTGCTTTTTTAATTAATTCTTTGTTCGGTTTATATAATATAGCTGTTTATAAATGTCATGATCTTTGTATTATTGTTATAAGGATATTATCATTACTTTGTTGTTATAATAAAAAAAAAGTGAGGTACTGTTTTAATTTAATTAAAACATTTTAAAAAGTGTTTTTATTTATTCTAACGAAAACATTTTGCACTTGTAAAAAATTTGTTAATCTATTTTAACATCCATTCTTCTACAATTTAAATTTTTTGAAGCATTTTAGCAAATATCGACGCATTCTTACTCATCTATGTAAAATTTCATCAAATTGAAGTTCATTTTTCAATTCGTTCTTTTTTCAAAGTTTCATCATCTATGAAGTTTTATAGTGCAGTGTTCGTCGCGAAGTTTGTTTGTGCAGCTGCATCTGGGTGTGGTTGGGTTGAGACGCGCGTTTAGGAACACGCAGCTTTATTTACAAGCACGTAAGCATGACATAAACACCACAATCAACTACAAACGATACGTAACACACAACATATAACACATTTGAAGACATCTAATTAAAGATTCGTGGAAGGATTCCACTTCTAAGATGTAAATAAAGATATTCAGTATATATATACTTCCTCTCAGGATAAGAGTTTGTAGACTAACTTATGCACAGGATTGTGCTAACTATATTTTCTCTCGGGTGAGAGTCTGTAGGCCAACTAATCATTTCTTCTGAACGCCGTAGAGGGTGCTCTTGCAGTACGTAGGAGGAAACACGGTTACAATAGATACTTTTTTGTTTGATTAATTGTCATTTTTAATTAATACTTCATTGGATGTTAACTTTTAACTATCATAAGAACGAAACATATGTGTTGTAAATAAAATTTAGCTCTACAAGTAAATATATTTCACATTTGGTCATCTTAATTTCATCTTACAGTAAATTTCAATTATTTGCAATTCCCTTATTTTATATGACTGAATAATCAGAACTATTAATTATCGTTTTGTAATTCTTATAGGAATAGAATGATTTAAATATCACAATCAAAAGATTCTTGTTAGTATGGAAAGATCTTGTAATTTTAAAATTTTAATTACATTCTGAGATTTAAAATTATGAATTTCCTGTACAAAATATTACCAGACAGAATGATTGTAACTTTACGTTGCTACTAACGCCATCTATTAGAGTTATGGAGACGTATTGAACATTATAATAAATAGTTAGATCTTGTTTTCGAACACTAAACATGAATGGCTTCGTTAACCTCTCCACCAGAGAATGTTATATTTTCCTTTTTATTGTTTCTTTTATGTTGTAATATTTTGTCCAATTAAATATCAAAATCGCACTAATGGTTAGTTATTTGAGTAATGTTGCACTACAATTTTTATAAATTTATAGAAAATATTTTTACTTGATTGAGAATAACAATTTTTAAAGCTAACATTTTTATTTCAGATTAAATCAGTGTAATATTTATTTTTAATGTTTTGATAGTAACCTATGCCAATAAAAACATTCTATAGTATTATTTTGTTGTTGGTGGTGGTGGTGATAGTTTTGCTGTTAGTAGTAGAAGTTATTATTATTATTTTAGTATTTCATGCATTCGAATTTTAAAATCGTGTTTCATTCATTTTCGAACTTATAAACTAAAGTCATAGTTAATAATGTTTATTTTATTTTCGTTCTCATTTCTTTTAAATTGACTAAAAAAATAATCTAATACATTCAATTTTTATAACTTGGTCATTCTTGTTTATTATTAGTGCTGCATTGATGACAGCGAAGAAATGATGAAGCTGCTTCTAGAATTCGGAGCAAATGTTAATGCCAAAGACAGTGAACAGTGGACTCCATTTCATGCAGCTGCTACGTGTGGCCACCTAAATATTGTTAAATATCTAATATCAAAGTAAGTTTGAATTGTCTCAGCTGATTTGACGAATTCGAAAACAAACTCATTTATAACGATAATGTGATTGATTATGGTGATTTGAGTTTCTTGTTTCTTGACTTATAAAGTATTTTTCCTTTATTTATCATTATCATCAAACTTCATTATATAAAACTAGGGTCAACTGACCTCTTTATATAAAATTGCAAGAATCAGTCAAATGGAACCTCTAAAAATATTTTAAGAAATAATTTATAAAACAAATGAGAAACACGTGAGTATAATACCCCCAGGGGAGGGAATCATTTGGTTGATTATGCAACCAATTACACCACTCGGTGGACCTCGTCAGCTATTAGAGACCTGCATTTGTGACTGTACTATTTCAAAGTAAGTCGGCGATTTCCCTCCTCAGCAGCAGCAATACTCTCCGGCGTCACAATGTTCTTGGCCAGAATTAGAAGCGTCTTTCACAAATGCCGCGTAATTTTGCTATTTTCTACTCCACTCATAGCGTTGCTGTTGTATTAAAAAAAACAACATAGATTTGTGTATTTTCATTCGAACATCAATTTCAATTGATATTTTACTTCCACATGTCAAAGATCCTTTACATTACAAAACTAGTTTTTATTCTGCTTTTCTATATATATATAAATATATATATATAATTTTTTTTTACTGCGTGGTATAAATAAAGATTCCCCAATTACTAAAAAAAATGAATAAATTTTATTTCGCATGGTAATTTTTTATAAAAATTATTCTTCTTAGACAGTTTCGCAATTTAATGAATTATTCTCATAGGTAGCAGTAACAGTCGAAAAAATTTTATGAAACTATATCTTTATTTTGTCAAACTATATGTAAAACTACATGTAGATAATGTAGGTGGCTCAGTGGTTACGTTCGCCGCTGGTGAATAGAGAGTTTTTGCATACCGTACGTTAGTTACCGTAGGACGTCCGTTAGCTTTTTCTCCCTAGCGCGCATGCTCATAGGAAACATAATTTCCTATGATGCGCGCATGCTCATAGGAAACATAATTTCCTATGAGCATGCGCGCTAGGGAGAAAAAGATACCGGACATCCTACGGTAACTAACGTACAGTATGCAAAAACTCTCTATTATTACGGCGGAGGTCCAATCCTCTGGCGGCATTGTTGTAGACACTGTTTCAAAATCGAGGAGTCTCGATGGCGTGTGTGATGTTCAGCATCTTGCCTCGTAAGTCAAACTACCTGATGGAAGTTTTTTCGTGTTTATTCAGATACGATACATAAATGCGAGGTAATACCCCCTAAAAGTTCTCCCAGAAGGAAAGCCGTCTCTCTTCAGCGACTCGGAGCCAAGTTAGTGTTCTATCTACGGGTGCTCCAACATACAGAAGCCGCCCTCCTTCCATGAGTAGACTACTCATGGTAACTATCAAAAAAAAAAAATCATTGCGTTTTCGCAACGTCTTGTAATTCGCATAAAATTATATATATATATCCCCTGGGTAATGCAAAATGAGTAACATCGGTGCAGCCCTTATGGCGAAGATCACGGTCAATTTGCCAGCTGCATTAGAAGAAAATATATATATATATATATCCCATTTTCACTGTTGCTCTGTCAGTTTGTTTATTTCTTTACGTGTTGTATATTCCTTACGCTATTAGCAACAATATTCCCGACTTATAGGACAGTGGTATAAACTTTCGAAATTTTCTGAAACATTTAAAGCTTTCATTTGATTGGTCTTAATAGTAATATATAAGTGAAACTTAACTACACTAATGTGACAATTTTCTTTTGATTTCAAGAAGAGACATTACATCGAATTATTGTTTTCTACTAGATTCATTTTGACAATTATGACTGATTTTTCCTTCACAGGGGGGCCGATTTGTTAGCAGTGAATGCTGATGGAAATATGCCATATGATATTTGTGATGATGATGCCACTCTAGATTATATTGAAAATGAAATGGCCAAAAGAGGTATGCACAAAAACTTCCTTATATTTATTCATGCTTGAATTTTGTTTAGAATTTGTTAAATATTGAAGCAATTTCTTTGGAATGTTTATTTAACAAAAAAGCATTAAAAGAAATCAGTAGATAATATTTTAAAATTTTTAATTTTACAAAATAGATATTTATTTTTATTTGTAACCTGAATATATAATACTATAAAAAGATGCATCATTTAAATTTTTTTTTTTTTTTTGTAAATATTTTAGTTATATTTTAAATTTAAAAAAGCATGACATGTTGTCACTCGTATTTTTAAATTGTGATTGATTTTTCTGTAGTTTAATCTTTTTATTGAATGCAGGCATCACTCAAGAAATGATCGATCAAACTCGAGCCGCCACTGAAATTCGGATGCTGAGTGATTTGAAGACTTTGGTAGAACAAGGAGAGAGTTTAGATTTTGTCGACAAGAACAGTGCTAGTCCAGTAAATATTCTCTATTTGTTATTATTCTTTAGTTACCATTAATTATCTTTAACAATAAAATATTTTCTCTATTGCGTTAAGCATATTCAAAAACAAGAATGTATTCCTTTATCATACTGATAAACGTTTACTTCCGCCTTTTAACAAATGCAAATATTGTCTTCATGCAATACATATAAATATACTAAACGCCATAATATCTTGATAATTAAATATATTTTATAATAGTAGATATTTCAGTAAGATATTAAGATTAATAGCTTTAAAAAATTAGTTAAATTTATCAATTTGTGCATAATAATTCCAGTATTTAAACAAATTGCTTAAATGCTGGAATTGATTGAAGGCATTGCACTCAGACATACTTAATTGATATAAGGCAGATTGATCCGCGTTTAAGCACATTGTCAAAAGACTTGTCTTTCACAGACAAGTCTTTATGCTATTATATCATGTATCCCCCGCTCCCTTTTTTTTTTTTTTTTTTTTTTTTTTTTTTTCTTCTTCTTCTTGTATTTGAATTTTATAGAATTCTGAGCAGGAAAATCATTATCGCATAAGCATATGATTGTGAAAAAATAAATAAATTACTTAATTCTTTCTGGCTTAAAAAAAATACCCGAGAAATTCCTTAGTTTGAAAACTGATACCTTATTTAATAATAATTAAAAAATAATACTCACATATGAAAAACAAGTGATAAGCATAATGTTTTTCTAGTTCCACTGACGATAGAAATTTATGAAGATTTTTTTTTAATGTGCCTAATAATATTTATTGGAAATTATATAATAAAAATCATTTTATAATATATTTGCATAAAATTTTAAACCAAATACGGTACTGATTTTTATCTTTTAGCTCCATATAGCAGCTGCCAATGGGTATTTAACTGCTCTGGAGTTTTTACTTTCACATCATGTCACTATTGATGTCCAAGATGATGACCAATGGCAGCCAATACATGCTGCAGCTTGTTGGGGACATGTAAGTATTTTTTTTTAATGTATCAGTTTCTTCAGTCCGATAACTTTTTTGCTTAATTATAATTTTAATCTCCAACTGCAAATCTACTTTTATTTTTTTAGTATTAAAGGATAATATTTGTTTTTGTATTAAAAAAGAACGTACTTCTTTTCCTTTATCTGCGAATATTTTCATACTGTGTGGCATAAATTATAGACAGTTTCACATATAAAGTCCCTCTGAAAGATATTAATCACTCCCGTTTCCCTCTTGTGAGTTCACCCACTGACGATGTTGAATCAGCTGCCATGTTCGTAGCAGATGCTGTCAAGGTCAAATGTTCGTAATTGGTATTTACTATATATACTATCAGAACCTGGCATACGTTGTCGTGCCAAAAAAAAAAATGCATTGTAGAAAATTACATATCGCGAATATATTCTTCATATTCCAATATATGTGCATTCTAATTTTCATGGATATCGTTTGAACGGTATATAAGATGAAATGCCGCAGCACCATCTGGTGGCAAGTAACAATAAAGTGAATAGCGTGAACCTATTTTCCATACTCGAATACATATTATTACCAATTTTCATAGCTATTGTTTGAACGGTATAGAAGCTGATATACTACTGCACCATCTGGTGACGACTTACAACAAAGTAGCATAAAAGCATTATCCATGTTTTGCCAAACACACACAAAAATTTCATCAAAATTGGTCAAGCCGTTTAGGAGGAGTTCAGTGACAAACACATGTACAGAATAATTATATATATATATACATACACTTATATATTCTGATGAAAATGAAATCCGGATACCAGGAAGAAGTTTAGAAGAATGAACTTAAAGTTTCAAAGTCACAGGTTAAAGTATGCTGCAAAAAAAAAAAAAAAAAAACTTTCTCAAATTTGACCTGGTGTGGGATATTAATAGCCACTGTTTGTCTGAAAACAAGCATGGAAAGCACCTGCATTGTTGTCGTACAGGTGCCGTATGCCATTTTAATTGGTTGAGTTTTATAGTTGCAAGCGGTTCAGTCAAATAAGCAACAGTCCGTGTTAGATGCGAATAATTAGATTTGTCATCGAATAATGTCCCTATCTATCCCATATCGTAGGCCAAAACAACATGTTGATTCTGTGTAGGGCACATCAAGTGACAGCAGCGGTATGGAGGCGAGTGTCATCCCGATGGAAAAACGTTATTTTTAAGTTTTTTATTTTAGTATTTGTATATATCTATTGGATTATTTTTTCATTAGTAGAAATATACTGTGTTTTTCTTTTTAATACACTTGTACATACATCTTTGCATCTTTCTTTTCTCGTTTTAGCCTGATGCGATTGAAATGCTTGTTCAAGCAGGTGCTGATATTAATGCAAAGACAAAAACAGGGGAGACTCCATATGGTATGTTCAAAGTGTTTATTTCATTTCCATTGGTAGTCTGCAATTTTGTGGTATATGGGAAAAATGCCGCCAAACCGCCAGTCATAATGTAACAAGTCAGGATGTTTGGCGCAATTCGCGGTAAATTTCTAATGCCCCACAAATAGTACAATATATCTAATTCTGTTTTTATACGATAGATACGTTCCCGAAGAATACGTGTAAAGAAATACATTGCATCAATGGAAAAATAGAAATTTATTTCCGGTCGTAGGAAATCAGCAAAAATAATACAATAAACCATGAGTTTTCATGTTATGATCTTAAACATTTTATTTCATAAAGGATGCATATGAAGGATACAAAGTTATGCGTCATTTGAAAGTGAAAATAACATGACACTGACTCATGAACACAAAATTCTGTCGCATTAAGAAAGGCGGGACCTTTGTTTTTAATGCATTCTGGCCAAACAGCTTTCCAACGTGTATTGAAAGTTAATTGTCGTAGTTCAGCTAGCGCTAATTTAATTAGATTGATACAATTCATAATTGAAATTTCTTCCACACGCCAATGACTGTTAGTGTTTCATCGTTCAGTTTGTTCAAAACGGATTAAAACGTTCGCTTTACGTAGTATTAGGCGACAGAAAATAAAATTGCACGTTTGAATGTTCTAAGACTGGATGGTCGGGTGATGATGACATTGTCGATAATCACAAGAACTTTAATTCGTGATTCTTGACCAAAATGCTTTCCTACAAACGTCGCACTTTGTCCAGGTATAATTGCTATTTAAAATATGAATTTTAATATCCAGAGAGATCGCTTTCATTTTTCCCTTTTTGTTATCATTTTCGCTTTTGTCGCTTAGGTGAATTAATTATGTGACATTATGTAAGGGCCACCGAAAAATATTTCGGTTATAATTAATAAAACAAAAGTTTATAAATATTAAAAAATTACTTTTCACTTTGAAACCTAAACTCATACTGCAGGGGAAAAATTCAATAATTCCAAAAAAAAATTCCATATTGAGATTATGAAATTCGGGGAATTCCCACAAATTGAAATCGTATTTCATTCCTCGTCTCTAATGTCGTTGTTATAAAAATAAATGTAAAATAAAATTTGCTTCTCAGAATTTGGATCGATCGTGCTAAACCAAAATATGTCTTGTAAGCAGGGATTTTTTTTTTTTTCTTTTTCTAATTCATGTTAAATCAAAATCGTGTGTAAAAAGTTCATGTAAAAATAGAATTGAGTGTACTATTATTTTATTTTAAAAGAATTGTAATGATCAAATTTCATGAAAATCACACACTATATATTTAAATTCATCTATTCAGGTGAACACTGAAAATATACATTTTTTAATGATATTTATTAAAAAAAATTTTAACTTCTTCAAGGATGTTGACATATACTACATTTTTTTTTTCAGTGAAATATAGAAGTATTAACTTCCATAATGGAAACATTGTATGTCAGACAATGTATTTTACTGTCAGGCATTGTATATATATATATTGTATTGTACTGATAATATTTTATATATAATGACATTGCTGTCTAAATCTTTAATGCTAGACTGCATATGACAAAAATTGTCAAATGAACTGATTGCATTTGTGATTAAAAAATTATTTCCCTTGAATATTTTCCATAATGGATTGTACCATAAATATAAAGATAATGAAATAAATTTAAATCAATTTTTAAATAAACTTATATAAATTAACATGAGACAAACAATAAAAGAAGCCTTAAATTAAAAGTAAAAAAATATTAGAAGTTTACATTCATCACTCATTGCGTTTAGAAAAACATTTTCAACATAATCTAATGAATATATTATCTTATCCTTTTATCAGTGATATAATTTTTTTTTCAAGGATTTGTGTCCTTAACAAATATTTTTGCATTTTTATAATTTAAACATTTAAATAGATACAGTTTTTAAAGATTTTAACATTTTACATACTTTTATAACATATATATTATTATTATTATTATATGATCAAATAGTGGTATTACATTTGTTTAGAGAATTTTTCAAAAAAATATATCCCCTTAGCATACACATTTCATAATATTAATTTAGACATTTGCATTTTCACTTGCCTTTGCAATTAATGCAGTTTTATGCTACTTGTAAATAATAATAGTAAAATAATTACTAATTTTATCTTTTTTTTTTTTTTTTTTCCCCCTTTTTGTCTGAATCTTTATAGTTTTTATGAAAATCCAGTAAAAATAATGCACTTCATTAAAATAATGTAACGAAGTTGCTTTTTTTAAGCAAATGCTTTAAAATAGTAAGTTTTATAGTAAACATTTAAAAAAAAGGTTATTGAAATTAATTATTAAAAGTAGATTTATATTTGTGTAATTTTGTTTACTATATTACTTAACTTTAATTGTTCTTTTTCATTCATAATTTAAATATTTAAAAAAATGTATTGTGTAAGTTTATTAATGTATATAAAATGTATAGTAAATTTATGTTTAAATTATTTATAAACATTTATTATTTATGATATGAATTGACTTGGATATAATTGTAGTTTAACTCTTGGGAAAATAACTTTAATGGGGTATTAAATTTCATATAACTTATATAAATATATATAGATAAAATTTTCCCCTAAAACTATGTAGTTCTGAGTAATAACTTGGGTCATGATCAGTCTTTGCTTTATTATTACTTTTAAAGTAACAAAGTGCATATTTTATAAAATTATATGATGTAAAGTGTCAATACCCATTTAAAATCATGGCATAAAAAAGAATGTTGCTAAGATATAAGATAAGGATTTCAATATAAATTCTGAAAAATACAAATTTTTAGTTTTATAATGTAGGCAGAAATTAATATTTGTACATTCTTTAATTAAAAGATGGTATTTTAAGCAACAATAGTATAATTTTGTCTTCTAAAATTCTCAGAAACATTTTCTGAGAATTTTATAGATGCATGTCTATTGAATCTCCCCTAAAATTATTACTTTTGTATTTTCATTTTATGTCATGCATAAATAAAAACAAATTTATATTCATCATGTAATATTCTTTGATTAATTTACAAATATATGTGTATCAATTTATATTTTCTTAATTAATATTACTTTCATGAAACTTTAATTTTAAATATAAAAATGTATCAGCTATTTATTATTTCTAACATCATTTGCAGAAGTAACCTATAGATTTTTTGTTCTTTCAGTGTTTGAAATTAAATGTATTATTTTTCAAAAATAATAAAAGGAACACTAATGACTTATGATTGTACTTCCAAAT
The DNA here is from genome assembly GCA_021605075.1 of Caerostris darwini. Classification (NCBI taxonomy): domain Eukaryota; kingdom Metazoa; phylum Arthropoda; class Arachnida; order Araneae; family Araneidae; genus Caerostris; species Caerostris darwini. The sequence goes on along the minus strand of BPLQ01013440.1, from coordinate 219,711 downwards.
AATGATTTATACTTTGGAGTTTTTCAAAAGTTCAGAGAAATATTTAATCTGTTATTTATATTGTAGGTGTTAGTTATTTTGATTTATGAAACTGTGAAAGCAATAATTTATTTTATTTTATAATATAAAAGCTATTTTAGATTGTTATTTTTAATTTAAAAACTTTCTTTTGTAGAAATTTCTGAAGACATTGAAGTGAGAGAAAGAATAATGCAACTGAAATTTGAAATGGAGACTAAGAAAGGTTCTCAAAGTAATAGATTAAGGCGGTCACATAGTCAAAATACAAGAAGGTTTGTAATAAATAAAAATATTTGTTTTCATTATACTGTAAAATAAAATTCATTTCCTGCCAAAAATATTAAAATAGCATACAGTAAAATTATTTTAAAAATGTATTATTAAAAAAAATAACGATAAATAGCAATATATCTGATATCTGTCATTATGAAGAAAAAAAAATCTTTTCAATATACTTTAAAACATCCATTCTCAATTTTATTTCAATTCAAGACCAACATTTAGTTATGATTTAATAATCCTCTTTATTTCATTCCACGATTTATTTATTTATTTTTTTTTAATATTTTGTGAACTATTTGCTTTCATGAATAAAATAAAGAAAGTGAAACAGAATTTAAATTGAAGTTATCACAACCATAAATATATAATAATTTTTTATTATGATTATATGAAAAAAAATACTTTTACAACTTTAGTACAACTTTTAATTATTTAATTATATTATATCTTAAAATAATTTTAAAGTGTCTTATAGAAGAATCAATTACAAAAAAAAAATTACTTTATATTATTTCTAAATAACAAAATATTTTTTGCTATGAATTATTATCATTTAAAATTGTGGAGAAAATAATTTGTTATTAATCAACTAACCACAGCTGGTTCACAACTTGTTTAAGTATTACAATATGTTTAGTATAAATTTTTGAAATATTCATATGCATTCAAATTTAATATAAAATAATGCTGTTCATTTCTTAAATTGTATACCTTCTTAAAAAAATATTTTATGCTGATTAATATTGTCCTATAGTATTTTTACTGCTCCTGCTTCATCTATTACTATAGTTATAAAAACAAATCTTGAAGAATATTTTCTGTAATATCATAGGAATATTTATAGCTATATTCCATTTTTAAATATGTTTATTTAATATCTTTTATGTTTGTTTTTGAAAACGTATCAAATTTTAAAATTTTGTTAATGTATTATATTACCATATGATACTATACAAATAAGAACAATACTCTAGTTTTAAGTTCGCATAATTTTTGGTAAAAATGGGCTGTACAAATTTTATCACATGCCTAAAAATGCAATATGATATAGAGATCTTGAATGATATGATATATTATATAGAAATTAGAATCTTGACTTTTTTTTTTCCATTTCGTTTTATTTTAAGAATTTTTAAGTTTGAAAACATGTGAACTTCTATAAAACATAAAATTGCTTTACTAGTATATATTTATCTCTTAGTATATAATCTATATCTTTTTAATTACATTTCTCTCCATAAATTTTGAAATTAATTATTTTTGTTATACATACGACATTTTTAGACGTTATAATGGTTATAATTATATTTTATTGATTTTGTATTAGCCAATCCATTCGAAGAACAAGTATAAGAGAAAAGGTCCAGATTTCTCGCAGAGAAGCTAGAGAAGAGGCTCGTTTAAGGCATGAAAAAGAGGAAGGTTCTAATATGTTAGATGTATGTGTATTTTCTGATACTATGCTTATAGAGTATGCCTATAAAAATAGTAAGAAAACAAATAAAAAATGTTTTGTAAAAATCTAAATTTAACTGTATGTTTGTACAAAGTGCTATTAATATTAAAGTAATAGTTTTTATATCAAATTGATCTTATACCAAATAAAAAAATATTTATAAATATATACATTAAAAAATATCAAGATTTCCAAATGTAATAATAAAAATATGAAAAGCAAAATTTTTAATTATAAATATTGAATAAAATGCTAAATATGAATAAAATATCAATTAATCCATTAACTTTTTAAAATCCAATTTAACATTTTGAATCAAATTCCATTCCATCTAATTTCATTGATGATTATTGATCAATGAAATTGTTAAAATATACTAAATAAGAAAACTTCTTTTAAAATATTTATTATATTATTTCTGCTTGTTCAATATCTACATTGTTTTCGTAATTTTTTAAAATTAAAATAACTTGATTTTTCAAATTTTTGTTAGGATGAAGAATTAAAAAGTTCCTTAGACTCACAAGAAAAGGAGACAGTAGGGGATTCAGATGTTGATTTGAAGGATGTTGATTTAACATTCCTACCTTTAGAAGGTAAAGATACCCTTCAAAGGTTCAGAGGCAAGAATGCCAGCGAGGCTTTGGAAATGGGTGAATCCCCTAAAAGAACCACATCAATATTCAGCAGCACGTGCAGCGAAAAAGAAAGTGTGCCAAATTTTAATTCTGAAGAGGATCCTGTAGGAGACAATTCTCCTGATATCCTTCCGAATGGAAATGGGGAAAAACCTTCTCAGACTAAAATGACAGAGACTACTTCCATCATACAGCAAAAGCCTGGTCAGTCAGTTAATGTAGAAATACATGTTACCGTAAACACAAGCCCCACTTATGGGTCTGGGTTGGCAGATCTGAAGAAACAAAGGTGTGATCAACGCAGCAGTATTACTTCAAACAATTCTTTGGTGGATGCTAATGGTAAATCCTTGTTGCAAAATGGATATTTTGAGGGAAAGGGAAGTTCTTATGAAAATATACCACCTTCTCCTAGTGTTTTGCCAAGAAAGTTTGCTGGTGATCCATTAGAAGTTGTTGGAGAAGCGAAGAAAAAGAAGGGCTGTTGTAACTTAATGTGAGAAAATTAAGGACATGTTTATATTTCTTTCCTGAAATACATTCCATTTTTATATAGAGAGACACTTTGTATTAATATTGTGTTAAACTTTAAAAAAAAAAAAAAAATGGATATTTTTTCTTTTTGCTTTAGATTTGTTCATGTTATTCAACAACAAAGTGATATTTTTTTTGTAATGTTAATAAAATCAAAGTGTCTTTTTTGTTGTTCTTTTTATTTTTCAATATTAATTTTATTCATTGAAGTTATATATCATTTTATAAATACTAAGTATTTAAAATTTTCAAATAGTATATTACATGCTATTGTTATTTCTAATAATATAATATTCTATAGCAGAACTGACATTATTAAGAATTTTATAAATGTTATCATGGTTTAAATACTAAATTCATTGCTTCAATTTTTTCAGTCTTATATTGACTGAGTAGAAAAATTGTATGATCAAATTTTATAGCTGAGTATGAAAGAAAATGTTTATAATAGTAAGGCAAAGAATATGTGGTTTATTGTGTATTAATTAGCACAAATTGTAAACAAATGTAACGTATCTGAAGCATTTATAACACGTTAAAATATTTACTATAAATGTTTTTATAAAGTATATTAATCAATATCAAAGCATGAGGTGCTGTAAAATTTAAACAATGTTTGAAATGCCTTTTTTTTATTTTATTTGTTGACTCAGAAGAGTCTTATGTTCTACATATTATTTAAAGTTTATTTTTCCATTTTTTAATTACTCATAAAAAATAATAAATATTTTTGAAATAAATTATTCAACTTCTTACGATTCTGAATTTTCTTATGAAATATATTTACTAGTTTTTTAATGCATTAATTAAATATATTAAACAAAACTTTTAAAGCTGAAATATTTTAGACCAAGATTTGATGAAATATTTTAATTACATAAATTTTTTTATAAAATTTAAAACTTAAAAAACAAATGCTACAATTTAAAGTACAAAATCAATGACAAGTACCTTTTATCGTTAAATTGTAAAGAAATCTGTTATTTTGAATATGCTATTGCATGCTTCACTATTTTATATAATTTAAATTTTATGTGCTGTTCCATTGTTTTCTGTCAGTTATAAATAACTTTGCTGTAATTTCTAATCTTTACTTGTTATTAAAAATTGTTTGTTTAAAATGGTTCAACTTTGATTAAACAGTGGAAGGCAATTCAAAGTGATAATTGGTGAACCTTCAATTCAATTTACATTATAAACTTATTTCTTTTAAAAATTATTTTATTTTACATTTGGTAATATATATTTAAAATTCTCTTTGTCAACATTTATTAAAGATTTTAATTATGTGTTACATATCCTAGAAAATATTTTTTATATATAAAGGTAATTTAAAATGCGCACATTAAGATTTCTAGCTGCTCCTCTTTAATGTAATATAATGTTTATTTGAAAATATTTTAATTATAATTCAAATTAAATGTTAACCAAGTTATGACATCCAGTCCTGTAAAGAATTTAAATTATTTTTTGAAATGCCCTCATGCTCATTTATAATACATATATTAATCCAGTTTTATAGTTATTGTGGTAGTTTCCTTTCAGTCATGTCATCAGAAATAGTTTAAACCTTTGCATGCATATTTTCAAATAGAATTAATAATATATATTCTCGCTCTTTTTATCATTTAGTAAATCTTGTGAATCATTGTATGTTTATTGTAAAGATGTTTGTTTTGTGACTGAATTTCTAATGAATGCCTTTAAGATGTCAAAGATGTTTCATAAGTAAATTTTATATGAAAAGAGCTCTCATACTCTAAAGATGTGTTTGTTTTGTTGATAACTCTGGTCATGAAGCTTGTTGTAAATGCAACTGCCTGTGAGCAAGATATTTTTCTGCTAATAAATGTTACCCTTTTAGATATGGCTTTGACTTTTGTGTTTATTTTCTAAAGTTTACACAAACATATTAAAACAACATTTTTGAAACATTAAAAAAGAAAAATTCTAAGTTATTGTTAAAGAATATCTGATCAATTATCTCAATGATATTTGCATTAAAGATAAAAATGTTTGGGTCTTTTACTTTTGCATATTTCAATCTTTTTGTTGCAAAACTGGTAATCAATTTATGTCATGTTATTTGAACTAGCTACTGCTGCAAACAGGATGTTATCCTTTCCCATAGATGGTAAAGAACTATAATAATTATTTGGATATATTATGATCATGACATTTTCCAAGTATCTGTCAGAGGGTCATGAATTTTGCTTATTGCATTAAATTCAAATATTATCCTTTTTTGAGATGTATGGTTTTTAATTTAATATGTAACACATAGATATGATGAAATGAAAAAGAATTTTGATTGACAAGAACTGTTTTAAACAAAAACATTTGAATCTTAGTTTCTCTTTACCATGTTATTGAAACGTATTAGATTGAACCATTTAATAATTGTTTCATCTCATTACAAATATTTTCTGTAGTGATTTCCATAAATTGTAAAAAATTCACAAAAATAGTTATAATGCAATTAATCATATTTTTATTTGAATGAAGTTAAAATAAAATATACAAAATATAATAAAATGAAAAAAACATGAGAAGGATATTATATTTTAGAAATTAGCCAGGGCTCATTCCAGAAAAATTTGTGTTCATATATAAAAATAAATATAGTTACTCTTTTTCTTGTCAATTTTCTCATTCAAAGACAGCTTTCGTTATTAACACTTAACTTTTCTGGGGGTTTTTTTCTTTTATCCGCATAAAAAGTGACAAACAGCAATAATGCGCCAAAAAATGTTTTCGAGAAACCGAGGGATAATTTTCATGATTGCATATTAGAAACTATGATACTTTGATGTTAAAAAAATGTCCATGGCAGACTATGAGACTCTGCCGTTTATAAGCAGTACCCTGTGGAATTGATCATCTAATATTAACTGAAAAACTAGTGGTTATATACAATTATCGTGGATTGAGGGTATAACAAAAGGAATCTACTCTTGAAATCTTTTGAGTTCCTATAAAAGAAGAATTCGCGTCAATATCTCAAAAAGCTTTGAAAATTTTATTATTTTCAGTATCATATTTTGAATTGGGATTTTCTACCCTCGCTATAGGTAAGTGTAAAAATAGAAGAAATTTTTAACTTATTGATAAAGAAAGGAGAGTTGTATTTCGAATATAGGTCTCAAACACTGAAGAAGTCGTTAGGAAACTCCAGGCTTTTGTTTCACATAAACAAAAGAATAAATAAACTTTGGGAGCATTTTGTTTTATTTATTATTCTTAGTGTAATATTTTTCTTCGGTAATATTTGACTTTACTATTGTAGCGTATTTTTCAGAAATTTGTATATAGTGCGCCTGCAATTATTTTTAGGATTTTAAATGCGCCCCAAAAAGTTTGAAAACCAGTGCTCTAGAGTATCACAGACAAGTTCTATGGGATTCTGATCCGTAAATGCAGTGGGGTGGGAAGGCAGGGACAAGGAGGTAACAAAAAAATTGCCGGTTTCGTACAGGTTTCTTTATGTTTATTATTTAGTAAATGTTATGTGTAGTTAAATTTTAATGACTAGACAGCATAACATAAATAATTTTCATAATATCTGCTTTTTTTGCATCATCTAGTACAGGGGTGAACAACCCGCGGCTCGCCTTGAATATTTTTCCGGCTTGTGAGATTTATTCCACTTTTACAAAATATATTTATTTTATAAAGGCCAAAATAGTGAAAACCAATTTATTAAAAAAGATACATTACGTATCCACATATTCAAAAATTAACTGTCGAAATGATAAGAAAATTAACTTTGATTTTAATATAATATTCATGCGAATATATGACAAATATTAAATGTTTTATTTATGACTTTACAGTTACGAGTTCGCAGAATAATTAAATTATATTAATCACTTTGACGCAGTGACCATCCTTAGATGCGCACAGTTGATGGCAGAGCAAACCAGACTCTTAGTTGAAGTTGTTAGCGCTTTTGGTTCAACTTACACCTGCGAATCGAGGGGTTTTTTTTTTTTTTTTT